>JAECWQ010000230.1:1397500-1927500 GCA_018150835.1 Drosophila repletoides
AAATCTCGAGATTCTGATTTTTCAATACTCGATTGATTTTTGATATTTTTTTTAATGTAGAAATGGATGTAGTTCTATGTCGGATATCTGCATTATAATTATAAATTATTTTCGCCACAGCAATGGCTTGGCTTGAAGCGCGATACATTGACGCATCTGCTCCATCTACTATGGATCCTCGGTTCCATCAAATTGGGGCACACGGTCACATTGTTTATTATGTATGTCCATGTGATGTGTTATCTTACTTTATTACTCTCTTTCTTTCTATCCTTTTGTTTTATTATGTTCTTTTTCATTCTATTTTCAACAATCTTTATATTTCTTTTTCGCCTTTTTTCCTGGTCTGATTGGGTTTTTTGCCTGGTCTGATTGGGTTTTTTGCCTGGGTTTTCCCCAATCCTGTGCAACAAATGTTGGACCATAAAAATTGATTGATTTTAATACCCCAGAATTCAATTTTAATCTTACTTGTAAATTTTAATTTAATTAATTTCTAGATTTTAATTTAATTTATATAATAATTATATTAATTCTTTTGTAATCCTTTAATCGACTGCAATTAGTCGATTTATTAATAAATAAATAAAATAAATAAATATGTTACTCCCAGAAAACATTCATAAAATATTGGAGTCATACCTTTTGCAAAGCAGTTTCGAAGTAAGGTGCAAAGATTTCATCTCTGAATATCATCCAATTGAGGCTGGTGTACCTCAGGGTAGCAGATATACCGACAAATAGTCTTATAGCAACATCGACATTTGCTGATGACACTGCTATCCTAAGTCGCTCTAAGTGCATAACAAGAGCAACGGAGCAGCTAGCATATCATCTGGTAGCCTTAGAAAAGTGGCTAGCAGACTGCCGCATACATGTAAATGAGCAAAAGTGCAAACATGTCACCTTTACCTTAAATAGACAAACTTGCCCTCCTTTGTCTTTAAACAATATCAACATTCCACAAACCGATGAAGTAACATACCGTGGTGTCCACCTGGATAGACGGTTTACTTGGCGCAAACATATTGAAGCGAAGAGAAACCAACTGAAATTGAAAGCTAGTAATCTACATTGGCTTACAAACGCCCGTTCACCACTAAAATTAGAGTACAAAGTCCTTTTATATAAAGCAGTTCTCAAACCAATTTGGACATATGGCTCCGAGCTATGGGGCAACGCTTTCAACCGTAACTTCGAATTAATCCAGAGATCTCAATCGAAAATACTTAGAACTATCACCGGGGCACCTTGGTATATAAGGAATGAAAAAATCCATAAAGACCTAAATGTTTAAAATGTTAAAGCCGAAATTAAAAAGGTGAAAACCAAGTATAGGCCCATCCAAATAGACTTGCGCAGTCTCTAACAAGGCAGGTTTGCCATAAACGACTCCGGCGACGAGACCTCCCTAGCCAGCAGTAATAGTTAGAGCCGTATTTTAAGAAATTAATTGTAATTAATAACCAAATACTTTAGATTAAGATTCAATTACTTATCGTTAGTCTCTAAGCGAGAAGATCGTGTTTTTTTTTTGCTAAATTAGTATTTACCTCTGTTTTTGGTAATTTTAATAAGAGCCACAATTTTTGGACACCATTCCATAATTTTTGTTTATTTGAAAATGAATACTTTGCCAATTTCTTTTTTAAGTTTCCCCACAAGTTTTCTATGGGGCCTAGGTCGGGGGATTGGCTTGGCCACTTCATAACGTCAACTTTTTGGTCCTTGAAGAATTCAGATAAAAGCTTTGATATGTGCTTAAGTTCATTGTCTTGCTGAAATAACGCAAAAGCATATTTTCCTCAGCATATGGTAACATAACTGTTTCCAATATAGATTTCTTTTCGTCAGCTGTCATTCTGTTTGTAGTCTGAAAAATTGAACCTACGCCATGTTTAACATTCCTTTCAGAATCATTCCCAAACAAATTTATCTTAGTTTCATCGCTCCATAAAATGTTTCTCGACTCTTTCTCCCTGATACATCGTACCCAGTCTTTGTGGTTCCTTTCAAAAATTTGTCTCATAGTGATATTTTTTAGGCTCATAAGTGGGAGCTTTCTTACAATTCTTCCTAGTTGGTTGGCATCTTGAAGTAGTCCTCGGATAGTTGGATTGGGAGTATTGGCTGAATTCCCAATTTCTTCTGCAATAGCCTTCGATGACTTAAATGGGTCCTTTTTGCTCAATGATACAAAATAATGGTCAAGGCTTTCCGTTGTTTTTTTGTGGCCTTCCAGGGGTTCCTGACTTGGTTTCCTTTCTAATGCATTTTTAACAAAAATATAATCATTAATTTTGCAATAGCTCGTAAGGATTTGCCTTTTTTTCAGACTAAAAGCCAAACAAGCTTCTTTAGTAAAATGGGAATTTCAGCCTAATTAAAAAAAAAAAATAATAATTATTTAATTCTCTTAATTGACAGTAGCTATACGAAATTTATTTATTTGCAAAAAAATCACTGATTATAAAATTATTCAGTTGATATTTATAAGAAACGTAGACTGTACCTATTATTATGATCAGACTGAAAACGTATCTGAGCCATAGAATGATCTCCTTTCTTGTATGTTACAATCCTATGTTACAATTAAGTTTATTTAATTAAAAACAAACAGATTGTTCAGATTGCTTGTTATATATAAACTTTATCTTTTATCTGTATTCTCCCTTATTCCGTTTTTTTTTTGTTTTTTATTTTTTTTCTGATAACGTTTTTTGGGTTTTCCCCAAAATTATCGCATGGCTTATACCACTCTCTAAGAATACTTCAGGCCCGACATGCAACCATTAAATTTCATCCACCTAGCTCAAAAACTAAGAGATGGGCAGACATATATGGCCATATCGACCAGTCTTGTCACACATTTCGTGATAAAGTTACAATCATTAAATAACAATGAAATATTTATGATCCAACATTTGTTGCATGGATTGGGAAAAACCAAGAAAAAAATACTCAGTCAGACCAGGAAGAAACCAAAGCGAATTCTGTAGCGAAATTATTGAATAATAGTGATGGCAACACAATTGTATCCATTTCTAAATTAAAAATTTAATCGGGAAAATGAGAGAGAAAGAATAAAAAGAAATCCCAGGAGGTCTCCAATCTGAAAGGGAAGCACTGTTGCCAAGCCAGCATCCAACTCAGGGGTTTCGTTGCGATAGATCAGAGAAGATTTTAAGTGCGAGGGAGTTCTATTGAGACTACGTGAGAAAATTCGTTATTAATCGATTGTGCAATTTGATAGATGTTGTTGCGCTTAGAGTTTACAAGTTTATAAAAAAGTTTAGATTCATGCACAAACTGATTCCTTCAGCGTATCAAATACTCATGGCAATGAGAGTTAAGGTGAAAGAGGTTATATTTAGCAACAGAATAATTAGATAAGTCAAAGCCAGAAAATTTTTTTAAGAGTTTAAATTTGATTTTTTTTAGATTAGAAAGACGAAGTGTAAAACAGGGAGGCAACACTATTAGATGACTGTTACTTCCTTAATATAAAACTGATCTACACTGTTCCAAGATCACTAATCTGTCAGAAAAAAGTGTGAGTAAGTGAAGTTGGCTTTTCCCTTTAGTATCTTTATACATACATACATACATATCTACTTAAGAACTTATGAATATCATAGTATAATGCAATACTTTCTTATTTGATAATTAATAAGTTTGTTAGTGATTATTTGCTTTCTTATATACATACATATATAATTCATATAGATACGATTTGTTTAAGGTAAAATTTAATCTGATTCGAGTTTAATTCAACACACAATTTATATATTAATGTGATTCGTAACGAACAAGAACATTCTTTTTCCATGTCTTCCACTTTCCTTACGCTGTGAGTGGACTTAACTAATTTTTTTTCACAGCTCTTAGTTAATTGAAATCGGATACATTAAACTCTCATAGCAAGTTAATTGTGATTAGTAGGATTGGAATGGCTTTTTATATAAGTTATCTTTAACTTTATCTTTATTTTCCGAAATTTTAATATAACCTCAATAAAAATGTTAAGTTATGTGGCAATAACTTTAAACTGTGTTTGCAATTTGCGGTGCGGAACTTTTACGCCGACCTAATGATTAGCATAGAACAACTAATAAGTTTAAAAGAATCAATAAAATAAATATAAATATTAACTTAGCAGTTTTTTTCTTATGAGAACAAATCCGCATTACGATCCCCAACATATCGTTCAGTTGCTTTTTAAGATTTGTATCACTTAGACATCTGAACAAATAGACTAAGGTTAGATAAGTCTTAGAACAAGCGACTTAGCGACCCATTCTTTTGTTTTTTGTGACAAGGTGAAAATGTTTTGTAAATTCTTAGAGATGATAACCGGGCTCCGATGGGCAGAATTATCAAAAGACTTTTAACTTATAAAGCAATGGCTATTCCCTCTTCCGAAAATGTATCAACTCCTCGCCATTTAGAATTATCTCCGGTTCTATTTTTCTCGCCCTCGCCTTCACCGTCAGTCGGCCACTCTTCCTTTGAACACCCCGATAATTCCTCAAATACCAATCTATTTGCTGTTCATCTCCAACCATCTTCTCCAAATCAAGCTCAAGCTTGTGCTCCAACTACAACAAGAGTTACAAGTCCAGCTGTTCCTCCAGCTCCGGCTGCCGTTGCAGCTCCACTTCAGTTGGTGTCTGCGATTTCATCTCCGGCATCTGGCTCAATTACAGCCCATCCTGGTACTGCACCCATAACTGTGCTTCCAGCTTCGGTAACTGTTCAGGGTTCTGACCCTACCCCGACTCCTTTGCTTACTGTTGTTGCACCGAGTAAGCAATTTTTCCTATCTAGACTTTCAGCTGATACTACATGTGAAGCTATTGCTGCCTATATTGCCAGCAAATCTTCAAGCCAATGTATTAGTCTCTAAATTTAATTTCTCTGAACATAGGGAAATAGCCTCCTTCAAAATTAACGTTCCATCAGACACATTCTCACTTATATGTGATCCAAATTTCTGGCCTCCACAAAGAAATAAATCATCCTAGTGGCTCTCGTCTGATTCGATGTTCTGATTTACTACATATTAGTTATCAGAATGTTAGAGGTCTAGTGTCTAAGCTTAAAAATGTATTTTTACAAAGTTCTTCCTTCGAGTATCAAATTATTGCTTTTTCTGAGACATGGCTTAATTCCTCAATTTCAAATTCTGAAATTATTTCTACAACCTTTACATCCTACAGAAAAGATAGAACAGATACTCATTGCAGTTAATTCTTCCCTTCGGTCCGAGTCAATTACCTTATCCGTATCCCCTCTTAATGTGGAAATAGTTGCCGTTAAGGTATCGTTTCCATCATATTCCATTTTCATAACGTGCTCTTATATCCCTCCGTGTTCTGATATTTCTATTTATATGCAGCATTTAAGCCGTATTAAATATATATCAACACTCGAAAGTGATAAGGACATGTTGGTCGTTTTAGGCGACTTCAATTTGCCTAACATCCAGTGGTCTCTTTAGCAAATCTAATTATCTTGTGCCTTCTGCACAACATGACTACTTAGATTGCCTGTATGACCTTTCGTTTTTTCAAATTAACTCGATTCCTAATAATCTTGATATTATGTTTGTCAACGATTGCACTTCTACCAGTGTATCAAGATCTTGTGCATTAGTGTTTCCTGAAGACTCCTCTCATCCTACCGTAGAAATTGCTCTATCAATTGCCACGTTGATTAAACCAGTATCCAAACCTGTTAGTAAAACCCGCCGTTGTTTTTGGAAGGGAAATTTTTCCTTGCTTAATCAACTTCTTTCCTCAACTGATTGGTCTACTCTATACAATTCGGTTGATATAAATTTTTCTCTAACCCATTTCTATGACAGTATTAATTCACTTCTTGATATCTGTATTCCAAGTAGTGTTGTATTGCCTGTTTCATCCAAGCGTCCCTGGTTTACACGTCGACTTTCAAATTTAAAAAATATTAAAACTAAGCTATTTAAAAAATTTAAACTCTCTGTATCTAATCTTGACTTTTCTAAATATTCTATTCCTAAATCTAACTTCCTTCTCTTTAACTCTCAATGCTATAATCTTATGAGCTGCAGGAATCAGTTTGAGCGGGATCCTAAACAGTTTTATAAATTTGTAAATTCTAAGCGCAATCCATTGACGACTTAACTATTGCTAACCTTTTTGGCAAATTTCTTCAATCTTACACTTCTTCCATTACCCTTATCCTTATTCTATTTCTTCCTCTAACTCTTTATTTGCTCCTATCATTACTGATGACGATCTAGTTACAGCAATGAAAACCTTAAAATCTTCATATTCTCCTGGGCCCGACAATATCCCAAGTTGCGTACTCAAAGAATGCTGGAGCTTTTTACATCTTCCCCTACTCAAACATTTTAACTTATCTCTTGATTCCGCTGTTTTTCCATTTATTTGGAAGGAATCATATATTATCCCAATTCACAAAAAGGGAGCTAAATCCGATATATCGAGTTACAGAGGAATTGCAAAGTTGGTTGCGATTCCAAAATTATTAGAAAAAATTGTAACATCAAGTTTGCAGAACCTCTGTAAGTCGATATTTTCCCATTTTCAAAATGGCTTCATTAAAAGTCGGTCTACCACCACTAATGTGCTTGAATTCACATCATTGGTGAATGATGCATTGCTAAGTAGAATGCAAATAGATGTCATTTATACTGATTTCAGTAAAGCATCTATTTTGTCTCACTGCCGCATCCTTATGAATGCTGATGATGTGAAACTTATTTTTTCGTACAACAAACCTTCTAACTGTATTTGTCTGCAAGATGACTGTAACTCCATGCATCTTTTGTGTCAGGCTAATAAGTTGCATTTAAATATTTCTAAATGCTTGTTTATGACTTTTAGTCGAATTACTCCACACTTAGTCACGTATACGCTCGATAATGTACCCTTGCATCGTATACCGACTGTGGAAGACCTTGGTGTTCTTTTTGATGCCAAACATAGTTTCATTCTCCATATCTACTCTATAATTAACAAGCCTAGGGTATTCTTGGATTCATTAAACGTTGGTCCAAGGAGTTTAATGACCACTTTGTTACCAAATTCCTTTATACTTCTCTAGTGCGCCACATACTAGAATATTGTTTGTGTGTCTTCAATATGGAATCCATCAAGGTCGTATTGAATCCGTTCAGAAGCAATTCCTCCTCTTTGCCCTTCGTGGTTTAAACTGGGATTCCGATCGCCGTCTTTCACCGTACTCTGATAGGCTATTACTAATTGATCTGCCTTCATTAACTAACCGTAAAACTATCCTTGGTATTATTTTTCTTCATAAATTAATTATCGGTGACATTAGCTCTCCTTTTCTATTATCCCGACTAAACTTTCATGTTCCTCGAATCCCTTACTTTTATCTAATAGCACAACTGACTATGCGTTGCACAATCGATTCCGTGTACTGCTCCAATTACAACGAATTTTATCAGGTTATCTCTTTAGAACTCTCTCTCTTACACCTAAAATCTGCTCTTCTGTTCTATCTTCGGGAAAATCCTAATCATTGATGGTTGACGTGGTTGCTGCCTTGGCAACACTGATTGTCCTCTTTTCTGTCTGTCTTTCTTTATTATAATTTAACACATCATTAACAATAAGTCCAACCGAGAATCCGCTCAAAATTTCGAGATTCTGATTATTTCTGTGGATCTTCAGAATCGATACTCGATTGATTTTTGATATTTTCGCCACAGCAATGGCTTGGCTTGAAGCGCGATACATTGACGCATCTGCTCCATCTACTATGGACCCTCGGTTCGATCAAATTGGGGCACACGGTCACATTGTTAAGTATGTGTGTCCATGTGATGTGGTATCTTACTTTACTTTCTATCCTTTTTCTATTCTAGTCTATTTTCATTCTATTTCCAACAATCTTTATATTTCATTTTCGCTTTTTTTCCTGGACTGATTGGGTTTTTTTGCTGGGTTTTCCACAATCCTGTGCAACAAACAGACCATAAAAAAAAATTAATTTGTTCTTTTATAATTTGTTCTGTTATTTTAGTCTTACTAATAATTTTTAACTTAATTAATTTTCTAAATTTTGAATTTAATTTACATAATTAATTTATTTTTATCTTTAAATAAATATACAAAACCCACTTGAAAGCGGGCTTAAGAATAGACTATATTTCTTGATGCAAACTATATTCAGTGATACGTAACGATTAACCACTGAAAAAATTGATAATCTTTCGACATATACACAGAACAAGAAGGGTCAAGAATGCTCGACTTAGAAATACTCTGTATCTTTAATCAAGTAAAAAGAGCGAGAATATATAATAGTTTCGGAGATACCTTCTTGTGCATGTAAAGTACATAAGATTAATGTACTCAATTTTAAAAAAGATATTAGATTCGAATATAGGTCAACTACATTAACATTTAACATAATGGTTTAAATTCAAGACCGTCCTAATAATACCTGCATAACAAAATAAAAATTTCCGTATACAACATATCATAGAAGTTATTTTCTGTTAATAAGTTATCCAATCTAAATAATTTTAATGTGAGAAATAAGAAATTTTTCCATCAACATAGCAAAGTTCTTGAAATGGTGCATACAAAGAATAGTAAGTTTAATAGCGGTTAAGAAATAGTGGAACAAATTAATGGTTTCATACGGGACAGAAAATTTTGTTTTATCCAAGAATATCACCATTAAATATGTTAAAGACCACAGAAATTCCCATATTTGAGTTTCCAAGAATTTTAATGGAATATGACTGATATGTGGGAACCGAATTTCGATTTTAATCAAGGACTTAATAATTTACTTCATGGAATCTTTCAAGATCTACATATATCTTGTATAGAACATATGATTACTTTATATTTTCAGTAATACGTTTGTAATAAGCTAATTATTCACAAAGCCAATTGAACGTTACCCCACGATGTATAGCAGTAGCTGTTAACATCAGATTTTGAGCCCAATTGCTTTACAAAAAGACCTTTTAGGCCCTCTTCAGTGACCCTCTAGCGGTAATCATCAATCATCTTTCTTGCATGACGTTAAAATTTTCATTGAACTGCTTCCCATTGGTTGTTTCCATTTCACGTGAAAATTTTATAGATTTAATATTGCAACCATAACGGCATCAAAAAATTGGTAATGAACTTTACGACAAATTTTTATTTTATACCTTTACAAAAGATAAAGTCTTTAGAAAGTATATAATCGACCTAGTCATATCCGTATATAAATGAGATAACTTGGAGACTAAGAACACTAAATATATTTGATATTTTTCGTACCGTATGTATCTATTCGACTTGGGAAGCTTTTAATTTCGGGAAAGTTCCTGATAAGCTGCATAAACGAACTTTCACTTTATCCTATTAAAATATTGGTGTTCGGCCAAGCGCCTCCCGCAAGCCTAGTATTAATATATTACAATATAACTCTTAAATTTGTTTTATCTCATTTTGTTTTCATCCTGAATTTCGCCAGCTGCATCAGCGCATCGGCTGTTGAAGCTGGGCGTTAGTCATTCACTCTTATCGGCTCGTCGAAATTAATATAAGCAGAACCGTTTCGGGTTGCTGGTCATATTATAATTTCTATATACATACCTAATTCAAACGTTCTAATATTGAAAACATTATACATATTTAAATAAATTGAACACAAATTGTTTAACAAATACATCGGCAATCAATTAAAAGTATCAACTTACATCGCTGTCAAATGAGGGGAGCTGAAATGAAAAGGAAATATAAAGGAAATTAGTTTATACTAGTAATATGTTATCTTCGGTCCGCTGAAGATATACATGCAATCCATTTGAACATTGTTATTAAATTTATTTATTTTTACCGTGGTGTTATGTTTTTGGTGTGGTAATTAGAAATCATACTCTCTCATCTTATTTGGCTTAGGGCTTTCTAGTAATTGGCATTTTTATGCGTTTTTAAGTCAGACTCTTCCATCTACCTTGTTAATTTCAAACTTTGAGAAACAAAAAACCTTTCCATACAGCAACTTTTAAACTGATTGTTCAAGAGAGCAGGAATATCAATGGTGCATAAACTTCTTTAGAGTATACGTAATAAATAGTAACACATTTCATAGACAACCGGTAAAGTAAATTTGCACCAATTTTAAAAGCAATGTGAAATTCAACAAAATGGGTTTGTAACAAAATACTCTTACTATAAGCAGCGTTTCTATGAGCTTGTGTGGGAATACGAATGTTTGGATACCCAGTTCTTCTTCTGGTATTCTATAATAATTTTTTGTTGTTGCTGTTATTATAAATCAATGAATAAATACGCTATTCAGTGATTTTGGAAATTTATTTCTTTTGATTGACATAAAAGCCATTTTTAAAGATATTTAAATAATGTGTATGATATATAAACAACTACGGACGAGAATATGAAATAAAAACAATGTTATAATACCTTCTGTAAAGATATAAATAATACAAAATATATTTTTAATAATGACGTTCTATAAACACAGTGTAAGTCCATTCAAATAGAAAAAGTTTCTTAATATAAGTTAAAAGGCGACATTGACAGTCACCATTACGAATACTGGCTTAAAAACCTAACCAAAAATTAATTATACCCTTGCAGACCTTGTTTATTTTTGGTGTACGTTTTTTATAATTAAATTTTATTAAGATACGTTGAAAATCAAAAAGGTTACAAGGTTACTAATTGTGTTACAAATGCTTATCTTAGATAATTTATTTATTCTTATAATTAATAATTAATTAATATAAAGAGTGTTGGGCCTGTATATGTTTTTATTTCTCGAGGTAATTGGTATCATAGGCGAACAGTGTGAATGAAAAAATGTCTCTCAGAGCTAGCCAATTTCTTAACAATTAATATTATTTGCTCTTCTGGAGATAAAAAAGCTAATTGTCTCAAAGAGATAGTTCGCTTCTTTGGTGTTCGCAATCTTATGAAGTAATATTAATGCTCTTAAGTTTGACTAGTGATCTAGGCTAAGATCATAAATTTTATTTGCATAGCTAGTTATATGTTGTTTTTCAGTTCTCAGTTCAAATATGTAGAATATATAATATGAGATGTCTGGAGCTTGCTTCGCTGTTTGCCAAAATTTCAACTCCATAGAACAGCGAAGGTATCATAAATGTTTTTGCAATAAGGAGTCCAAGTTTTTCAGGTATAAAAAATCAGGTCAAATTAAGCGTTCTAAAGAGTCCATATGTTTTTCCTACCATTTTATTAATGTGGTCATTCCATGTTAAGGTTTTATTCAAAACAAATCCTAAATTATTTGCTCGATCTGCGTATTCAATTGTTATGTTATTTATTTTAATTTTACGAAGACTTGCAGTGTCAATGGATTTATTATAAATTACTAGGCACTTCGTCTTGGTTGGGTTGAGAAAAAAACTATTTCTTCTAGCCCATTTTTCAATTCTATCTATGTAAATATTTGTTACGCTAATACACTCATTGATTCTAGACAAAGGACGACTTATATACATTTGGACGTCGTCTGCATACATATGAATACTACACTCAGACAAGACATCAGGGAGGTCCCCTGTGGGACTCCACAAGTACACGCTAAACAAGACGACGAACCAAACTTAATTACTACAGACTGCTTCCTGTCTGTCAAATCTGAATTAATAAGCTTGATCGCATTACTGGAGAAGCCATATAAATTTTTTAGTTTGTCACAAAAAGTTTTGTGGTTGACTGTGTCAAACGCCTTGCTGAAGTCAAGTAGAGTCAGGAACGTAGCATGTCCTTCTTCCAGCCTCTTGTTGTGCAGCTCCTACTTTTTTGAAAATCTTATTGCCAGTCGCTTATAATTTTATTGAGATTTAACTGTAAGCTTATTTGGTCGAATAGCAATCTTTCCAGGACTTTCCTCAGAAAGGGCAAGATTGATATTGGTCTTTGATATTGGCAATATCTTTGCCACTTTCCAAGACGCAGGAAAAATTGAGGCAATTAACACGGTATTTATAATGTGCGTGATATGTTTTAAGACTCGTGGTAAAATTATTTTTAGAAATTTTGGATCATTGTGATCTACACCTATCGATTAGATTTAATTTTCAACAAAAATTCTAAGACATCATAATGGGACACACATGCAAAGCTAAAGCTACTTTCACAGGTAAATCTATTAACACAGGCAATTCTACTGTCACAGTTATCGTCTTGACTTTCATTTATGTCAGGTACCTTAAGTTGCACAACTCTCATGTTTAACATGACCAAGTCCAATTCCTCTTGCAGAAAGTGTGTTCTCTGCTTTTCAATTCCTAATTTTAAATTTAAATTCGTGCAACGTTCGATCTGTGAAGAGGCTGTTATTTAATTTTATATACAATAATCTTTTCTGCCGTTTGTTCCTATGGGAGCGTGACAAGGCTATTATACTTTCTGCATAGATGTAACAAGAGGGGGATCACCTACCTCTCTTTACTTAAGTTTAATAATACCAAATCTGGAGCATCAAGTTTATAGTGTTAGAAAAAGATATAAACATCGTAATCAAGAATATATAAGTTAGAAATGACTTATCCCGACTCTTAAAATTGTCAGACAAAAATTAATTGACTTCTAAAAAATTTTACGCTAATAATTCAATTGCCTAGGCGTTAGATAGAAATTCACGCAATCAACATAATTTTTACTGCTCCGCCGAGTGATAAAAATATTGAGCAATTAACCGTAAATTAATTCGGAAAAAGACGCTCAGGGTATGCATAGGTACTTGTGCTTGTGCTGTCCAACGTGTAAGAGCATAAGCTCTGCAAGCAATAATCAAAAAATGAGCCAAACTCGCGCTCGGCAGCAACAACAAGTCGAACGTCGACTGTCGTCATTTCGGAATAACACGTATTTCTCTAAATGCGCAGGCAAAGAGACAGTAAGAACGGTCTCTGTCGCCAGCTTTATTATGCTCAAGCAGCATAACGGAAAGTGAGTCCCCCGACCCCGACTGCTTAACTAAGAAACTACTGATAACAATAATGACCTGTACTATGCCCGCGCTAACTATTGTTTCTTCGTTGTCAACAACAACAACAACGACTACAATGACAACAACAACACAAGCAGTTTCTCAGCGAACTGTGTCGTTAGCCCAATGCGAAAAGCTCCACCCCTCCAAACAAAAAAATAAGCAAAACGCTAGTAGAGACTAGGCTCAATCGCTACTTACAAATAAAAAGAAAATTTAGCCCACAAGCAATAGAGAAAACAAGCGCACCCAAAATAAAGAAAAAGTGTAAAAGCACTGTACTAAATAAGGCATTGACGAACAATAGATTCGCAATCCTCAGTGGCAACTTTAAGAAATACAATAGTAGCAATACAACAAACGATGCAGGAAATCGTACGTTACCAAAATTTCCTACTGATGCTTCTAATGAAGAAATCTGCTTAAATGAAACCTTTAAATATATTACAGCACAAATACGAACTCTTGCAGTTCGTTTCATTATAATAACGAAGCAATGCTCATATCAGAAACTTACCTAACATTATTTTCATAAGCAGCTGGTGACTATAATGCTAAGCTAAAGCACTGGGGATCTGGGCTCAGCAACCCGAAAGGAAAACAACTTTATAATGCCATAATCGCACCACGAAACAAGCTTGACTTTATTTCCCCGGGATGGCCTTAATATTGGCCCACAGAACCAAAAAGCAGTCCGACTTAATTGATTATGCTGTTACGAGAAGAGTGCGGCAGGATCAGGTTCATGTGGAGCACTTAACAGATCTATCATCGGATCACTCACCAATCCTACTTCACCTCTATGACTACCCACAGTTCTCTGAACTTAATGATGACATAGATAAATCAAAGCACTCCACTGCAATAATAACAGCTAATAAACTTTGCAACAGTAATGGTACTCCCAGGCATATTGAAGACCTACTACTGAAGCCCATATAGGAGCGGTTCAAAATAGCCAACCATCTACTAGATAAAGCCGTAGAAGATGAGCGAAACTTAGATCAAAAACACTATATGGAGCAACCCCAAACAGCAAAAGCTTTCCACAGTGAAAGCTAAGTTAAGAGTCAAGTCAACAATTAAAACAAAAGCACCTTAATATTTAACCACATGATGAAATGGGGTTATTATCCTCAACAATGACAAAAGTCAGTCATCACAATGATCCACAAACCTGGAATGGACAAGTTCCAGTGTTCATCATATAGACCTATCAATCTCCTCCCGTGCCTATCAAAGATAGACAAAGACATTTACACATAAACAGTGCTATCCCACTGCACCCATTTGGATTTCGCGAAAAGCATGGAACTATTGAATAAGTTAACCGGATAACTTCTGAGATATGAAATGCATTTGAACGACGAGAGTATTGCTTCGCTGTTTTCCTGGATTTCTCCCAACTGGACCGCGATGGGCTAGCTGGCTTGATCCACAAAATCGACATGTTCTCCCACAAACAATCGATAAAATATTGGAGTCATACATTTGCAAAGAAATTTCGCAGTAAGGTGCAGATATTTCATTTCCAAATGTTATTCAATTGAGGGTGGTGTACCTCACGGTAGCGTACTTGGACCAACACTGTACATTATCTACACAGCAGATGTACCGACAACAACATCGACATTTGCTGATGACACTGCCATCCTAACTCGCTTCAAGTGGCCAACAAGAGCAACTGAGCAGCTAACATCTCATCTGGTAGTCTTAGAAAAGTGGCTAGCAGACTGACGCATACATTTAAATGAGCAAAAGTGCAAACATGTCACCTTTACCCTAAATAGAGAAACTTGCCTTCCTTTGTCTCTAAACAGTATCAACATTCCACAAACCGCTGAAGTAACATAACTTGGTGTCCACCTGGATAAACGACTTTATTGGCAAACACATAGAAATTAACTGAAATTATAAGATAGTAATCTACATTGGCTTATAAACGCTCATTCACCTTTAAAACTGGAGTACAAAGTCATTTTATATAAAGCACACCTCAATCCAATTTGGACATTTCCGAGCCATGGGGCAACGCTTGCAACCGTAACTTCGAATTAATCCAGAGAGATCAATCGAAATATTGAGAACTATTACCGGGGCACCTTGGCATATACGGAATGAAAATATCCATAAAGACCTAAAGGTTAAACTTCTGGTTCATCCAAATAGACTTGCGCAGTCTCTAACAAGTCAGGCTGGCCATACACGACACTGACGAAGAGACCTCCCAACCCAGCAGTAATAGTTAGTGCAGAATTTTAAGATATTCATTGTATTTATAAACTACAGGTTAATGTTTTGCTTCTTACACCTATTATTGTGTCCAGCTAAAATTGGCGAATTTAAGGAAATATTTAATTTATTTGTATATTAAAGGTTGAAACTGTTTTTACTTTTTGTTTAAAGACAATTAATATAAGTCTTGAAAAAGGTTTGATTTGTTGAGATTAGAGAAGAGTATATTGAGATTAGAAATACAAAGTTAAAAAAAAAAAACACCTATTATTTTGTCCATGAGTGTAACTCTTTTTCCTGACTGATTATCGCATAGGCCTAACGGTTATACTTATGAAGATGAAATTTGGACACAAGCTTTATGGCATACTTAAAGTTTCCCCTAAGGAAGAAAATTTGAAAAATGTGACCCCCAAATTGGGAACAAAGGAGAAAAACCCGTTATATGAAACTTTTTTGTTTCTTATCCGATCAGCTTTAAATTAATTTTCAAATGATAATATGGAAAATTTTACCACATTTACTTCAAACTCAGCTTCAGATCTCTCGATCAAAAGCTAAAATATACGTGTATCATACTTTTTGGGAAACCAGCTCCCAATGCCGGGAAATGTATTTATACCCGATTGACTTATAACTCAGTTTCAGAGCTCTAAGGTAAAATCTCAAATATACGTTTTTCATACTTTTTGGACAATCGGCTCAAATTGTAAAATGAAAAATGGATGTCAAATGTTGTATGACTTTAAACTCAGTTTCAAAACTCTACACTAAAGTCTTTGTTTTACATTTTTTGGAAAATAGGCTTCCTATGTGGGGAAATGTAGGTCAAATGTTATATCGGGAAAAGACAATCGCCGTCAAACTCAAAACTCAATAATCAAATTTTGAAAATATTTAGTATTAATATTTTTGGGAAAATATACAAAGTACCGACTTTGTGCGGTCAACGATAAATGGGGCAAATTTTATTTCTCAACCCATCAACTTCAAATTTAGTTTCAGAACTCAACGTTAAAATATAAAAAATATGTGGTTTGTATTAATTTGAAAATCTATCCCCAAACACCACGTTAAAATGGAGATCTAATATTAGTGTAGCAAGTTCAAATTCTTTCCCGATCAACTTCAAGCTAAGTTTCAGAGCTCAATATTAAATTCTAAAAAATAAATGTTTCTAATTTTTTGGAAAATACCCTCTCACGGCTGGTAGCTTCAGTTTTAGAGCTTAACATTAAAACTGTTCCGAGAGATATAAAAAAGTTATTTTGGTCACGGGCTTAAAAAACCTAAAAATCTGTAATTATTTGTCTCACTCTGTTTCGAAAAACTATTTCCCAAAAAGTAATAGTGGTGTTGACATATCCAGGGACGGGAAATGTAATCCAACATATTAAAATGTAGTTCATATGTTGATCTAGTCAACGCCGGGTAATAGCAGCTAGTTGCTTATAAGATTGTTGTTTTAGCTTGCAGTTACTTTATAATTTCCTATTGTTTTCACCTTAGAGTGCACTATCACTGGCAAAGAAAACATGCGATACCAATGTCCTGTTATATGGATTTTGCTATATTCATTTCTTTTTATTCGAAACTGTTGGTAGTTTTTTGCGTTATTAGGTTAGCACACTGGATTTGGATTTTATTTATCTCTGGAATTTTAATACTTATTGACACCAAATTTTTTGTACTACTCAAGAGATCTATTTTCTGTAATACGGAAAAACAATAATCGCTAAGGGTTGAAGAGGAATCAAATATCGAAGCTTTTTAAGAGTTAAAGCTTTTGTTCGGTTTCTGCTGCTGAGTATTGAGTCATCGAATTTTATTTATCGCTCGTATCGGCTTGTATCGACTCGGAAATAATATCAACAGAACCAATTCGGGATTCTGTTATATAATCTAATTTCCATAAATATATAAAATCAAATATTGTAACATCACATATAACACATAAGCACAATCGCATTTATAAATACATTTGAAACACATATTGAATTAATTATTTCTAGTTGACAAAAAGAAAAAAAGTTCCACCAGAAGTCGAAAAGTTAAAAACAATAATAAACAATTTTGTAATAAATCGGGATAAGGTCAAATTAATAAAGCAAAGTTAGCTTATAATCGTGTATGCGGTGAGTTGGTATAGAGAGCCATCGCATACATTGGTACGTGCGAGCTACAATTTTTGAACACAAATATGAATACAGACAGTTATAAAAACGTACTGGAAACAGTCTTCGCATGGCATTTCTAACAAGACAATGCAAATCACACTGCCCTGATGATTAAGTCCAGGATAAAAGAACAAAATGTTGATCTAATGCACTGACCGCCTTAATCACCAGACATGAATATAATAGAAAACGTGTGGGTATGGTTGGTTCGCAAAGCTTACGAGTCTGGAAGACAATATTCCACCAAGCAAGAGTTAATTAAAGGTTTTAAGAGCACTTGGTCTCCAAATATTGTACGAGGCGCTTCCCAACAGTATTCTTCAGCTCGACGCATTATAAAATTTATAAAAAAATCTTTAAATTAGTTAATATATAGATATAAAAATAAGTTCCCGGCTGAATAAGTTAAAAAAAATTTAAAACTAGTAAGGTTACTAAGGCTATCTATTACATACCCTTGCAGAGCTATATGATATAACAATCCGATCTTAATGATTTAAGGTTTGTCTTTTGAAATCACACTTTCTATATAACTTGAAAGTTTAATTAAGAAACGTTGAATACGTTTCCGTATGGAAACTATCTGACATAGTTGTACGATCCGGCTAGTTCCGACATCCACACCTAATCATATTAATAGGTACACACATCAACTCAAACTTTGGTAATAGAAAACTATTTTATTAATTATTTTAAACTTAAAATTTGGTCTGATTGCCTTTTAAATTATTTGTTTTTAATAAAATAAAGTTAATTGTTTTCTATTACCTTAAAGTTTTAGTTGATGTGTGTACCTATTAATATGATCAGGTGTGTATGTGCTGCCTGCAGCAAAAAGCTGAAAGCCCGAGAGACTAGTTTGCATATAAGCAGACGGACATGGCTTTATCAACTCGTCGTGTCGTCCTGATCAATAATATATATACAATTTTTGGCTCCTTCAATGCATTACACATTTCATGAAAAAGTTATCATACCCTCTGCAAAGGTATAAAAATATTGAAAAATGGAGGAACATTAATTTTTGTTTTATTTAGTTGCAAATTGATTTGTTCATAACCCCTATTAATTTTAGAACTTTAGTTTTCATAGAAATGAGCCAAACTTATTGACACCAAGAGTGTGATAACCTGATGACGCACAGTGTATATGTACTTTGTAAATTTCATTGATATATAATATAATAAAAAAATATTTTCATGCAACTACAACCAAATGATATAATTATTTAATATGAGAAGTTTTGACCAACTGATGGCCACAGTTACATCGTATCGCCATATAATTTATAATTATAATTTATGGGCTCGGAGTCATTTTCAATACATTACGCATTCAGTGACAAAATAAATATACCATCTACAGGGGTGTAATAACCTTATAACAAAAAGAATTCGGTAACATAAATCGTTTTTTGATTAAGTTTTCGATTGTATTACAGATCTACATTCACATATTTGTACATACATATATACACATTCGTACCTAGAAATATCGGTTAGTTTGAAATGACGTAAATTCTCAATCACACATGCAAGAATACAAGCGTATATGAATAAATACTGATATGTATTTATGTACATAAATACATATGTATGTACATATGTTCAACGTGCAGTGTCTGTAGTGTCGTATATAAAGACCTAAGCGATAACAAAAAGAGAACCTAATTTGTACACGTTATCTACGCAACAGAAATCTTGTCATTACGTCTACGCGCCCAGGCAAACAAAATAAATAACTACTTTTCAGCTCGTATAACTATAAATATGTATGCATGTATGTATGTACTATATAAATATGACAACCGTTTTAAAAAATATGCAAGTCTTTAACAGTTTTATAGAGAAATATTCATGCTGAAAGTACATACATATGTATTTACATAATCTGAAATCACGGCTCTATTTATTAATGATAGATATGAAAGTACACAAATGCATTCACGATACTCCCAATGATATCAAACTATAAAATTTCACATTGTGTTAATGAAATTTATACTTGCCTACATACAAAGTATATGTACATATGTATGCATAAGTGTGTACACAAACGCACAAATTAAATTAATGTGTGTCACAATCACTTAGCAGTTCGCGGTTGAATTAAACCGGTTTTTAAAAACAGATTGCTCAAACTGATCAAATTTGTGTGCATCGCAATGAATTATAGACATTACCGAAAATCCACATCGTTCCAGATTTTAAGATCGACACTTTGATTGATCGACATATATATATATACCCGGGTCAATATTGGAACACAGATTTTTAGCTATTTTCTGCCCGTGAACCAAATTAAAATTTACACGTTATATGGAAAAGTGAAATTTCAAAACGTATACTAAAAATCATTAAGATCGAACCACTATATCATATAACTCCCATAGGCTCAAAAGTTGTTGTATGGAAAACTTTTTTGTTTCTCAAGCTATCTAGATAAAATTTACAAGTCATATGGAAAAGTGTAATTTTTAAACGGACACCTAAAATCATTAAGGTCAGATAATTTAGCTTTGCAAGGGCATGTAATCTTCGGCGCGCCTTATTTTATATTATCATTAATGATTATTATATTCATATTTATAATCTAAATTCATACACTTTTACTCAGTGTACAATAATAATAATAAAATGTAACCATGTTTGCGTGAATACAGAAAATCGCAGATCTTGTTTATTCATAATTCTGGTTAATTTAAAATGAATAGATAATAAACAAAAGTCTTTCAATAAATTCGATGGCTGGAAGGCTGTCAAATTGGAAATGGGTTATAAACGCAGAGCAACCCCCTCAAAAACTAGAAATCAGCAAAATGAATTTTTATACGCTTGCAGTATTATAACTTTTTCACAAAGTGGGTAATGCATTGACGGAGCCATCTCTGACCCCATAAAGTATATATATTATTGGTTATCATCGGTTCATAAGTTGTTGTATGGACAGCTTTTTGATTTTCAGCTTATCTTGATGAAGTTTACAAGCTATATGTAAAAGAGTAATTTCTAAACGAATATTAAAAATCATTAAGATCGAACCACGATATCACATAGCTCCCATAGGAACAATCGGTTTAAAAGTTGTTGTTTGGTAAATCTTTTGTTCCTCATCCTTTCTTGATAAAAACCTAATTTCAAAACGCATACCAAAAATCATTAAGATCGAACCACTATATCATTTAGCTCCCAATCGGTCCAGAAGTTGTTGTATGGTTCTCAAGGTATACTGACTAAATTTACAAGCTATATGGAAAAGTGTAATTTCTAAACGCACATTTAAAATCGGATTATTATATCAATTATCTCTACAAGGGTATGTAATCTTTGGCGCTGTTTTTTCATTCTAGTAGATCATTTAAGGAGACAAAATGTAAAATCTATTATTTCACAGGGAAAAGACATTTGGATAAAGATAAAGGTAGCCAGAGATATCTCTATGTATACAACTTTTTTCCTGACTGACTGATTCATTATCACACAGCCTAAACGGTAATACGTACGAATATGAAATTGGGACATAAAATTTATGGCATAATGAAAGTTTCCGCAAAAAAAATGCAGCACCCAAATTGTGAAATTATTAACAATTTTGTTTTCAATATTTTTAAAGGTATTCAGAAATAAATACTAAGCTTTTCTATTCTATTCACAAACTTTTAAAATTCGTCTCCCGAGACCACAAATATGAGAAGTATTAGTATTAAGAATTTATTTTTTTTCAGAAACATAACTTATTTTGGTCACGGGAGGAAAATTGATTCCAATCTCTTGTTATAATCTTCTCAAATTGCTTTGATCTGTTTTGCAAAACTACTTCCCAAAAATAATAGCTAAGTGTTTTTGACAAATCCAGGGACGGGAAATGGAATCCAGTATAATAAAACTTACTTCTAATGTTGACCCGAGCAACACCGGGTCACTTGCTTGAATATATTTGTTCAGATAAACCTCATTATTGCCAACAGATAGAAAATTTTTGAATCAGATATGACCCATTCATCCCAACTTTATTGATCATAGAGGCATAATCGACTGTCAGTCTGCCTGTTTCTATTCAAACTAGTCTCTCTCAAAAGTTCTATTAAAAAAGTTTTTGTGTTTCAAGATATCTTAATGAAGTTAGATGCATAGATATTGCGATAGAAATTAAAACTAGTAAAGGAAAGCTATCGGCGCGTCGGAGATTAATACACTTGCAAAGTGAATTCTTTCTATGGCAGCTATATGATATAGTAAAATCTATCTTGTAAATTTGATCAAGATACGTTGAAAACAGGTGAATGAAATTAGAACCTGATCCGGCCGGTTCCGACATATGTGCTGCCCGCAGTAAAATTTGTTTCACCTAGCTCAAAAATCGAGACACTAGTTTGTCGTTCTCCTTCTCCTTAACTCTCAATGAGTATCTTATGCGCTGCAGGAATCAGTTTAAGCGGGATCCTAAGCTGTTTTATAAATTTGTAAATTCTAAGCGCAACAGCTCGTCTATGCCTCCTACATTTTTCCTGAAGAATGGGGGATCCATTGACGACTTAACTATTACTAACCTTTTTGCAAATTTCTTTCAATCTACTTACACTTCTTCCATTAACAATATCGCTTACCCTTATCCTTATTCTATTTCTTCCTCTAACTCTTTATTTGCTCCTATCATTACTGATGACGATCTAGTTACAGCAATGAAAACCTTAAAATCTTCATATTCTCCTGGGCCCGACAATATCCCAAGTTGCGTACTCAAAGAATGCTGGAGCTTTTTACATCTTCCCCTACTCAAACTTTTTAACTTATCTCTTGATTCCTCTGTATTTCCATGTCTTTGGAAGGAATCATATATTATCTCAATTCACAAAAAGCGAGCTAAATCCGATATATCGAATTACAGAGGAATTGCAAAGTCGTCTGCCATCCCAAAATTATTCGAAAAAATTGTGATATCAACTTTGCAGCACCTCTGTAAATCGATAATTTCCCCTTTTCAACATGGCTTTATTAAGAGTCGGTCTACCACGACTAATCTGCTTGAATTCACATCATTGGTGAATGATGCATTCCTAAGTAGAATGCAAACAGATGTCATTTATACTGATTTCAGTAAAGCATTTGACTCTGTAAATCATGATCTTTTAATCTTCAAGCTAGATCGAATTGGATTCCCCCCCACACTTCTGACCTGGATTTCCTCTTATTTAAAAAACAGGACCCAAAGAGTTCTGTTGAGATCCGAAATTTCTAAACCCGTATTTGTTACTTCGGGTGTGCCGCAAGGTAGTCATCTTGGTCCATTATTTTTCACATTATTTATTAATGACCTGCCATCTATTTTGTCCCACTCACGCATCCTTATGTATGCTGATGATGTGAAACTTATTCTTTCTTACAACGATCCATCTAAATATATTTGTCTGCATGATGACTGTAACTCCTTGCATCTTTGGTGTCAGACTAATAAGTTGCATTTAAATATTTCTAAATGCTTGTTGTACCCTTGCAATGTACCCTTGCAACGTATAACGACTGTGGAAGACCTTGGTGTACTTTTTGATGCCAAACTTAGTTTCATTCTGCGTATCTCCTCTATAACTAACAAAGCCTAGGGTGTTCTTGGATTCATTAAACGTTGGTCCAAGGAGTTTAATGACCCCTTTAATACCAAACTCCTTTATAATTCTATAGTTCGCTCCATACTAGAATATTGTTTATGTGTTTGGAGTCCTCAATATGGAATCCACCAAGTTCGTATTGAATCCATTTAGAAGCAATTCCTCCTCTTTGCCCTTCGTGGCTGAAACTGGGATCCCGATCGCCGCCTTTCACCGTACTCTGATATGCTGTTACTCGTTGATCTCCCTTCATTAACTAACCGTAGAACTATCCTTATTATTATTTTTCTTCATAAATTAATTATCGTTATCTCTTTAGAAGTCTCTCTTTCTTACACCTAAAATCTGCTCTTCTGTTCTATCTTCGGGAAAACCCCAATCATTGATTGGTTGACGTGGGTGCTGCCTTGACAACACTGCTTCTTTTTTGGTTGGTGTTTTCCTGAATTGTCCTTATCTTTCTTATTACTCTCTTTGTTTCCATCCTTTTTTCTATTCTAGTCTATTTTCATTCTATTTTCAACAATCTTTATATTTCTTTTTCGCCTTTTTTCCTGGTCTGATTGGGTTTTTTGCCTGGGTTTTCCCCAATCCTGTGCAACAAATGTTGGACCATAAAAATTAATTGTCTTTAATACCCAGCAGGCTTAAATGTAATTCAATTTTAATCTTACTTATAAATTTTAATTTAATTAATTTTCTACATTTTAATTTAATTAATTTTTTAAATTTTAATTTAATTTATATAATAATTATTTTTATCAGTTGTAATTCTTTAATCGACTGCAATTAGTCGATTTAATAATAAATAAATAAATAAATAAATAAAAATAAAATGCATAAACAGACTTTAAGCGCCACCAAACAAAAATTTTAAAGCTTAAAGGAAAAATAACTGTTCTTTATAGGACTATTGCTTTGGGTATAGTTGTAGTATATATGTTGGACAATGTCCTACCCAATGATATATATACTTTGTGGGGTGGGAGATGGCTCCATCAATGCATTATACATTTCTTGACAAAATCATAATACCCTCTGCAAGAATATAACAGAAAAATAACCAATAGCAAACTGAACGAGCATTCGCGACTCCAACAGAACTACAGGGTATGTATGCACATACTTATATGTTAAGTAAATATACGTATATATACACTCATGGACAGAATAATAGGTGTTTTTTTTTTTTTTAACTTGGTATTTCTAATTCCTATCTTCTCTAATCTCAACAAATCTAACTTTTTTTAAGACTTATATTAATTGTCTTTAAACAAAAAGTAAAAACTGTTTCACAAAATCTTTAATATACAAATAAATTAAATATTTCCTTAAATCCGCAAATTTTGGCTGGTCACAATAATAGGTGTGCGAGGATAAATGTTTAAATTAAATCAATATTTCACTATGTTTGGTCTTGTTTTATATTAAACTAAGTATCTGGCGGTATATCCGCCATTATTATGCAAAACTTTCTCCATTCGCCTTGGCATGGAGGATATAAACTTGCGATAGGTCCCATTGGAATGTTATACCATGTTCTTTGGAAAATATCCTTAAGGATTATTTTATTTTGACAAAAAGTCCTTCCGGCCTCTCTTTTGAGTTCACCGCAGAGATTCTCTAAGGGATTGAGGTCCGGGGATTGACTTGGCCACCCAAAAACACCCACATTTTCCTCTCGGAACCGATCCTTTACTACTCGAGAGGCGTGTTTCGGGTCATTATCCTGCTGGAACTTCCATAAAAGTGGCATATTATCCTCGGCATATGGTAGCCTCACCGTCTCCAATAGATCTTTGTATTCGAATCTGCCCATTTTTCCGACAATACGATGAACCCGACCAACACCATACCATGAAAAGCAGCCCCATACCATTAGGCTACCACCTCCATGTGTCACAGTTTTTGTGTGTACTTAGGATCAAATTCTTTGCCTTTCCGACGACAAACATTCCTTTTAGCATCAAGTCCAAATAAATTTCTTTTGGTTTCGTCACTCCAGAAAATATTACGCCATTTTTTCTCACCCTCTGGTCCGCACCAGGTTCTACGATCTAATGCAAATTTTTGGCCCATCTGTAAATTTGCCAATCGAAGCAAAGGAACCCTGCGGGCAATTTTACCTAGTAGGTTTGCTATTGCCAGTCGTCCTTGAAAGGTCAGTGATGACACAATATTCCCAATTTCATTGGGAATCGTCCTGGAAGACGCGTTCAGCCTACTGAAAAATGCGATCGTCGGTCTTATATGATGATTTTCTAGGTGCTCCCCGAGTTTGACCTATTTTTTCCGGTCTTAAGGCATTGGTTACGAAGTTTTGAGAACGTTTCATTAACATGGCAATGGATTTATACGTTTTTCCTTCATCTCGGAGTCGTCGAATGAGCCTTCCCTCCTCCGCACTGCAGTGACGCCCACGGCCCATCTAATACAATTTTAATGGTAATTAAGTACCCATTTAGGTATATTTACCTAATACCTTACTTTCTGCAACCAAATAATTGTATTTATAAACTACATGTTAATGTTTTGCTTCTTACACCTATTATTGTGTCCAGCCAAAATTTGCGGATTTAAGGAAATATTTAATTTATTTGTATATTAAAGGTTTTGTGAAACAGTTTTTACTTTTTGTTTAAAAACAATTAATATATGTCTTAAAAAAAGTTAGATTTGTTGAGATTAGAGAAGATAGGAATTAGAAATAAAAAGTTAAAAAAAAAAAAAAAACACACCTATTATTCTGTCCATGAGTGTATATGTATGTATACATATACATATGCAGCAAAATAACAATTACTCAAATATTTGTTAATTATAATTAATTGTAAATTTTCAAGCATTCACTCTGCCCTCCGTCCTTGCCCTGCATTCATTTGGTCGATACTGAATTCTCATTTAAATAAAACAACAACAAATTGAAACAAATTTCATGATCGAACGTCAAGACATACATACAATGCATATATATAAATAAAAATGTAAGCACATACATATGTATGTATGTACAAACACATCCAATGTAAATGTATATATTGATTATATACATACATATATATATATATATGACTTTATATATACGTACATATAAAATGAGTATTCGCTTTGTATATTAATACGAAATATACGTACATAAATTCAAAATATATTAGAGTATATGTATATATACATATGTTTGTATGATTGTATATATATTTATGTATATAGAGAACAAGGGTTGTCGGTTTTAAATTTTTAAGTTTGAATTAATTTAAAATTGTAACAAGCGAGGGCAAAGACATCTATATGAAGTTGAATATCGAAATACGAAAACATCACAATACTATGACTCTTCACTAAATCAATGACTAGACATCAGTATTCATTCACAGCATCGAGTTAGTGAAAAGTCATAGTAATATGATTTTTTTTTGTCACAGTGCTGTCTGATATTCATAATTTACGGTCATTATTAATATTAACAGTCGAAAAACATGTATCAGTATTTCAAGTTGCTGTTGTCACAGCTGTCACCGTAACTGTAAGATGATGATCACTCATTTCCAGCATTTCAAATTTGTGTTTTCACAGATATCGAACCTTGGTTTGACGGCGCGATATAATGCTGAGTACCGGCATATTTGAACGGCGACTTGTTCGTTCCCATTCAGTCGGTTTCGGTATCGGTTTCCTCCCTGATCCGATTCTATGGGTGGATTTTGTCGCCAGGTAACGTTTGCTGCGTCTTTCCGGCAGACTGGCGGCAGATATCCAAGGTAGCACGTGCATTAAGTCCAATGTATCGGTGTCGTCCAGTTGAAATTTTTAATTTATTTTTGGAAGTAATATTTGGCGTAATTTAAGACCTTAATGAAGCTTTTTTTTATTTGAAACATTCTTAAATTACATCCACACAAACATATCCACGTTTTTTCGTCATCTGTTTATCAATTCAGACCCTGTTAACAACGGTTAGGATACATGTATGTGTGCAATTGTATGTATTTACATACACATACAAATTATTATTCACAAATTACTGTACAGTACACTAGCACTACTCCTTTCGCTACTCGCTACAATTAAACACTAATAAGAAATTCCGCGCACACATTTTTTTATAAATGTTTAGCCATGACAACCTACTCCACTAATCGCTTTGCTGCTTTAAGTTAACAGCCAATCAAAAAAAAAAAAAACACTAAATAAAACTGACATTTGGTGCTGATCAACAGCAGCTAAAAAAATGACAAGAAAAAATACTAAAATATTGCATTCTGACAAAAGCTGGATTGTGTTGATAATGCATGCATATGCACGTATACTTATTAATTTGGAATTCGATTTCAATTAAAATTAAGTATATACAATTAAATTAATAAAACTAAAAATGTATAATATAATAAGGAAAGGATATCTGGGATAGGATTAGATACCCTTGGATAGCACTTATGTCATAACCGGCCGGATCGAGCAACTATACATATATGAACAATCAATTCAAAAGCTTTTATATGCAAAACTTTTTTGTTTCTCAAGGAATCGTGATTAAATTTTCAAGTTTTATAGAAAAGTGTGATTTCTAAACGCACACCTTAAATCAAAGATAATTAAAGATTGAATTACTATATCATATAGCTCTGCAAAGGTATGTTATCTTCGGCGCTCGAAGATGGGTTTTCCTTACTGGTTATGTGTTTGCATAGAACTGAGCTTGGTGAAAAATAATGTTTGTGGTACGGAATTTTGTTTATCAAAAAATATTGAGAAAACTTAATTAAATTTTTCGATCTTAGGCAGAAAGCATATGGATCAACTATATTTTAATTTGACTTGAGTTAGGTAAAAGTAAGACTTTCCGCAATGCAACCTTAAACCCACATTAGGGGTCAAATAAAAAAAAAAAAACATTTGTTCAATTTAACTCGATAAAAATTCTCGCGTTGAAAAATCTGTAAATATTTCCCTTAAAAATTATTTGGGAAACATTTAGCATAAGAGAGAGAGAGAGAGATTCTGTCTTAGTAAACAGACGTGCTTTGTTTTACTCCGTGATTCATTTTGATTTGCGCCTTATTCTCGCGTTAACTAATAATAAATTATATTTTATCTCAAGTTACATTAACTCGATTAGCTGTTGTACTTAGTTTTTCATTTATATATATTTACATACATTAATGCTGCTAGAAATAAGCTTTTTATTCAATTCTGTAATGTAACTGGATTTTTGTGCATTTTCTTTGTGCAGTGCTCGCCCAATCAAATTTGTTTTGGTTTTCTAAGCTACTCAAGCATTCTTTGTGTAATTTTGGTTTCGCTCTTTTTTCTGAACTTGACGTACTCCGATTCTAATGACTATCTCTTTGCGTTCTCATTTCTACGCCCTTTATATAAAACTAACCCAAGCAAACATTGGCCAGTGGGAAATTTTTTTACTATCTATTTAAATATACCTCTGCTGCAAAGTAAACCTCTCATACCAACCCAGGTTTGTTAACTGCTGGTTGTGCGACGACATGATTCATGGCAATTTGCATGTATTCCTGGGTGAGAACTTGACAAAGTGGAAACAGACAATTCCAAAACGGCTGTATCGGCCTGAAATGGTATTCTTCCAAGTGCAACTGCAATCAACTTGAGTTCTCTAAGATGTATCTTTCTGTAAGAAATCTGTATAAAAAAGCGGTATAAAATGGCTTTCTCTACCACTCCTATACCGCTTTCAGCAGTTTTAAAAACCACTCACCACTTAGAATTATCACCAATTCGATTTTTCTCGCCTTCGCCAGGCGACCTCATGTCTTTATCTCCTCCGCTGCATACTGGTCATGAACCTGACCATGTTGTTCAGTCATTTATCAATAATGCACTTCTTGTTGCTACACATTCACTTGCATCCTATTACCCTCGTCGAACTAAATTGTATTTCTATTATTGTTAACATGCTTGATCTTTATTGTTATGTCAACGGTTGCACAAGTACCACCGCGATAAGATAATGCCCATTAGAAATGCATAAAGACTATTTTATCTGTCTCTAGAAAGTTCTGTACTTTAAAATCAATCTCTAAAGTTTTAACTGAGCATTGCTTCTGCAAAAGTAATTTTTCAATGTTCAACCTACTTATATTTGAAACTGACTGATATACTTTATATATTGTGATTAATATTAATGTTGCTGTTACTCTTTTCTATGACTCTATAAATTCATTTTTAGATGTCTGTAATCCGAATAGTGTTACATTACATTAACCTTAAGAACAATAAATCTAAACTGTTTAAATAATTTCAGTTGTCCGGGTCCAGCTTTGACTTCTCAAAATATTTACGACTAAATCAATGTTCCTTCTTAATTATATCTTTATATCTCTGGACCACAAAATTTGGATGTCCTCTTAATTAAAAAATGGGGCTGAAAGAGTTCTGTTGAGGTCTGAAATTTCCAAGACCTATTTGTTAAATTTACAAGTTATATGCAAGTGTGGACGTTACTAAGACTGGAATTCTATATAATATAGCTCTGCAAGGGTACGTAAGCTTCGGCGCTTCGAAGATAGCCTTTCTTAACTAGACTTCAAATAAATAAATAAAATGAGATGAAAAATGGGCACAAGATTTATGGAATAATGAAAAATCGGAAAAATCCTCAAAAAAAAAAAATGGGGAAAAACCGTTATTTAAAACTTTTTTTGTATTTAATCCGATTAGCTTCAAATTTATTTTCAAACACTAAAAAAATTGAATAAAGTCTGCATACCAATTTCCTGGAATATTTATCCGCAATGTGGGGAAATGGGGTTCGAATATTTGTATGGAAAGAAGTCTAATTTTCCACATTTCCAAGCTCATTATCAAAGTTCTAAATTGAAATCTATAATGTATGTGTTTCATTTTTTTGTAAAATCAGAATTCAGTGTGGGAATATTGTGGTCAAAAGTTAAATAGGAAAATGTCTTTTTTTATCCGATTCACACATGGAATTCAGTTTCAAAGCTCTAATATTAGATCTAAAAATAAAATATTAAATATAAGTATACTCGTTTAAGGTTTTTTTACAAAATCAGCTCCTATTGTGGGGAAATGGATGTCAAATGTTGCATGGTTAAAAATCGAAATTTTACTCGATGAACTTCTAGATTAGTTTCAGAGCAGTAAATTAAACATAAAATATACGTGTATCACATTTTAGAAAATTAACCCCAAAGCCATAAATGGGCGGTCAAATGTTATACTAGGAAAATCTGAAAACGGGTTCGGAAAGTCCTAGGGCAAAGTCTAACTTTAGTCCATTTGACTTTAACTTAGTTTCAAACATTAAGTTCTATAAAATATGTGTTTCAAAGTTTTTTGATATTCCGCCTTCGCAAAGTCGGAAACTGGGCGTGAGTTGTTAAAATTTTTTTTCTTCACTGTTCTCGGAGGTGATTACAAAAGATTATTAAGAAAACTACTCACAACTTTTGAAATTCGTTCCCCGATAGCAGAAGAATCTTTCTTTTTCAAGATATCTTAATGAAACAGTTAAAAAAGTCAGAGAGTCTGCCATAAATGCGCACCAACAATTTTTAATATCGGACCATACCATATCATATAGTTGCCATAGAAAAAATTGGGTAAAATAAATAATTTACAATTTTTAAATTTTTTTTCCCGTCTGCAAGGGTATATTATTTCCGATTTATCTGTTAAAAGAATTAAACAATATACTTATTCATATATACGTAAGAAAACATTACATACCTAATATATTGACAGCTCATTAAAACTGCTCATGCTCTCTCCACATTGACATCAATTTCAAAGAATTTAGCTAACTTAGCGGTAAATTATCCTTGTCTACTTTTTCTGGTAGCAATTGCTTCTAAAATCGGCGTGCCGAAGATTACATTCCCTTTGAGGGCTATATGATATAGTAATCCGATATTAATGCTTTTAGGTTTGTGTTTGGAGATCACACTTTTCCATATAACTTGTAAATTTAGTCAACATACCTTGAGAATCAAAAAAGTTTTCCTTACAAAAACTATTTGTTCCTATGGGCGCAAAATGATTTAGTTGTTCGATCCTAATGATTTTTGGTATACATTTCGCATATAACATGTGCATTTTATCAAGATACGTTGAAAATCAGAAAAGTTTTCGATACAACTTTTGAACCGACCGGGAGCTATATGATGTAGTTGTCCGATCCGGCCAGTTTAGACGATGTGCTGCCAGCATCAAAAAGAAGGCTCCATACTAAATTTCATTCACCTAGCTCAAAAACAGAAAGACTAGTTTGCATATAAACTCGAAGTTACCTTCTGTAAGGTATGAAGGAATGAATTTGCAAATAAAGTGCTAAATTTTCTTTTGTCAGATAATTTGAACGGCTTATGTTTTTTTCGTAAAATTTTTGGTAATTCTGATTATTTTTATAAAATTTAAAAAAGAAATATTTTGATTTCGATAATAAGAGCCATTACAAATATATTTTGATTGCTAGAATTCCTTAAATCATGCGTAAGGACAAGTTGTACGCCTTTCACAAGACGATTTTTGAGCTTCAAAGGCGTAAAATGTCACATGAATTGATTCATCAATTTAGATTATTCCATTAAGTTGATTTTTAATGCACTGAATGAATTCCGGAAGCTTAAGCCCCATATAAACGTTCTACGCAATAAAAAAAAAAACACGTTAAACATCGGAACACATAAATCGGATTGTGAGTAATCTGGAATCGGGAGCCCGGAAGAGTCCTGCAGATATCTAACGCGAAATATTGGATCAATATAATGCCCAAAGTCGTATAGTTGAGGCTGGACCTCATGGACGGATTTTCCGTAAGAATCCACTTGTTTCATTATAGCACCGAAAATGGCGCGTGCAGTTCGACAAGTCCCATGCCGATCAATAATAAGTGGAAGTTTTTAATCTGGAGTGACAAAATAAAGATGATCCGCATTGGACCTGATGGTGAAAATTCCGTGAGGAGGCCACAATTCACAAAACTAAATCCACAATGTGTTTGCTGATGCAAAGCACAGTGGTCAAAAAATAAATGTTTGGGGGTAATGGTGGAATGATGTTGAACTTCTTATATACGGAATATTAAATAAGGAAAAGTATATCGATATATTTCGGAATGTATTGTTGCCATGGACCGATTCAAATATGACGGACATGTGGACAATTTAATGACACTACGTCTACGGCGCATCTGTTAAAAACATTTTTGGAACATAATTATTTTATTGTTTTCGAACAGCCATTGTGTAATCCAAACTTAAATCGTATTGAATCAGAAAAGTATTGTAACTACAGAATATTTCTAATTTCGAAGAATTTTTCCGAAAAGTTAATAAAGTATGATATGACATACCCGTTAAAAGGTGCAAGGAATTTATAAAGTCCTTTTAACTTAGGCTCTGTTTTAAACAAACTAAGGTATAGGGTCATAAATTAACAACAAAAATTTTCCTGAATGTTTTCTTAATTTTTTTTTTAATAATTTATAAAAAAATGTCGTGGTTCTAATTATTTGTTTCAATGAAATCTGAGGTTTGGTGAGTAAATTATTAAAAAATATTTGACTGAAACCACGTGAAACCACATGAAAACACGTTTTCCGTTTTATTAATATATCTCTTATTTATAATATGCTTAAATTTTATCAATCGCATATACCATTTCCATAAAAATGTAAGAAAAACATATCTAACACAGAAGGTATGTATATATAAGAAGCTGATTTGTGTCTCCAAATAGCTGCTTGAATAATTTTTAAGTTTTATCTGTAATAGTGTAACTGTGCATATACAAGTCTTAAAAATGAGGCGTGTTAACAAAAATTTTATAAAACCATGATCTTAGTGTAGACATCCAATATGGTGTCTCTAGTTTTTAAGGTATAAATCTTTCTAGTTTTTATCCGATCGGGTTTAAATTTAGTTTTGAAATATGCATACCAATTTTTCGGCAAATTTACTTACCTCTGATGCACTTGTTGCCACTGAGCTTAGACTCGGGGACATTGGAGCTGATGTGGATTGTATAGGACTTGCTGTACTAGTCCCTGAGAATTTATTGTTCCTAATACCATTATTATTTCCAGTTGTTCGGTTCGATACGGATGAGGTTAAACTTAAGGCGGCCTTGCTATAAAAGTTTTTATGAAATGCTGCGCTTGTATCTGCACTTTGATGGTCCATACTAGCGCTTCCAAAAAAAGTTGAACTGCAGGTACCGTTACCGTTACTTGTGCAGCTACCGCTAACATTACCAAAATGGGACAAGTGCATTGAATCATCAGATTGCATCGCTTTTCTACAGACGTTCAGACCAGCGTCTCCTCCGAAACTGTTTGGTCGCTCAGTATGAATATTTCTGTTTAATCCAGTGGAACATTGTAGATGTCCAGTTGATGCCGACGTATTTGTTGTAGACTTATTCTGTTTATAAATTAAGAAAACATTTTAGATAAACAATTTCTACCAAGAGTTTAAATTTCACAATTGCTCACATCAGCATTTTGGCAACCCCAGACAGATGGCTTGAACGATTCGCTTAGATACTGCCTCACTTGATTTTTTTGCTTTTGAATGACGTGGTACCTTGTTGGATTCTCAAGGACTGTGCTGACCTAGAAAATAAATATACAAAAATTATTTTCAATAATAACACAAATATGCAAAATATATGAAAATTCTGCAATCCTGACAAAATGGTTATAATAATTAAGTATTAAAATTATTTTTTAAATTTTGTATGTAGGTAATCATATCCATAGTTCATTACGCTTATGCTTACCTATCGACAATAAAGTCTAAAAATATTTAAATTAAAGTTTATTTTTAGTTTACTTATATTTTTAAACTAGAAATCAAAAAACAAATAACACAAGAGGGATGGTTAGAGGTTCAAACCCGACTTAAAGATCTAAGTTTCGTTCGGATTAGAGACTTGACTTATTTTGCTAAAAGTAAATATTTAGTAAAGTTATTTCACCGCTTCTTGATATTTTTAGTCTCTTACGCAAGAAAAAAATCAATGAAAAATGAAACATAAATATAAAGACAACTTTTCTTCCAAAATTTATGTTGGATTACATTTTTCCATTACAGATTTTCAACAATTTCCTACCGCGGCGAAAATAACTTTTTAGTTAATAGGTGGAAAAACCAAAATATGAATTTTTCAGTTTTGCTGCCATTTAATAAATATATATGCATAATAGACAGGTCTGAAAATAAGGATTATAGCAATGAAATAAAATATTGACTGTTCACAGTATCACGCCCATGTTCCAATCTTAGAAGTGAACATTCTAAAAAATGTAAAGCAATTTCCACATGCCAACTTTGACCCCATTTTATGAACGTAGGATCCAATTATCCATAAAGATGTGGAAAACACATATTTTCTTATACACTTTCTGATCCCCTATTTTTCGACATTGATGCGAATTAACAAAAATCAATAGATTTAAAATGAAATTTTAAGTCAATCAGGATAAAAAATAGACTTATCCATGTCAGGGTCTAATTTGAACAAAAAAATTAATTACCTATATCTTAGCTTTTTATATAGAAGTGTAAGTTTCAAGACAATTGGTATGCAGACTTCTTAAATTACTATATTGACATTTGATAAAAAATATAAAGTCGATCGGTTTTTCTCCATTTTACCATTTTCCAAAATCCCGTCTTAACAATGACTTTCAGTATGTCATAATATTACCGTTTAGAGTGTGCGGTGCTGAAGGAATTACTAGTCGTTGCGTTATTACATACGTAAAGATGAAGAGATAGTATACCGGATAGGAATACATATAATTTTACCTGTAACACTTGAGGTGGCACATCGACTCCGATGCTCTGCAAAGGTACTTTAAGCGTTACTGGACTGGAATCGGTAACAGGCAATCGATCCTTTAGCACCAATTGTGACGATTGCTCTAAGCTAGATGCTCCGCTGCCACAAGCGCTGGTATTGTTGCTATCAATAACCTCCGAATCAAAGCAGTTCTGCAACCCAAAGGCATTCAGCATCGATTGATCTTGTACGTTTTGCAACTGATGTTGCTGCTGGATCAGAATTTGCTGTTGCTCTTGCTGTTGCTGCTGCATCAAAATTTGCTGTTGCTCTTGCTGTTGCTGCTCGCGTTGCAACTGCAGTTTCAGTTGTGTACGAGACGTAGGCGTCGCAGTTTTAAAAGTAGGTCTACAAAAAATAAAAATAATATAATAATTTAATTGACTAACCGACAACTAAATACAACTAAATAAAATAAAATGGTACAAATAAGGCAAAATACAGCAAAAATATACCTACCCACCCGTCAGTGGTGGCAACCCCACGACGCGGGTCTCGGCTCTGTCTCTACCAGGAATATCACCCAAATCAACAATGCTTGGATCCATTTCGAGTATCATTTCCAAATCTTTATCTATACCAACTGTAACTCGTATATTGGTTGTCCCTATGGGTTTTCCACTACTCTCACTATTATTGGTAATTGTACTTTCTTCATCAAGCTCCAGTAGAGTAGATGGCTCTACTCCGACTTCAATAGCAGGCACCAATGGGTAGTAGTGCATCTGGCTGAAGTCTGCTTCCATTGAGGACATTTGCAATGTTTGGACACGCCTTAAGAACTCTTGTAGCTCGCATGATGATGGCGACAACTGCGGTTTCACATTCTGTTTTGCCTTCTCAAATGTTTGACTCCGAGAGTCGAAATTAATATTATTGGGTTGACTCATGCTCGAGTCGTTTACTGCCGCAGAGTGCATCCCTGGGATCCTATACGCTTTCTTACCCCAGTAAGAAAACATGTCAAGTTTTTCTTAAACTCTTAACAGCTATTTGTTTTATTGGTCTAATCCAATGGATTGTCGATTAGTGGGACTGCAGACATCACAAAGGCCTTGATCTTGTCTATACAACTGATAGAATGCCAATGCGGAAAAACTAATCTTTCGTTGTGAGAATTGTAAATAAGCATATATGCATACACATTTAGTACTACTATACATGAACCTATAAATTATAAAGTGGGTGCCTTCTCAATTTTTATTATAATCTAAATATTTTCTAATTTTGCTCAAGTTCTAATTAAATAGAGATCTTTTCTAATATTATAAGCCTATTTGAAGTTCAATTATAGGTTCAGTGTCCCTATACATTAGTAAAAGTATTTACACTATATAACATATAGAATATGCATACTCCGAAACACAAGTATATATGTATGAACATATATGTATACTTGTGTATGATCTAATATTTTGGCTGTAGGACGCACATGCGCCCTAGTCATACATATGGCTACATATACATATGTATATAAAGTTTCTTGGACTCAGCCAAAAGTTCTCTTATACAGTCTTTAGATTTTCTGTCATTATTAAAGGTGGGAGCAAAAAGAGCATTTCGATGGTACAGTCAGTTCTCGATTGCCACAACAAGTCAGATCCATGAAGGTTAGTATTATAAAATGGAAATAAAACGTTAGGAAAAGAAACAAAGTTAAATGGCAGTTATAATAAACTCTGAATTTTAGCTCCAATGTATATATATACATTATTTAAGACATGGATTTGTATTTGTTGCATTTTATATATTATTATTTCTTTTATTTCTTAATCAAAAAACCACACGTATACATGCGCACTTATACATACAGGTGCGTACATTTATTTAGCACATCTAGCCAAAAAACTCGAATACCAATAGTCCACCGATACTTCGAAGTTGGCATCGCTAAATTTCACACAATTTAATAAATATATAAACGCGCACATGGACATACAGACACGCACAAGTGTTTAAAATTTGTCACTATTGTTGCGACAGTTAGAGCAAATGAAATTTAACTTTAATTACTAACTTTTATTAACTGATATTTTCTGCTATTAATTAATAAATTTACTATTAAATGCAATAATATTTGTTAACAATAAACTTCTCTTTATTTTATTTAATTAAAAAAATACGCCTTTTTGCCTGCACAAAAGTACTGCCACTCTTAACTTAAGACTTAATTATTGACTATTCTAGTAATTAGTGGTTAAAATATTTTCCTTTACTATGGTTAGCAATTATTTCGGCATAAAATGGACCAATTTGTTTTTGGCTTTTGAGTATATTTTGTTCCATTCTACTATCAAGCCCATTATTATTTTTATAACTATAATTATAACTTTGTCCAAAAATGTGAAATCAATTGAAGGAGCCGAATATGAAGTATATTGTGATATATATGGATGACGAGACGAGTTGACACAGCCATATCCGTTTGTTTATATGTAAACTGGTCTCTCAGGTTGTGAGTTAGGTGAATGGAGCCTTCTTTTTGCTGCAGACAGCACATAACCAGCCGGCTCGGAAAGCTACACCTTATAGCTCCCATAGGATCAATCCGTTTAAAAGTTGTTGTATGGAAAACTTTTTTATTTCTCAAAATATCCTGAATAAATTTACAAGTTATATGGAAAAGTGTGATTTTTAAAGGCGTTCGCGAATTTTAGCATAGGCAGAAGTTATAAATCAATCCTACTCCTTTCTTAGACCAAGTCCTATTCTCTGAGGAAAAAAAATGTAATATCTTTCAATCTGATGTACGAAAATCTGTGTAGAGAACAACGAATATAGCTTTTTAAAAAGTTAACCCTGCACCAAGTGTAAAACATGGTGCCTGGTGACTGATAGTATGGGACTGCAAGCCCAAAGAAAGATTAAGTATTGGCGTTTATAAATGGCAAAATTAATAGACAAGGGTCGTGAAACTGCAGCAACCAAATAATTTCAGCATTATGCAACACAATCATCTTAAGCATACGGCGCACAGTGTAAAAATCTGGCTTACTTGTAATAGGAAACACGTCTCTCCAATAGGAGGTTAATAAAATGGTCAAAAATCGGAGTTAAGAATGGAGTTTGATAGTAGAATGAAAACAAAACAAAGAAAAAAAGAAAAAAAATGCTGAAATAATTGGAAACCATAGTAAAGGAAAAAATTTTACCGACTAATTACTAGAATAGTTAATTAATTTTTAAGTTCTCTTTTTTTAATTTTTAAAATGAGATAAAATAAAGATAAGGTCGTTGTTAAAAAAAATATTGCATTTAATAGTAAATTTATTGGTTAATATCAAAATAATGTTTTAGTTCAATTTCATTTGCTCTAACTCCCTCAAAAATAGTGGCAAAGTTGACACACTCTGGGGTGCCAATTCTTTTGTGCGTCTTTATATATACATTTAATATGTACAAACTCTGATAGTTTCTTCAGAATTTGAATAATAATACACATTATTATTGTTAGAGAAATGCACTTCAGTAGATGGAATAATTTCATAACATGCGGAAACGGAATGTATATTTGTTATTGACTGATCGACATTCAAAATAAACAAATAAAAACAAGTATTTATTTACCAATCTTTATTAATTGCTATTACCATATAATGTTCAAATATTAACTAAAGTAAAGCTTAATAAAATACTTCATGTATGGTGGATATGAATAGCAGCGTTGTTGTTCTTTTTTGAATTTTCTATTCTGTGGAATATAATTAAATTAATACGGAAAATAATTGATTTGAATATGGTATGTATATCAATTAATCAAATCAAATGTTCAAAAATAATTATTAAATACTTACATGTTTGTATTAACAATTAAATAATATTTCACCACCCTATTTTTTTCACGCTGACACTCTTCACTTTCCGCAAACTAATGAAATAATGGCATAGCGGATTTTTCAGGTTCGTTGCTATTCGAGAATGCTTATAAAAACAAACATTCCGCTTTGATTTCCAATTATATGTTATTGAAATATATACAAATCATTAAATAAGAAATTTTATCTATAAGTTGGGCCCGCTGGGTCTGCAAAATTCACCATGTGTGGGATTATGCATGACGTGTGTGTAATTAATGGCTCCAAGATGTTTTGCGCTTCCTCTGTTAAATAATTTTGTTGATCCTAGCCAGCGATAAATTACGTTAAAAATCTGCATGTATGACGAAATTATAGTTGTACTGTTATTATGTATGTGCGTTTATTTTGTTAATTGATGTTTCCGTTTTGTTTTTTTTCCAAACGAGCTGAACTTTACCTAGATTGTTAACAAAAATCTTTAGTATGAAAGGAGCGAAACATCAACTCTAATAAAATAAAAGACCGACCGTTAGCTTCAAATTACACAAGAACATGTACGCATGCATGTACATACATATGTACATATTTATAAGTCCCTAATAACGATAAGATAATAAAAATGCGCTTATCATGCGGAAAATACAACCAATGTGGAGTATCTGAACATAAAAATATTTACTTATATCGATATATATGTATATAAATAAATACGTACATCGATGCGCACATATGTATGTATTATTAATATAGCATACGCATGCATACTTACATTTCTTCTGCTCGTAAGGATCGCGTTGACTTCAATTCATAGAATTCGACATTCTCTGTATTCCCAGCTCCCGGCAAAAAGTCCATATTAGAATCACTATCATTGAGTAAATTAAGATTTAAATCAAACTCCAGGTCAAAGCCTAGATCAATGCCGGATTCAGCCATGTTTGTTTGATTCGTTCCTATTGGGTCTTGTTGCTATATATAAAAATGTATTTGCGTATTTGTTCTGCAGAAAGTATAAGTAACTCTTTTAATTAAAATCTGTAAAAATGTTTGATTGAGGTTAATTGAATACGTTGACACATTTTCGCGCTATATTATATTCCAAACGTCTTTGGGTTTGCAGACAGAAAACCCGAGCATGCGATTACAATTGTAGCTGATGAAAATTTAAGAGTTTAGAAAAAACATAGGGCGATCGTAAAATAACTCACAAATATTAGTTATGTGAATCCAAGATCAGGGTTGTTCAATTCCATTTAATGCGCAACAGCAGCGGTATAGCGTTGATTTCATTAAATCATCGATAAATTCGTTATGCGTGCGTGCTGCTGCTCATATTAGCAGGAAAATAGAAGAAAAAATTTATTGATTTTAAAGAACATAAAATCAAAGCACCTTGGTGAGCAAACAGGTGACGTGAAGAAAAATCTGTAATCGATTTTACTCAATGTTTATTTGTAGCTGTTTCGATACATATGGGTCACTGTTTGAGTAAAGAATAGGAAACTAAAATGGGGGAATCCTGCGCTCTCAAACAAAATTAGAATTAATTTGAAGAATAACCAATACAGTGATGAGTTACGTTTTTTTTTTTTTTGATGTTTTCTTCTACTTGTTGGTTTAAAAATTTAATGCTTCCCATAATTCTTTATTAGTATTATATTATATTAAAATATTTACTATTGTAACATATTATATTATATTATTTATTTTTCTAATGTTGCCGCAAACTTGAAACACTTCGTATTTTATTCGAGACATTGAACTTGATTCGGGAGCGAATTGTGATTTTGTCAATATCATTTTGGTACCCAATTATCAATATCAAAGTAGAACAGTTTTCATCCGTTTGGTATTTATGTGGTATCTGCGATCTATGACCGAATGTGAAGTATTAATTAATTAATATTAATTTTAAATTTTTCTCTGAATAAAAATTAGTCAGAGCCATTTAATTTAATTAATTGTACTAAGTTTTTTCTAGTATCAAAATTAATGAGAAAAATCCGTATATCAATGGTTACGTGTTATAGCTTAACTTGATTATTTTTTTAGTAGTGCAGTTTGTGGAACTAAAATCTGGAAAAAGTCGATAACAATTTTTTTTCAGATATTTTTTATAACATTTCAATCTTCATTTTAAAGCATGTATTCCTTGAGTTCATAATATTATTTTTTGAGGAACTTACCACGAATATAACATTTTTATTGAGCAGAAAATAATTAAAATGAGCAAATGCAGAGTACTTGTGTCTTTTTAGACAAATGATATTCACCTGTTTTTATGGTCCAAACAACGGAATTTTACTAAAAATAAAGAAGAAAAAGCTATCATCGGTGCGATCACATTGTTCCATATAACTTGTAAATTTAGTCAAGATATCTTGAGAAACAAAAAAAGTTTTCTACACAACGACTTTTGAACCGATTGATCCTATGGGAGCTATATATATGTATGATATAGTCGTTTGATTTTAATGATTTTTGATATACGTTTAAAATTACACTTTTACATATCTTTTACTTCTAAATTTCATCTAGATACGTTGAAAGTCAAAAAAGTGTTTCATACAACTTTTGAAACGATTGTTCCTATGAGAGCTATAAGGTATAGTTCTCCGATTCAGGCGGCTCCGACATATGTGCTGCCTGTAGCAAAAAGAAGGCTCCTTACCAAATTTTATTCACATAGCTCAAAAACTAGGAGACTAGTTTAATTATAAACAGACGGACAATTCTTCTTGTTGTCCTGATCAATAATACTACAATACTTTATGGTTTCGAAGATACTTCGATGCATTACATATTTTGTGACAAAATTATAATACACTTTTCCAGTGTATGAAAACACCAGGATTGTTCTACGGTTAGTTAAGGAAGGAAGATCATCGAGTAAAAGCCTATCAGTGTAGTAAAAGCCTATAAGAGAATGTAAAGGCCTCTCAGAGTATAAAATTCCAAACCGGAGAAGTTACAACTGACACTTAGTCTTAAATCTCAAAGCGAAAAAAGCGCTTGGTTACGATCTCATCTCCGCTAAAATGATCATAGAATTGTCAAACTGCGAGGTATGGCGTTATCATCCTCAACAATGGAGGAAATCTGTCATTCCGAAAGTTGGAAAAGTCAAGTCAACCATCATCATATAAGCCATCAGTTTCTTGCTATGCCTATCTAAAATTATTTGTAAAACTACTCCTAAATCGTATCCAGCAAGGCCTAACATCAGTAGAGTCCCAATGCACAAATTTGGATTTCTGAAACACGAAAGTATTGCTCCGCTGTTTTTCTGGATGTCGCCCAAGGTTTTGACAGCTTTTGCCTTGTTGCCTTGATTCACAAAATTGAAATATTATTTCAGATATACCTACTAACAGTTTTACAAAAAAAAAAAGGGTCCTTGCTGCTGGGTCCGTCTAACTCGGATTCGATTGCAGAGGCTGCCCCATCAGCAAAAACATGTAATCAATCACAAACTAAAAATAGGCGATCTTGTCTTAATTAAGCAATCTTCCTCCAACCTCAAATTAGCAGAATTGCACTACGCACATCAATCGCAAAAGCGATAGACGGATAAACCACTTTCTTGCGATTTTTGTTGTGATTTAGCTTGACTGATTAATATACAGATTCGTGAACGAAGAACACTTTTCCGTTAACTACTACTATTGGAAAAATTATGGCCGTTTTTATACCTTTACAGAGGGTATAATAACTTTGTCGCTAAATTTATAATGCATTGAAGGAGCCATCTCCGATGATCTAGATGAATGAAATTTGTTGCGGAGTTATAGTATTACTTTCCTTGCATATCATCAACTGATAACATGATGATCGTCATCTTTTTTTACATCGAATGCTTGCCGATACATTTTAGATATATCTGCTGTAAAAGCATATTCAGCCGAAATCTTGCAAGTGATGCGTAAAGCTTCTTCTTAATAGTTGCAACGTATTAAAAACAACTGGCAATTTGGTAGTGCTACTTTCAGGATGTAATGGGGAATGTACTAGAGAAGTTTTGGAGGAAAAGCAGTAAGTTGTGACATGACCGAGATCTCTATATTCTCTCATGAACTCAATATGCATTATCCGTAGAATGTCATCCTTACCGAGTTTGCGCTATAATGCTAAGAACCTGTTTAAAGTTTCGCCGATTTTCAACTTTTGTGGGAATAAATTGTCATTTTGAACTGCGATATTATATGATACGGATCTACATGTTGAATCTTGTAAATATTTACCATAAATGCGTTAACCTTAGAATAATTTTTGAGTTGTAGGATTCATAATATTTAGCCCAAATATTTAAATAACTTCTCTGCTCTTACAAGCAAATCAACCTTAGCACGCCTATTAAAGTGTGGATCAGAAAATTAAACATATTTTGGTATAAATGAAATGGAAATCGAACTTAGCATCTAAAAGCATCGGTACTAAGCATGTGTGCGCTTGTGTGAGACTGTATCGCCTTGTGTTTGATAGCAGAAGCATATTAAAGACGCTTGTGCTGCCCACGAAAATTTATTAAATTTAATCAAAGTAAATAAAAACAAACATAAAAGAAATGCCAACGTGTAAGAGCATAAGCACTGCAACCCATTAAAAAAATTTAAAGAAATGAGCCAAGCTCGCGCTCGGCAGCATCACCAACAAAACAAACGCGTTGAGGAATAGACAATACCAACAACCACTTCATCATTGGAAGTGAACGCGGAGAGAGCACGCTCTCTATCGCCAGCTTTATTATGCTCAAGCAGCATAACGGAAAGGGGAGTGCCCAGTGACCGACCCTCGACCCTAACTAACAAACTGCTGATAATAACAATGACCAGTACTATACCCGCGCTAGCTACTGCGTCTTCGTTGTCAACAACAACAACAACGACAAAAACAGCAACAACAACAGCCATACGGCCAAACTTGCCTTATATACCATGAACCACAACTGCTGAAGCGATAAGTTACGTTATCTAGTCGTACGTCTCAGCCACTATAAATAACTTTCAACAAGCCACTGAACTAATGCAGCATCAGGCAACCACAACAGAGGCCAGAAATTCCTGCCTAACATACCTGAAAATCCATCCTATTTATCTATCTATCCGTCCTATTATCCAGGCGAATTGAATCAATGCTGGCAACTTTAACAAATACAATAGTAGCAATAGAAGAAATCTGCTTAAATGGAACCTTTAAATATATTACAGCACAAATACGAACTCTTGCAGTTCGTTTCATTATAATAACGAAGCAATGCTCATATCAGAAACTTACCTAACATTATTTTCATAAGCAGCTGGTGACTATAATGCTAAGCTAAACCACTGGGGATCTGGGCTCAGCAACCCGAAAGGAAAACAACTTTATAATGCCATAATCGCACCACGAAACAAGCTTGACTTTATTTCCCCGGGATGGCCTTAATATTGGCCCACAGAACCAAAAAGCAGTCCGACTTAATTGATTATGCTGTTACGAGAAGAGTGCGGCAGGATCAGGTTCATGTGGAGCACTTAACAGATCTATCATCGGATCACTCACCAATCCTACTTCACCTCTATGACCACCCACAGTTCTCTGAACTTAATGATGACATAGATAAATCAAAGCACTCCACTGCAATAATAACAGCTAATAAACTTTGCAACAGTAATGGTACTCCCAGGCATATTGAAGACCTACTACTGAAGCCCATATAGGAGCGGTTCAAAATAGCCAACCATCTACTAGATAAAGCCGTAGAAGATGAGCGAAACTTAGATCAAAAACACTATATGGAGCAACCCCAAACAGCAAAAGCTTTCCACAGTGAAAGCTAAGTTAAGAGTCAAGTCAACAATTAAAACAAAAGCACCTTAATATTTAACCACATGATGAAATGGGGTTATTATCCTCAACAATGACAAAAGTCAGTCATCACAATGATCCACAAACCTGGAATGGACAAGTTCCAGTGTTCATCATATAGACCTATCAATCTCCTCCCGTGCCTATCAAAGATAGACAAAGACATTTACACATAAACAGTGCTATCCCACTGCACCCATTTGGATTTCGCGAAAAGCATGGAACTATTGAATAAGTTAACCGGATAACTTCTGAGATATGAAATGCATTTGAACGACGAGAGTATTGCTTCGCTGTTTTCCTGGATTTCTCCCAACTGGACCGCGATGGGCTAGCTGGCTTGATCCACAAAATCGACATGTTCTCCCACAAACAATCGATAAAATATTGGAGTCATACATTTGCAAAGAAATTTCGCAGTAAGGTGCAGATATTTCATTTCCAAATGTTATTCAATTGAGGGTGGTGTACCTCACGGTAGCGTACTTGGACCAACACTGTACATTATCTACACAGCAGATGTACCGACAACAACATCGACATTTGCTGATGACACTGCCATCCTAACTCGCTTCAAGTGGCCAACAAGAGCAACTGAGCAGCTAACATCTCATCTGGTAGTCTTAGAAAAGTGGCTAGCAGACTGACGCATACATTTAAATGAGCAAAAGTGCAAACATGTCACCTTTACCCTAAATAGAGAAACTTGCCTTCCTTTGTCTCTAAACAGTATCAACATTCCACAAACCGCTGAAGTAACATAACTTGGTGTCCACCTGGATAGACGACTTTATTGGCAAACACATAGAAATTAACTGAAATTATAATATAGTAATCTACATTGGCTTATAAACGCTCATTCACCTTTAAAACTATATATAAAGCAGACCTCAATACAATTTGGACATATGATTCCGAGCTATGGGGCAACGCTTGCAACCGTAACTTCGAATTAATCCAGAGAGCTCAATCGAAAATATTGAGAACTATTACCGGGGCACCTTGGCATATACGGAATGAAAATATCCATAAAGACCTAAAGGTTAAACTTCTGGTCCATCCAAATAGACTTGCGCAGTCTCTATCAAGGCAAGCTGGCCATACACGACACTGATGAAGAGACCTCCCCACCCAGCAGTAATAGTTAGTGCAGAATTTTAAGATATTAATTGTAATCAATTACTAATTATTTCATATTAAGATTTAATTACTTATCGTTAGTCTCTAAGCGGGTAGATCCAATAAATAAAAATATCTTAAAAAAAAAATGTATAATATGTACTATTAAATAGAACTTATATATTCAAGATTTAGTACGAATTCTTTTCTGAGAATAGTACATGTATTAATGTTGCGTAAGTTTCGTTAGACAACGTTAAACATAAAGAAAATACAGGGAATAAGTGTTAAATTCATGCTTTTATATGTACATATTTATGTATGTATATATTATTAAATTATCATAGTTGCGTTGGCAAGTATACGCACATACATATAAGTATCATATAGTATTGGTGTGTGGAAAAGCATACTGCTGAAATAAAATAAGTATAAATATTAAATTAGCAGATTATTTCTTATGAGAACAGATCCGCTTTTTAAAATTTATATCACCTAGACATCTGAACAAATAGACTAAGGTTAGATAAGTCTTAGGTCAAGCGATTTGCGATCCATTCTTTTGTAATTTGTGACAAGGTGAGAATGTTTTGTAAATTCTTAGAGATGATAACCGGTCTCCGTTGGGCAGAATTATCAAAAGAGTTTTAACTTATATACAAAACCCTCTTAAAGCGGGCTTAAGAGTAAGCTAGATTCCTTAAAATAAACTACATTCAGTGATACGTAACGATTAACCACTGAAAAAATTGATAATCTTTATACTCAGAACAGGAAAGAAGGGTCAAGAATGCTCGACTTAGATATACTCTGTACCTTTAATCAAGTAAAAAAAACGAGAATATATAATACTTTCGGAGATACTTTCTGGTGCAAGTAAAGTACATAAGATTAATGTACTCATATTTTAAAAAAGATATTAGAATCGAATATGGGTCAACTACATACAACATTTAACATAATGGTTTAAATACAAGACCGTCCCAATAATACATGTAAAACAAAATAAAAATGTTCGTTTACAGCATATCATAGAAGTTATTTTCTCTTAATAAGTTATCCAATCTAAATAATTTTAATGTGTGAAATAAGAAATTTTTCCATCAACAAAACAAAGTTCTTGAAATGGTGCATTCAAAGAATAATAAGTTTATCAGCGGTTAAGAAATAGTGGAACAAATTGATGGTTTCATACGGGACAGAAAAATTAATTTTATCCAAGAATATCACCATTAAATATGTTAAAGAGCATAGAAATTCCATATTTGAGTTCCCAAGAATTTTAATGGAATGTGACTGATATGTGATCTTTTTCAAGGACTTAATAATTTATTTTCTGGAATCTTTCAAGATCTACATATATCTTCTATAGAAAATATGATTACTTTATATTTTCAGTAATACGTTTGTAATAAGTTAATTATTCACAAAACCAATTGAGTCAAATTTACAAAAAGACCCTTTAGGCCCTTTTTAGTGATCCTCTAGCGGTAATCATCAATCATCTTTTCTTGCATGAACTTGAAATTTTGATCGAACGGTTTCCCATTGGTTGTTTCCATTCCCCGTGAAAATTTTATAGATTTAATATTGCAACCATAACGGCATCGAAAAATTGGTAATGAACTTTACGACAAATTTTCATTTTATACCTATACAAAAGATAAAGTCTTTAGAAAGAATATAATCGACCTAGTCATATCCGTATGCATAAATGAGATAACTTGGAGACTAAGAACACTAAATGTGGTATGTGTACCATTCGTAAATAAAATATATTTGATATTTTTCGTACCGTATGTGTCTATTTGACTTGGAAAGCTTTTAATTTCGGAAAAGTTCCTGATGAGCTGCATAAACGAACTTTCACTTTATCCTATTAAAATATTGGTGTTCGGCCAAGCGCCTCCCGCAAGCCTAGTATTAATATATTACAATATAACTCTTAAATTTGTTTTATCTCATTTTGTTTTCATCCTGAATTTCGCCAGCTGCATCAGCGCATCGGCTGTTGAAGCTGGGCGTTAGTCATTCACTCTTATCGGCTCGTCGAAATTAATATAAGCAGAACCGTTTCGGGTTGCTGGTCATATTATAATTTCTATATACATACCTAATTCAAACGTTCTAATATTGAAAACATTATACATATTTAAATAAATTGAACACAAATTGTTTAACAAATACATCGGCAATCAATTAAAAGTATCAACTTACATCGCTGTCAAATGAGGGGAGCTGAAATGAAAAGGAAATATAAAGGAAATTAGTTTATACTAGTAATATGTTATCTTCGGTCCGCTGAAGATATACATGCAATCCATTTGAACATTGTTATTAAATTTATTTATTTTTACCGTGGTGTTATGTTTTTGGTGTGGTAATTAGAAATCATACTCTCTCATCTTATTTGGCTTAGGGCTTTCTAGTAATTGGCATTTTTATGCGTTTTTAAGTCAGACTCTTCCATCTACCTTGTTAATTTCAAACTTTGAGAAACAAAAAACCTTTCCATACAGCAACTTTTAAACTGATTGTTCAAGAGAGCAGGAATATCAATGGTGCATAAACTTCTTTAGAGTATACGTAATAAATAGTAACACATTTCATAGACAACCGGTAAAGTAAATTTGCACCAATTTTAAAAGCAATGTGAAATTCAACAAAATGGGTTTGTAACAAAATACTCTTACTATAAGCAGCGTTTCTATGAGCTTGTGTGGGAATACGAATGTTTGGATACCCAGTTCTTCTTCTGGTATTCTATAATAATTTTTTGTTGTTGCTGTTATTATAAATCAATGAATAAATACGCTATTCAGTGATTTTAGAAATTTATTTCTTTTGATTGACATAAAAGCCATTTTTAAAGATATTTAAATAATGTGTATGATATATAAACAACTACGGACGAGAATATGAAATAAAAACAATGTTATAATTCCTTCTGTAAAGATATAAATAATACAAAATATAGTTTTAATAATGACGTTCTATAAACACAGTGTAAGTCCATTCAAATAGAAAAAGTTTCTTAATATAAGTTAAAAGGCGACATTGACAGTCACCATTACGAATTCTGGCTTAAAAACCTAACCAAAAATTAATTATACCCTTGCAGACCTTGTTTATTTTTGGTGTACGTTTTTTATAATTAAATTTTATTAAGATACGTTGAAAATCAAAAAGGTTACAAGGTTACTAATTGTGTTACAAATGCTTATCTTAGATAATTTATTTATTCTTATAATTAATAATTAATTAATATAAAGAGTGTTGGGCCTGTATATGTTTTTATTTCTCGAGGTAATTGGTATCATAGGCGAACAGTGTGAATGAAAAAATGTCTCTCAGAGCTAGCCAATTTCTTAACAATTAATATTATTTGCTCTTCTGGAGATAAAAAAGCTAATTGTCTCAAAGAGATAGTTCGCTTCTTTGGTGTTCGCAATCTTATGAAGTAATATTAATGCTCTTAAGTTTGACTAGTGATCTAGGCTAAGATCATAAATTTTATTTGCATAGCTAGTTATATGTTGTTTTTCAGTTCTCAGTTCAAATATGTAGAATATATAATATGAGATGTCTGGAGCTTGCTTCGCTGTTTGCCAAAATTTCAACTCCATAGAACAGCGAAGGTATCATAAATGTTTTTGCAATAAGGAGTCCAAGTTTTTCAGGTATAAAAAATCAGGTCAAATTAAGCGTTCTAAAGAGTCCATATGTTTTTCCTACCATTTTATTAATGTGGTCATTCCATGTTAAGGTTTTATTCAAAACAAATCCTAAATTATTTGCTCGATCTGCGTATTCAATTGTTATGTTATTTATTTTAATTTTACGAAGACTTGCAGTGTCAATGGATTTATTATAAATTACTAGGCACTTCGTCTTGGTTGGGTTGAGAAAAAAACTATTTCTTCTAGCCCATTTTTCAATTCTATCTATGTAAATATTTGTTACGCTAATACACTCATTGATTCTAGACAAAGGACGACTTATATACATTTGGACATCGTCTGCATACATATGAATACTACACTCAGACAAGACATCAGGGAGGTCCCCTGTGGGACTCCACAAGTACACGCTAAACAAGACGACGAACCAAACTTAATTACTACAGACTGCTTCCTGTCTGTCAAATCTGAATTAATAAGCTTGATCGCATTACTGGAGAAGCCATATAAATTTTTTAGTTTGTCACAAAAAGTTTTGTGGTTGACTGTGTCAAACGCCTTGCTGAAGTTAAGTAGAGTCAGGAACGTAGCATGTCCTTCTTCCAGCCTCTTGTTGTGCAGCTCCTACTTTTTTGAAAATCTTATTGCCAGTCTCTTATAATTTTATTGAGATTTAACTGTAAGCTTATTTGGTCGAATAGCAATCTTTCCAGGACTTTCCTCAGAAAGGGCAAGATTGATATTGGTCTTTGATATTGGCAATATCTTTGCCACTTTCCAAGACGCAGGAAAAATTGAGGCAATTAACACGGTATTTATAATGTGCGTGATATGTTTTAAGACTCGTGGTAAAATTATTTTTAGAAATTTTGGATCATTGTGATCTACACCTATCGATTAGATTTAATTTTCAACAAAAATTCTAAGACATCATAATGGGACACACATGCAAAGCTAAAGCTACTTTCACAGGTAAATCTATTAACACAGGCAATTCTACTGTCACAGTTATCGTCTTGACTTTCATTTATGTCAGGTACCTTAAGTTGCACAACTCTCATGTTTAACATGACCAAGTCCAATTCCTCTTGCAGAAAGTGTGTTCTCTGCTTTTCAATTCCTAATTTTAAATTTAAATTCGTGCAACGTTCGATCTGTGAAGAGGCTGTTATTTAATTTTATATACAATAATCTTTTCTGCCGTTTGTTCCTATGGGAGCGTGACAAGGCTATTATACTTTCTGCATAGATGTAACAAGAGGGGGATCACCTACCTCTCTTTACTTAAGTTTAATAATACCAAATCTGGAGCATCAAGTTTATAGTGTTAGAAAAAGATATAAACATCGTAATCAAGAATATATAAGTTAGAAATGACTTATCCCGACTCTTAAAATTGTCAGACAAAAATTAATTGACTTCTAAAAAATTTTACGCTAATAATTCAATTGCCTAGGCGTTAGATAGAAATTCACGCAATCAACATAATTTTTACTGCTCCGCCGAGTGATAAAAATATTGAGCAATTAACCGTAAATTAATTCGGAAAAAGACGCTCAGGGTATGCATAGGTACTTGTGCTTGTGCTGTCCAACGTGTAAGAGCATAAGCTCTGCAAGCAATAATCAAAAAATGAGCCAAACTCGCGCTCGGCAGCAACAACAAGTCGAACGTCGACTGTCGTCATTTCGGAATAACACGTATTTCTCTAAATGCGCAGGCAAAGAGACAGTAAGAACGGTCTCTGTCGCCAGCTTTATTATGCTCAAGCAGCATAACGGAAAGTGAGTCCTCCGACCCCTACTGCTTAACTAAGAAAATACTGATAACAATAATGACCTGTACTATGCCCGCGCTAACTATTGTTTCTTCGTTGTCAACAACATCAACAACGACTACAATGACAACAACAACACAAGCAGATTCTCAGCGAACTGTGTCGTTAGCTCAATGCGAAAAGCTCCACCCCTCCAAACAAAAAAATAAGCAAAACGCTAGTAGAGACTAGGCTCAATCGCTACTTACAAATAAAACGAAAATTTATCCCACAACCAATAGAGAAAACAAGCGCACCCAAAATAACGAAAAAGTGTAAAAGCACTGTACTAAATAAAGCATTGACGAACAATAGATTCGCAATCCTCAGTGACCAGAAAGAAAATGAAGATGACGCTCAAATACCAAAGGCTAAACAAATGAAGAATTAGTTAAAGGATTCAATTGGAGGTAGTAAATTCTACGTCAGTTCGATAAAAAGGGGTAACATTAAGGAAACAAAAATTCAAGTAAATGACGAACAAAACTATCGATCTGTGTGCAAATTCCTTAATAAAGAAAAAATTAACTGTTGCATCTATCAACTTAAAAATAGCAAAGGTCTACAAGTTATACAACAGTTCCAGTCAAGGACATAAATAGATGGGATAAAGGATAAGGGCTTTGAAATCAAAATGGCTACGAACATAATAAATAGAAATAAAATCCGCCAACCAATATTCAAGGTAGAATTGACACCTGACAGCATCCACTAGGGCAAATATGATGGCCACCCAATCTACAAGCACGCGTATCTACTGTATCGGAGAGTCACCGTTGAGGAACCGCATAAACGAAATGGACCCGTCGAATGCACAAATTGCTAGGAATACAGACATACTAAAACCTATTGCATCCTGCGAGCCGTGCGGGGCAAAAATCTGGCAAAAAATGCAGCACATGTGGGGGTAACCACACCGCCAACTATAGAGAATATCCTGACTATAAGGAATTAAAAAGTCGTCTAAGCCAGCAAAAAACTGCATCTCGAATACCAGCCATAAAGCCAAACTTGCCTAATATACCATCAATTAAAACCTCAGTAGTTTTCCTAAAGCATTAAGTTACACCAGCGAGTTGTACGCCTCAGTCACTATTTATTTATTATTTATTATTTTTTATTATTATTATTTTATTATTTTTTATTTATTGAGAAAATTAAACAATTGCAGTCAATTGGCGAATTACAAATGCAAAAAATAATTATGTAAATTAAATTATGAAATTAAATTCAAATTACAAAATAAGATTAAGTTAATTTTACATTTAAACCTTCTGGGAGCATTAAATAACAAACTAAATTTTATGGTGCAACATTTGTTGCAATCCTGGGGGAAAACCCAGCAATAAACCCAATTAGAACAGGAAAGAAGGCGAAAAAGAGAGATATACAATTTTGGGGAAAATAGAATGCAAATAGAATAGAACAGAAAAAAGGATAGAAAGTAAGGAAGTAGTAAAGTAAGATAACACATAATAAACAATGTGACCGTGTGCCCGTTTGATCGAACCGATGATCTATAGTAGCTGGGGCGGATGCGTCAGGCTATCTCGCTTCAAGCCAAGCCATTGTTGTGGCAAGACTAATTAATAATTACAATGCAGATACCCGACGTGCAACTGCATCCATTTCTACATTAAAAATATCAAAAATCAATTTTGAGAGGATTCTCGGTTCGTATCCGGACTTATTTAGTGATATGTTAAATAAAAGTAATAAAAAAAAGACAAAAAAGAGGAAAATCCAGGAAAACACCAATCAAAAAGGAATCAGTGCTGTCAAGGCAGCAACCCGGTCAACCATCAATAATTAGGTTTTTCCCGGAGATAGAACCGAAGAGGAGATTTTAGGTGAGAGGTGAGGTGTAATTAAAGCACAGTACACGGAGAGTACGCATAGTAAGTTATGCAATTATATAGAAGTAAAGGATAATAATTTATTGCTAGTCTAAGAGGAACATAAAAGTTACGTGGAGATAATTGTAAAGGAGAGCTAATTCCACGGATAATTTATTTATGAAGAAAAAAAATATAAAGGTTAGTTGTACGGTTAGTTAATGAAGAGAGATCAATGAGTAACAGCCTATCAGAGTACGGTGGAATACGGCGATCGGGATCGCAGTTTAAGCCACGAAGGGCAAAAAGGAGGAATTGCTTCTGAATGGATTCAATGCGAACATGGTGGATTCCATATTGTGGACTGCAAACACATGAACAATATTCTAGTCTGGGACGCACTAGAGAAGTATAAAGGAGTTTGGTAATAAAGGGGTCATTAAAATCCTTGGACCAGTCCAATGAATCCAAGAACACCCAGGTTTTGTTAGTTATAGAGAAGAAGAATGAAACTAAGTTTGGCATCAAAAAGCATACCTATATCCCACAGTCGGTATACGATGCAAGGGTAAATTATTAAGTGTATTATAAATATTAAAATGCAACTTATTAGCCTAACACCAAAGGTCCATGGAATTACAGCCATCTTGCAGACAAATATAGTTAGAGGGTTCGTTGTAAGAAAAAAATAAGTTTCACATTATCAGCATACATAAGGATGCGTGAATGTCACAAAATAGACGGCAGATCATCAATAAATAATGTGAAATATAATGGACGAAGATGACTACCTTGCTGTACACCAGAAGTATCTAAACCGTGTTTAGGTATTTCGGATCTCAACAGAACTTTTTGAGTCCTGTTTTTCAGATAAGAGGAAATCCAGGTCAGAAGTGTGTTCCATCAAGCTTGAAGATTAGAAGATCATGATTAACAGAGTCAAATGCATCACTGAAATCAGTATTAATAAAATAAAATGTCATTAGGAATGCGTCATTCACCAATGATGTGAATTCAAGCAGTTTAGTCTTGGTAGACCGACTCTTAATAAAGCCATGTTGAATAGGGGAAATTATCGACTTACAAAGGTGCTGCACAGTTGATGTTATCAATTTTTTGAATAATTTTGGAATCGCAGACAACTTTGCAATTCCTATGTAATTCGATCTATCAGATTTAGCTCCCTTTTTGTGAATTTGGATAATATATGATTCCTGCCAAAGACATGGAAATACAGCGGAATCAAGAGATAAGTGAAAAAGTTTGAGTAGGGGAAGATGTAAAGAGCTCCAGCATTCTCTGAGTACGCAACTTGGGATATTATCGGGCCCAGGAGAATATGAAGATTTTAAAGTTTTCATTGCTGTAACTAGATCGTTATCAGTAATGATAGGAGAAAATAAAGAGTTAGAGGAAGAAATAGGATAAGGATAGGGGTAAGCGATATTGTTAATGGAAGAAGTGTAAGTAGATTGAAAGATTGCAAAAAGGTTAGCACTAGTTAAGTCGTCAATGGATCCTTAATTCTTCAGGAAAAATGTAGGAGGCATAGACGAGCTGTTACGCTTAGAATTTACAAATTTATAAAACAGTTTAGGATCCTGCTCAAACAGATTCCTGCAGCGCATAAGATACGCATTATAGCATTAAGAGTTAAGGAGAGGAAAGTTAGATTTAGCAATAGGATATTTAGAAAAGTCAAAATTAGAACCAGAAAGCTTACAAAAATAAACAAAATAAATACAAAGCCAAATATAAATACACCGCCTCAACGTGCTTACCACTACTTAAGATTACACTCTTATGTCCTTCGCGTGATAGACCCCTTAAGACCGCCCTTGTAGATCTTTGAGGAGGTACGAGTTATCTCCAACTCTTTGTACTACTCTTTGCATTAAAAGCCTTGCTTAGGTTGCTAATTGCGTGTTAGCCTGAAGCACATTCGCTCTTATATTGTAATTTTGCCGGCTCCGCTCATAAGCTGTATGCATTTGGCTCTGGACTTTCTCTCTTATGATTGTCTGCTGGGTGCAGATGGCAGTGAGTGCACTGCGATTTACTTGTTCCGCGAAAGATGGACTGTGGCGAGAATAATGCCGTACTCATATGGGACACGCCAAAGGTCTCTATCATACCCTGTAATATATTTGCTACTAATTGGCATCCGAATGGATGACTTCAGGTTCTATAAGACTTCTGTAGAAGACTTCGTTCACCAAGAAATGCACTACGTTGGCTGCTGTTGCTTCGCGCATGGCTTTCAAAAAGCCATCATGAATTGTACTTTTCGACACATCTGCATTTTCTATTAGACAGGCCATCATTTCTTTTGAAACCCATAGCTGTCAAGTAGAGCCTTACAATTCTTCCTAAAGACGGGTGACGTACATATGTTTAATCAAGATGCCTCCTTCAATCCGTATATCAGGCAGTTTAGATGCAACTGTTCGATTAATTTTTTGTATTCTACTGACTGCGAAAGCTACTGTCTCGAAATCCAATAACCCCTCCGGATCCAGACTCATTGCTTCCACACTCCGCTACAGATTATCCGCAACCACAAAGTCAAAGCCTTGGAGGCTCAATATATGCCCCTAACTTTTTTATGGAAGCAGCATTGCTAAGCACTGTTATTCCTTGAAGGAATAGTTTATCTTTGCAGTTCAACTTTGCTGATTGCTGTTGCGTGTCGTTTTAGAACAACACCGCTTCTACTCCAAGCTAAGATGCGTCACGCTGCACGAAGAAACGCTTCAAGAATTCGACGTGTGTGAGCACTGGTGCCGTAGTCGGAACTGTCTTCAACTTTTCCACTGACTGTGCAGCCTCCTCACTCAACACAAACTTGTTGCTGTCCTATTTTAACGTATTATTCAGTACAGTATTCAGTACTGTCAACGTACCGAAATCTTTTATAAACCTTCGATACCACCCGGCTGTTCCTAGAAACGCACGAACTTCCTTACGTGAAAGAGGCGCTGGGATTCTTTGTATAGCTACAATATGTTTTGGATCCATGAGTAACATTCCAATGTCGATGATAAAACCTAAGTATTTAAGCGCCTTAAGACCAAAATTTTGACTTATGAAGTCATGCACTTGCCTACACGGTGTAAATATTTGACATTCGATTGGAAATTCGGGGCTATAATTAATGAGTTGTCCAGATTGACGGTGACATAGGATCACAATTACTTTTGTCCATTAATTGAACCAGAAGTTGTGCCGCATTACGTGCCCTCCCGTCGCACGACTGTGGTGCGGTTAGACCACATCATCCACTACTTTCTGAATATCGGGACACAAGGGATTCGGTCGACTTTTGAAAGGCTTTAAGCCCTCAACTAGTTCAATAGTATGTTTTCCCTTGTTCGTCTTTTCTAGCTAAATTAAATACCTTTTTTTTTTAATATTAGCAAGAAAATTTTACAATAAAAAAAAAAGAACTAACCCAACCTGTTAAAAAGAAAAGAGCTCCCGTCTTTTTACCTCCAAGTCAATCATTTCTTCTTTTGTCAGCCACACAAATATTTTCCCCTTCCCTTTGACACAAATCTTTTCCCCTTCCTTTTCATTCGAAACTGATTCGGCAGAACCTAGCACAGAGGGTGCAATATTGAAGGCTCGCCAGAAATCAATTCGGAAGAACGAATTTTGCTCTAAGTATGGGCAGATAAAGAAGGTGATGCACTTCTGCTGATCACCAAAAGTGACCGAGCTCCAAGCATCCTCTAGTAGACCGATTATCGCCCCCAGCGGTTTGGACTTTGGACATGTATGGTTCCATAACTACTCATAGTTTCACCACTACCTCTCGACTGCCTCTTCCTAGCAGGCTGACAATCCCTTAATGAGTTATTGTTTCACCAACACTAGAGTCGGTTTGCTCGCTTAGAAGCGCTCTATTGCTTTTTTCACCCGATAATATCCTATTCATTGCTTTTAAATACTTCCTCATCCTTTCCTCGGGTGGTGAATTCTTAACTAAATTCTCCCTCTGAGGCAGTGCTCTTGAACGTGAGTCCCCCGCTTTCTTAACGTTCACTCGGGACACTTTGTAGAAATGGCACCGGGAGAGCCTGAACGAGTCGCCACAAATCGTGATTTTTAAACGATTCCCTCGAGCTCTTTTTTGACTTTCTTCTTTTCTCTTTCCCCTACAAAGCACTGCAATTCAACATAAGTTGGGCGGATATATCATCTTCCGAAATTGGCTTCGACTTCGCATGCTTCGTCTCGCAGCTGGTCTACTGTGAACACATTCATAGCGTAAAGATAACGTACGAGATTCTCATGCAGTCCCTTCTTAATGATTTTCACGAACTGGTGATCAGCTAAAGGCTTCTGCAGTCGAGAGGCTAGTTATCGCATCGCATGGATGTAGTTCCCCACCCCTTCTCCTGACTGCTGCTCAGACTTTAATAGATCTTGCATCTTATCGTGCTCAGTTCAAGGACCCCTTAATCTGTTTGATTGGACCAGCAAAGATAGCTAACAATCAACTCTTCATTGACGTACATGTAGCCATTACCAATCTCGAGCTTTAGCGGAGAGAATGGAATTATAATATGTAAGAAGACTCGTCTTTTATTTTTGATCGTTATTTTATAAATTGATTTTAACAATGTAAAGCTACATTATGCTAGTGCAGCGTAGCTGGGCTATCGCTGAGCAGCGGAGTGTGTGTTCTTGAAGTACACACTATACAGTATGTACTCACTATATGTGCATACTACACCAAAAGCGCTTTTGATTATGCTTTTGCTGAGGGAAAATTTTATATTTTTTTGCACACACAAGTACACACAAAAAAAATAGCTGCAAAAAAAGCACCCTGTTTCTCTCTAAAAGTCAAATATAACTCAGAGAAAAAGAGAGCGTTAGCATAGGCGAAGTGCGCGGAAAAAGAGAATTGCAAAATGGAAAAGATTTTAAATTAAATTTTAATGGGGAACAAAAAAAAGGTGATTTGATTATTATAGTTCATTTTTTTTTTTTCTCCTTAAATGTCTTATTTTCTCTTCTAGCAATTTTGGAAATGTATTTTTTTTATTTGTTTATTCAAGTGCCGTACTAGGAGCCAACGGTGTAAAATAAAATTTTAAAGCACTTAATAGAAAAACTAAAAGACAAAAAACAAAAAACACATTTTGTAATTTAGCTTACCACTTTCTAAATATAATTTTGCTGCATCTACTGCTCTCTCAAAGCTAGTTCCAATGCACACTTTAATTACAAATTTGGTAAATTTTTCTTTAACTTTTAAATAGTTATGAATAAAATTTTTTTGTTCCACACTTGATAAACGTTGTATGTACTTGGTAACTGGGAGATTGTGAGTGAGTGATTCTGGCTCTTATATAAGGCAAATGAAAAGGGAAAATGGAGTGGAATACATTTGTTTTTTTTTTTCGGCTAATCGATTTAGCTGAATTCATGTATGCTACTGCTACATGGAGTATGTTCTGATGTTATCCACACGGATAAGAACATCAGTCCTTGCACCCTTTTTTCTTTTTATTTATTTATTTATTATTAAATGGACTAATTGCAGTCGATTAAAGAATTATAAAAGATAAAAATAAATTATTATGTAAGTAAAATTCAAAATTTAGAAAATTAATAAATTAAAGATTATATTTTTTTTTATGGTCCAACATTTGTTGCACAAGATTGGGGAAAACCCAGGCAAAAAAAAAAAAAAACCCAATCAGACCAGGAAAGAAGGCGAAAAAGAAATATAAAGATTGTTGAAAATAGAATGAAAATAGACTAGAATAGAAAGAAGGATGGAAAGTAAGAGAGTAATAATGTAAGATAAGGACAATTCAGGAAAACACCAACCAAAAAAGAAGCAGTGTTGCCAAGGCAGCAACCACGTCAACCATCAATGATTAGGGTTTTCGCGAAGATAGAACAGAAGACGAGATTATAGGTGTGAGAGAGAGAGTTCTAAAGAGATAACGTGATAAAATTCGTTGTAATTAGAGCACAGTACATGGAATCGATTGTGCAACGCATATTCAGTTGTGCAATTAGATAACACTAAGGGATAATAATTTCTTGTTAGTCTACGAAAAACATGAAATTTAAGTCGAGATAATAGAAAAGGAGAGCTAATGTCACCGATAATTAATTTATGAAGAAAAATAATACCAAGGATAGTTCTACGGTTAGTTAATGAAGGGAGATCAACGAGTAAGAGCATATCAGAGTACGGTGAAAGGCGGCGATCGGGATCCCAGTTTAACCCACGAAGGGCAAAGAGGAGGAATTGCTTCTGAATGGATTCAATACGGACTTGATGGATTCCATATTGAACGACACACAAACAATATTCTAGTATGTGGCGCACTAGAGAAGTATAAAGGAATTTGGTAACAAAGTGGTCATTAAACTCCTTATACCAACGTTTAATGAATCCAAGAATACCCTAGGATTGTTAATTATAGAGTAGATAAAACTATGTTTGGCATTAAAAAGAACACGAAGGTCTTCCACAGTCGGTATACGTAGAAAGGGTACATTATCAAGCGTATACGTGACTAAATGTGGAGTAATTCGACTATAAGTCATATACAAGCATTTAGAAATATTTAAATGCAACTTATTCCCCCGACACCAAAGATGCATGGAGTTATAGTCATCTTGCAGACAAATATAGTTAGAAGGATCGTTGTAAGAAAGAATAAGTTTCACATCATCAGCATACATAAGGATGCTTTAGTGTGACAAAATAGATGGCAGGTCATTAATAAATAATGTGAAAAATAATGGACCAAGATGACTACCTTGCGGCACACCCGAAGTAACAAATACGGGTTTAGAAATTTCGGATCTCAACAGAACTCTTTGGGTTCTGTTTTTTAAATAAGAGGAAATCCAAGTCAGAAGTGTGGGGGGGAATCCAATTCGATCTAGCTTGAAGATTAAAAGATCATGATTTACAGAGTCAAATGCTTTACTGAAATCAATATAAATGACATCTGTTTGCATTCTACTTAGGAATGCATCATTCACCAATGATGTGAATTCAAGCAGATTAGTCTTGGTAGACCGACTCTTAATAAATCCATGTTGAAAAGGGGAAATTATCGACTTATAGAGGTGCTGCAAAGTTGATGTTACAATTTTTTCGAATAATTTTGGGATTGCAGACAACTTTGCAATTCCTCTGTAATTCGATATATCGGATTTAGCTCCCTGTTTGTGAATTGGGATAATATATGATTCCTGCCAAAGACATGGAAATACAGCGGAATCAAGAGATAAGTTAAAAAGTTTGAGTAGGGGAATATGTAAAGAGCTCCAGCATTCTCTGAGTACGCAACTTGGGATATTATCGGGCCCAGGAGAATATGAAGATTTTAAAGTTTTCATTACTGTAAGTAGATCGTTATCAGTAATGATAGGAGAAAATAAAGAGTTAGAGAAAGAAATAAGGATAAGGGTAAGCGATATTGTTAATGGAAGAAGTGTAAGTAGATTGAAAGAAATTTGCAAAAAGGTTAGCACTAGTTAAGTCGTCCATGGATCCCCCATTCTTCAGAAAAAATGTAGGAGGCATAGACGAGCTGTTACGCTTAGAATTTACAAAATTATAAAACAGTTTAGAATCCCGCTTAAACTGATTCCTGCAGCGATTAAGATACTCATTATAGCATTGAGAGTTAAGGAGAAGGAAGTTAGATTTAGCAATAGAATATTTAGAAAAATCAATATTAGATCCAGAGAGTTTAAATTTTTTAAATAGCTTTGCTTTAATATTTTTTAAATTTGAAAGTCGACGTGTAAACCAGGGAGGCTTGGATGAAACCGGCAATACAACACTACTTGGAATGCAGATATCAAGAAGTGAGTTAACCGTGTCATAGAAGTGGGTTAGAGCAAAATTTATATCAACCGAATTGTATAGAGTAGACCAATCAGCTGAGGAAAGAAGTTGATTAAGCAATGAAAAATTTCCCTTGCGAAAACAACGGCGGGTTTTACTAATAGGTTTAGATATTGGTTTAGTCGACGTGGCAATTGATAGAGAAACTTCTACGGTAGGATGAAAGGAGTCTTCAGGAAATACTAATGGACAAGATCTTGACACACTGGTAGAAGTGCAATCGTTGAAAAAAATAAGATCAAGCATTCTGTCAAGATTATTAGGAATCTAGTTTATTTCAAAAAACGAAAGGTCATACAAGGAATCTAAAAAGTCATGTTGTGCAGAAGGCACAAGATAATTAGATTTCCTCAAGAGAGACCACTGGATATTAGGCAAATTGAAATTGCCTAAAACGACAAACATGTCTTTTTCACGTACGAGTGTTGATATATATTTAATACGGCTTAAATGCTGCCTATAAATAGAAATATCAGAACACGGAGGGATAAAAAGAGCATGTTATGAAAATGGAACATGATGGAAACGATACCTTAACGGCAACTATTTCCACAACTGGAGGGGATACGGATAAATTAATTGACTCGGACCGAAGGGAACAATTAACTGCAATGAGTACCCCACCACCACGACGAGTTATTCTATCTTTTCTGTAAGATGTAAAGGCTATAGAAAAAATTTCAGAATTTGAAATTGAGGAATTAAGCCATGTTTCAGAAAAAGCAATAATTTGAGACTCGAAGGAAGAACGTTGTAAAAATGCATTCTTAAGCTTAGACACTAGACCTATAACATTCTGATAACTGATATGTAGTAACTCAGAAGATCGATCTAGTTTTTTGGAGGATTATTACTAATGGTTGTTTCCGAAAGAGAGCCACTAGCTTGAAGTCTGACAGACACCGGACGAGTGCGTTTCTTTATAATGAACTCATGAACAATTATTTGTGGAGGCCAGAAATTTGGATCACAAATAAGTGAGAATGTGTCTGATGGAACGTTAATTTTGAAGGAGGCTATTTCCCTAGGTTCAGAGAAATTAAATTTAGATACTAATACATTGGCTTGAAGATTTGCTGGCAATATAGGCAGCAATAGCTTCACATGTAGTATCAGTTGAAAGTCTAGATAGGAAAATTTGCTTACTCGGTGCAACAACAGTAAGCAAAGGAGTCGGGGTAGGGTCAGAACCCTGAACAGTTACCGAAGCTGGAAGCACAGTTATGGGTGCAGTACCAGGATGGGCTGTAATTGAGCCAGATGCCGGAGATGAAATCGCAGACACCAACTGAAGTGGAGCTGCAACGGCAGCCGGAGCTGGAGGAACAGCTGGACTTGTAACTCTTGTTGTAGTTGGAGCACAAGCTTGAGCTTGATTTGGAGAAGATGGTTGGAGATGAACAGCAAATAGATTGGTATTTGAGGAATTATCGGGGTGTTCAAAGGAAGAGTGGCCGACTGACGGTAAAGGCGAGGGCGAGAAAAATCGAACCGGAGATAATTCTAAACGGCGAGGAGTTGATAAATTTTCTGAAGGAGAAAAAGCCATTGAAGAGGAAGATGGAAGAGGAATATTTAAAAATTGATCCTCTAACCGACGGATAGGTGGGGATTCGAAATTAAACTCACTAAGCATCTCAATGCTCGAGTCAAAATCACTCGACAAAAGCTTGGACATTTTATGCAACTTAAGAAATTGACTTCTGACAGAATTATACATTTTGGAGAAATTCAATTGCAAGTCAATTCACCTCGGACAAGACCATTTCAGGCCTCCACAGCCTTTTTTGGAATTGTCTTTTTCCAACTTATCAATATCTCGCCCAGTTAGAACTGCACATTTGCCATGCATCATGTTGTCACACAACCAGCAATTAACAAACCTTGGTTGGTCACCATCACGCGCAGGGCCATAAGTGCAATTCAACTTGCAGCAAGACATTTTATTAGTATACAATATTAGTAAGAAAAAAAAGATGCTAAAAGTTGAAATTACACAAACAATGCTTGAGCAATGTGTAAAGCAACAACAAATATTTGAGCGATCGAGCGGCGCACAAGCGAACAACCGCACAAAAGGAAGATAAGTAAAGGTATTGTTAATAGAGTAATTAAAGCTTTTGATAAAAATTGCACAGCTGAAAACTATGCGTGCAACAATGTGGTACTGGCTTACTAATATGGTAGAGCACAGAAATTATTTTTCATTTAATTGCATATTTTTAGGCTGAAGCTTAATTTATTGTTGACTCAAGGGTCACTACAAATTCCCCCCCTTCTAAAATCAGACTGTCGATGAAACACCGAAGTGGGATCCACGCTTAAAGATAAATCTACCCACAATTAGTTATTGTTTTAAATCTTTAGCATGGAATTTGCATATGAATCGTCCTTGCAGATATTTTATCTTAAATAGCAGTTTCTAACTTGCGGTTGATGCGTCCTTTTATAAAAATAGAAGCAAGTTTTGAACTGAACTCTTCTGTAGTTTATTTTTGATTACTCTGATGAAAATTTCGCCGATATATTTCCAGACCAATTTGAAATGAGACCTCACAGCTAAGCATATTATATATTCGCTCGTTGTCAGCACCATGAGCGTTTATTGAATCCTTGACCTTATTTCTTATTATCTAAAATTCGTCATCACCGCTAAATTAGACAGTTCTATCTTCTAATAGCTTTAAATTTCTTAGTAATTTATAACTAGTTCCATCAGTTATCATGTGTTGTCCAAAAGAAAGTCGATAGAGACTAGTTTTAATGACGTTATGTACACAAGACCGTAAAGCACAACAAATACTACTCAGCTGTTCTTCTAAATTTTCCTACAATTTTATTAATGCCACAGAGCGACGAGGATGAGTTTTTGTTTTTACGGTTTTCGGGCTTTATGGGCTTTGCATCTCTTATATCATCAGTATAGGTTATTAAAGAAGTTCGGCCTAATCCTTTTTTCGCTAACAATGAAAATAAATTAATGACTCTCACCAGTGATTATTGTTTCTGAGCTGACAGTGATCTAATCATTAAAAAACTAAAACTCTTCCAAAAATCTATACTTTAAAAAAGTCTCCCGATAAAGAAGGGACAATATAAAAGGTAATTCCTCAGACTCATCTCGGTATTGAATTTTCGTAGTCAGTCGACTAATAATACTAATGAGAATTACCATCTCCAGTTTTCACAGTGGTTGAAAGCTTCTTATATGGAGTTGAATCCTTTAAATCGTTGGCAAGTGTTCCTCCAATGCAGCATACTGAAGCACCCGTATCTAATAGACCGAGCACTGTCTTACCTAATAACGAACTTCAAGATAAGGACGAAAATCCGTTAACTTCCCCACTACTGCAGATAACTATAATATTCGTTTTTGAAAAGCAATTCTAATCAATCGAGATCGAGAAACTGAATTAAAAGTAGGTCTAGGATCGATAATATTTTACTCCGGGTTGTTTGACTTAATTGGTAAGATTGTATGTAAGCTTATTTTTATCAGCAATTATTCTGTGTTCGTCCGCTTCGAGACAAATTGTTGGCGTGCACTTTTTGGAGGAGAACGAATGCTGAGTTTTTTTGTAAAATTGAAGCTGTAACTACGACAATTTGGCATGTACGTGTCAGCCTTGCCACAGCGACAAGTTTTTCCGTCAACAAGGCGATCACTCCATAAAACTCATCAAATAATTCGCTCGAACGCTGTTTTTTTGCTCTATTTCTGAGCGAATGTTGCGATCGGTTCGTATGTCTTTGAACTGCCCTCTCAAAGCAGCACACAAACTATGCCAATATATTTGAAGCTATGTTTTATGGTATCTCCAAACCACTCGCTTACACTTCCATTAAACAGATAGCTATCGTATCGAGCTACCAATTCGAAATTCCCATTAGGGTTTAGAAAGTCAATGCTTCTGCTCGATAAATACAATCATCTACTGACATCGAACCCTTGCCACTAAATCTTAATTTAAAATTTGCCTTAATCTGACTTATTCTGTCTGGACACATATCAAATGAAGTCGGTTTTTGAAACGAAAAATGTTCAGATCCATTTGTACGTTCATGTGAGGATTGGAAAGAGATTTGTTGTACTAACTTAGCCTCTGTTGTTCTATGTTCTCCTACGGCTGCTGAAGATTTATTTTATGGTAAATGCATGTGATAGAGTTTCAGTCAATTGCGAGAATGCTATTGACATAGCCAAAGTCGCTTGGCCATTGCAGTTGAAATTGTACCAGCTAAAACGGTTTTTAATGTTTCGAAACTGTCTGTACTACCTACATTCACATTTGAAGAAGCTCAATTGGAGTCCATTCCTCCTTCTAGACATGATACGATTCTCGCTTAATCTAGCCCGTGATCTAGTAAGCGGCTAAGGAATTGACGGTGTTCTTGTGTTGGAAACAGTACCCTGTTCAAGGATTAAAATTCGCCCTGATTCAGAATTTTCTGAATCACATACCGGACAATAATTTTTATTGCCAAGATGCGTACTAAACCAATCTTTGTGAAAAGTGTGTCCCCAATTGTTTATTAACAGTTCTGTTCGTTATATATACTATACTCATAGTACATAGACAACAAAATCTGTCAGTATCTATTCTATACTGCGAATTATCTGCATTTCATATGATTTGTGAGGATAATTAAATTATTAAATAAATGTAAAATTAAAAATTTTAATAAAAATATAGATAATATAAAAATATATAATAAAGATAATGAGAATATAATAAATAATCAAAATTAAAAATTCAATAACAATTATGGGTGCCATGCAATCATTTTCATAGTTACGGGTTGTATCAGTTATGTTGATAATTGTCTAGTCTAGTTACAAGAAAAGAATTAGGGACTAATAGTTACCAATGATCTTAAAACTCACACTCACACTCACTGTAAGAAACTCCGTACTCTATAATAAATAAGAAAATTTGAATTTTATTGCGACAGAGGGAAGAAATCAGATTAATATGGTAACGCACTTAATTATGAAAGTAACGTTTTCTCCGAAAATCAATCGAAAGGGTATAGTCTTATCATTGGAAAAACGTGATGACCGTAGCACACTACTCTACGTATAACCAATAACAACGCTTACAATACAATGCTTCGAAATATAGAAGGAATCAAATAAATTTGTACTGCAGATCACGGAGTTGCATCCAATTAAAGCTATAAATGTTCCAGTAAATCTTGATAAATTACACATGTTAGTTGTATAATTTTCGAATAGGTAGTTAAGTCTTTTTTCTTAAAACTATTTCCATAAAACACTATACAACTAACAAGACATAGGATGATGACGAAAAGAATTTAACTTATTTAATAAAATATCATCTGGTGTTGTTGACTAGCAAGAAGTTTTATAATAGGGGCTTCATTCCCCTTAAGTTGGGCGCCAAATTAATTTATATATTTTAAGTTACTGTAACGTATAACGTTCACTTAAACCCGAGCCGATGGCTATTGCAGCGACAAGCGGAGGCACGCGCTGGCTCCATCTTTTTCTGTCGGTCTGGGGTTTAGGTAAAAATACCGCAAGGCTGCTTGCAGGAGTAAATTAGTTCGGACAGAAAAAAATTGAATTGTAGGTACAAAAGAAAAGGGGTTTGGCTAGACTAGACCAATCTACTATGTTCACGACGCCGCTCAACCTTATTAGGCTAGTGATCCCTATTACTACAACGCAATCTACCCCATTACCCTATTCCCATGAAAAGTTTTTAGCAGTAGATTAGAGTCATTTTTAAATCGTTATAATATTTTATTTATAATTATCGTAATACTTTACTATCGATATATATTTGTAGGTAAATGAAAATTAAAACAAAAAACATTTTTTTTAAAGAAGACATCAGAATGCATGTGAATAAATTTCATCAAATGCCCTAAAAAAATTTTTAATTTTATAATTAAAAATAAAAAAAATAAAATTTAAAAATAAAAAAAAATTTTTTAAATTCATACTAAAACGAATTAAAAAAAAAATCAAACAAAAAGAATTAAAGAAAATTTAAATAATATAATAACATTAAAAACTGTATAATTAAAAGAGCTTAAAAGAAAGACAAAAATAGAAATATTTTTAAATAAATTACAAATATTAAAAATTTTATAATTATAAAAATTAAAAAAAAAAACAATGATAAAAATTTTATAATTTTAAAAGAATTTAAATAAAAATAAAATAAAATTAAATAATGTAAAACAAATTTTAAAGTTTAAATAACAAAAATTAAAAAAAAAATACGAAAACAAGTTTTAGCAGAACTAAAAATTTAAAAAATGTGTTTCTTATTGAGGGCTTACTGTATAATATTTGGGAATGAGCGACGATGGAAATGAGACGATAAAAAAAACTGAAACTGTATTTTAAAGTGATTTTTCACTTATCCCGAGCGACCCATCTCCAAAAGTGTTTTTGATAATGCTGTTGCTGGGGAAAAATTTTATATTTTTTTGCACACACAATAAAAAGATACAAAAAAGCACCCTGTTTCTCTCTGCCATGTAAAAGTCAAGTATGACTCGAGAGAGAAAAAGGGAGATCGAGAGAGAAAAAGGGAGAGCGTTAGCAATAGGCGAAGTGCGTGAAAAAAAGGAATTGCAAAATGGAAAAGAATTTAAATTAAATTTAAATGGGAAACAAAAAAAAAGGTGAAGGGATTATTATAGTTTGATTTATTTTTTTTTTCTTCCTTTTTTATCCCAGTAGTATTCGGTAAACATGTTACCCAACAGAAGATGAAACTCTGTGAAATGTCACTGAACACGAATAAACCTTCATCAATGGCCGCAACCTCATGTGCATGACGCGTCGTATCGGCTATTCCATTAACGGGGCGCTGAGGATAAAAGATTGACGCAGACCTCTCTGACTGTACTTGTTCCCAAGTCACAATAGCCGATTTCGCGGCAAATGCTCCCACGAGGGGAGTGCTGGCTGCAGTCCTCTCCTTTCTCAATATTGGCGAGGCAATGAGAGTCGCAGCCGCTTCGTTTTTCACCGGCGCATTACATTGCGTGGTCGTTTATTGCGCTTAACAGGGTGCGCTCAAACGACGACCAAATCCGATCGAACCACTCCTCCAGGGTACAGTCTAGGAATTCCAGGCGACAAGCCATCGCCTAAGACAACTTGTTTTGCGCGGATTGGGCTTCCCGCAGGACAGTTATAATTTTCTTCATGTCTTCTGCGACATAAGCCAGTTGTTGTTTGCAGTAGTTGCGGCTCTTGGTTTGAATTCTCTAAAGTCCATATACCCCATAATCCCACACCAGACACCAATGTAGCGAAAATTGCCTAAGATGTGACAATTGTCCTAGGGTCAGCCAAGTGAGACTTATAAGTGGGTAGCGTCGGTCGCCGCAGCAGGGACACCAATAAGAAAACGAAATTGGTTTCTTAACAGAGACGTTCTTATTTATTCGACTTAATTTTACAACGTGCTAGAACTTTCTTGCTAAAAATCCCCGTGGTTCTTTTTTCTTCCCTTCTTCTTTTTTAAGCAAGAGTAGATCAGCTTGCTCGCAATGAGGCCGTAGGCAGGGTTGCATTTCACGCAAAAACAATTAAACAATTATGTATATTTTATGGCGCTCCTTCAATGGATTTCACATTTCCTCACACAGTTTTAGTACCCTCTGCGAGGGTATAAAAAGACAAATACGAGGAAATATGTAATTTCGTGTAGTTCTCACACAAATAAGAATGCTCCAGGCAAGTGTTTTTTAATTCTAGCACATAATTTGTATCCAGTGTTCTATCTCGGCTATCATCGGCCCGCCGATGATTATATACACTTGCAAATTGGGTTGTAGGCAGCCATATGATATAGTTAAATACAACTTGTTAATTTCATCAAGATACTTTGATAAACGAAATAGTTTCCCATACAGCAATTTTTACACTAAATGTTTCTCTGGAAGTAATATGACATAGTAGGCTAATCAAATAGCATTAAGAACAAACAAGTTTTCTATACAACTTTTGAACCAATTGCTAATATGATATATGATATAGTTGTCCGATCCGGCCAACTCGTACATATCCTGAAACAAAAAGAAGGCTCCAAATTAAATTTCGTCCACTTAGCTCAAAAACTGAAGGACAACTTGTCTCGTTGCCTTGATTAATAATATATATAGTTTATACACACAATTTTCACACAAGCATTCACACAATTATACATATAGATTCATATCTACATATACATTCACACAGACAGATACATTCGTAACATTAATTCACTCAAACGCATGTACATCCTCACTCAGTTGTATTCAAGCAATCACATGGCAGTACTTCTGCAAAGCAATTCTTCCAATTCTTTATTTTTATAAATAGTATCCAAACTTAGAAGGTAAAGGGTAAGTGTTTGGTTTTCCTATTAAATTAGTTTTTCCTTTGTAAGTCGCTTAAAGATATTTTTTTCTTTTTAAAATTTCTTTTCAGTCAAACCATAAGTACTAAACGTACTAAGGTGTAAAAATGACAGGCAAATAAAACAAGAAAAAAAAAAAAATCAATTGTGAAGCTTTTGCAACCGCTAAGCCCAGAATATATTAAGTGTCCTTAGACTTTTCCAATGAGGATTTTATTTATGTTCGGCATTCCCTAAATGCCCTATGAAGCGAAATATGCTCCACATGAAACGGCAAATAAAATAACTCCCCATAAATGCATAAGCTGACAGGTGGAACGGAGAACAATATTGATCACCTCAGTGTGCAAACGCTGCGATTCGAAAAGGATCGGGACGGTTGAAAAAATCCGCATCCGGAGTATTGTCGCCGAGATTTTGATTTTTTTATAACTTCTTTTTTTCTTCTATATAATAAAATATGTTAAATATATAAATATGTTAGGAAAAATTTTATAAATATATATATCTAACATCTAATCAAGTTTAAGTAAAAAAAAAGAGAATAATAATTTGTTAAATAGTGTAAGTACTAGAAAGAGGAATTTATTTTATGTAACTGTTAGGCTAGAGAAAAAAAAATGAATAAATGGTTGGCCCTATAAGCATTTTTTTTGTTACATCTAAAAACTTTAAAACTTTTAATTGGTGCGACAAAAAGGTTAGCACATGTTTCTTTCTTTAAAGAAGAAAAGAAAAGAAAACGAAGAGAGAAGCAAAATGAATATGGCAGCAGCTTTATATTTTCCCCTCTCTTGTTCCCTCTCTCCATTAAAGCTTGCGCTCGCTCTCTCGCTAAACCGTATTTATCTTGAGAGATAAAGAAATAAAAGAAAAAAATGAAGAGCAGAATTGAATAAAATATTAGCGTATGCTTAGAGAGAAAAATGGGATCACTAAATATATAGTACACAATATTTTTTAGTATATTATATGGTTAGTACTTTTACTCATTGGTCTCTCTACGTTAACTAAGCCTAACACTATTCGTGGTGTTATTTCGGTTCATAAATTAATTATCGGTGATATTAGTTCCTCCTTTGTATTATCTCGACTTAAGTTTCAACACTGTAATGGCGTCTGTCCTTTAAAAAAGTTTGATTTTAAATTTCGGCCTAGATGAGAGAGAGAAAGATTTCTATCAAAATGAACAGTCGAGTTTTTTTAGTGCTCCGTAATAAAATTCGTTTTGTATTATATTGAGAGATTTTTCTTTTAAATTTAACTTGGAAATAATCCTTATTGGTAAGCCAGTATCACATTGTTGCACAAATAGTCATCAGCTGTGCAACTTTTGTCAAAAGCTTTAATTATTCTATTAATAATACCTTTACCTATCTTCCTTTTGTGCGGTTGTTTGCTTGTGCGCCGCTCGCCCGCTCAAATTTTTGTTGTTGCTTTTCGCATTGCTCAAGCATTGTTTGTGTTATTTATTGCAACTAACAGCTATTTCTTTTCTACCCAGTGGGAAACTTTTAACATATTTTTTTTCTTACTAATATTGTATACTAATAAAATGTCTTGCTGCAAGTTGAATTGCACGTATGGCCCAGCGCGTGATGGTGACCAACCAAGGTTTGTTAACTGCTGGTTGTGTGACAACATGATGCATGGCAAATGTGCAGTTCTAACTGGGCGAGATATTGACAAGTTGGAAAAGGACAATTCCAAAAAAGGCTGTGGAGGCCTGAAATGGTCTTGTCCGAGGTGAAATGACTTGCAATTGAATTTCTCCAAAATGTATAATTCTGTCAGAAGTCAATTTCTTAAGTTGCATAAAATGTCCAAGCTTTTGTCGAGTGATTTTGACTCGAGCATTGAGATGCTTAGTGAGTTTAATTTCGAATCCCCACCTATCCGTCGGTTAGAGGATCAATTTTTAAATGTTCCTCTTCCATCTTCCTCTGCAATAGCTATTCCCCCTTCAGAAAATTTATCAACTCCTCGCCGTTTAGAATTATCTCCGGTTCGATTTTTCTCGCCCTCGCCTTTACCGTCAGTCGGCCACTCTTCCTTTGAACACCCCGATAATTCCTCAAATACCAATCTATTTGCTGTTCATCTCCAACCATCTTCTCCAAATCAAGTTCAAGCTTGTGCTCCAACTACAACAAGAGTTACAAGTCCAGCTGTTCCTCCAGCTCCGGCTGCCGTTGCAGCTCCACTTCAGTTGGTGTCTGCGATTTCATCTCCGGCATCTGGCTCAATTACAGCCCATCCTGGTACTGCACCCATAACTGTGCTTCCAGCTTCGGTAACTGTTCAGGGTTCTGACCCTGCCCCGACTCCTTTGCTTACTGCTGTTGCACCGCGTAAGCAAATTTTCCTATCTAGACTTTCAACTGATACTACATGTGAAGCTATTGCTGCCTATATTGCCAGCAAATCTTCAAGCCAATGTATTAGTATCTAAATTTAATTTCTCTGAACCTAGGGATATAGCCTCCTTCAAAATTAACGTTCCATCAGACACATTCTCACTTATTTGTGATCCAAATTTCTGGCCTCCATAAATAATTGTTTATGAGTTCATTAGAAAAAAACGCTCTCGTCCGGTGCCTGTCAGTCTTCAAGCTAGTGGCTCTCTTTCGCAAACAACCATTAGTAATAATCCTCCGTAAAACTAGATCGATCTTCTGAGTTACTACATATCAGTTATCAGAATGTTATAGGTCTAGTGTCTAAGCTTAAGAATGCATTTTTACAACGTTCTTCCTTCGAGTCTCAAATTATTGCTTTTTCTGAAACATGGCTTAATTCCTCAATTTCAAATTCTGAAATTTTTTCTATAGCCTTTACATCTTACAGAAAAGATAGAATAACTCGTCGTGGTGGTGGGGTACTCATTGCAGTTAATTGTTCCCTTCGGTCCGAGTCAATTAATTTATCCGTATCCCCTCCAGTTGTGGAAATAGTTGCCGTTAAGGTATCGTTTCCATCATGTTCCATTTTCATAACATGCTCTTTTTATCCCTCCGTGTTCTGATATTTCTATTTATAGGCAGCATTTAAGCCGTATTAAATATATATCAACACTCGTACGTGAAAAAGACATGTTTGTCGTTTTAGGCAATTTCAATTTGCCTAATATCCAGTGGTCTCTCTTGAGGAAATCTAATTATCTTGTGCCTTCTGCACAACATGACTTTTTAGATTCCTTGTATGACCTTTCGTTTTTTGAAATAAACTAGATTCCTAATAATCTTGACAGAATGCTTGATCTTATTTTTTTCAACGATTGCACTTCTACCAGTGTGTCAAGATCTTGTCCATTAGTATTTCCTGAAGACTCCTTTCATCCTACCGTAGAAGTTTCTCTATCAATTGCCACGTCGACTAAACCAATATCTAAACCTATTAGTAAAACCCGCCGTTGTTTTCGCAAGGGAAATTTTTCATTGCTTAATCAACTTCTTTCCTCAGCTGATTGGTCTACTCTATACAATTCGGTTGATATAAATTTTGCTCTAACCCACTTCTATGACACGGTTAACTCACTTCTTGATATCTGCATTCCAAGTAGTGTTGTATTGCCGGTTTCATCCAAGCCTCCCTGGTTTACACGTCGACTTTCAAATTTAAAAAATATTAAAGCAAAGCTATTTAAAAAATTTAAACTCTCTGGATCTAATATTGATTTTTCTAAATATTCTATTGCTAAATCTAACTTCCTTCTCCTTAACTCTCAATGCTATAATGAGTATCTTAATCTCTTCAGGAATCAGTTTGAGCGGGATCCTAAACTGTTTTATAAATTTGTAAATTCTAAGCGTAACAGCTCGTCTATGCCTCCTACATTTTTTCTGAAGAATGGGGGATCCTTGGACGACTTAACTAGTGCTAACCTTTTTGCAAATTTCTTTCATTCTACTTACACTTCTTCCATTAACAATATCGCTTACCCTTATCCTTATCCTATTTCTTCCTCTAACTCTTTGTTTGCTTCTATTATTACTGATAACGATCTAGTTACAGCAATGAAAACTTTAAAATCTTCATATTCTCCTGGGCATGACAATATCCCAAGTTGCGTACTCAGAGAATGCTGGAGCTCTTTACATCTTCCCCTAATCAAACTTTTTAACTTATCTCTTGATTCCTCTGTATTTCCATGTCTTTGGCAGGAATCATATATTATCCCAATTCACAAAAAGGGAGCTAAATCCGATATATCGAATTACAGAGGAATTGCAAAGTTGTCTGCAATACCAAAATTATTCGAAAAAATTTTAACATCAACTTTGCAGCATCTCTGTAAATCGATAATTTCCCCTTTTCAACATGGCTTTATTAAAAGTCGGTCTACCACGACTAATCTGCTTGAATTCACATCATTGGTGAATGATGCATTCCTTAGTAGAATGCAAACATATGTCATTTATATTGATTTCAGTAAAGCATTTGACTCTGTAAATCATGATCTTTTAATCTTCAAGCTAGATCGAATTGGATTCCCCCCCACACTTCTGACTTGGATTTCCTCTTTTTTAAAAAACAGAACCCAAAGAGTTCTGTTGAGATCCGAAATTTCTAAACCGTTATTTATTACTTAGGGTGTGCTGCAAGGTAGTCATCTTGGTCCATTATTTTTCACATTATTTATTAATGACCTGCCATCTATTTTGTCCCACTCACGCATCCTTACGTATGCTGATGATGTGAAACTTATTCTTTCTTACAACGATCCTTTTAAATATATTTGTCTGCAAGATGACTGTAACTCCTTGCATCTTTGGTGTCAGGCTAATAAGTTGCATTTAAATATTTCTAAATGCTTGTTGTACCCTTGCAATGTACCCTTGCAACGTATAACGACTGTGGAAGACCTTGGTGTACTTTTTGATGCCAAACCCAAGGGTGTTCTTGGATTCATTAAACGTTGGTCCAAGGAGTTTAATGATCCCTTTGTTACCAAAATCCTTTATACTTCTCTAGTTCGCCCCATACTAGAATATTGTTCATGTGTTTGGAGTCCTCAATATGGAATCCATCAAGTTCGTATTGAATCCATTCAGAAACAATTCCTCCTCTTTGCCCTTCGTGGCTTAAACTGGGATCCCGATCGCCGTCTTCTACCGTACTCTGATAGGCTCATACTGATTGATCTCCCTTCATTAACTAACCTTAGAACTATCCTTGGTATTATTTTTCTTCATAAATTAATTATCGGTGACATTAGCTCTCCTTTTCTATTATCTCGACTTAACTTTCATGTTCCTCGTAGACTAACAAGAAATTATAAGAAATCTTACTTGTAAATTTTAATTTGATTAATTTCTAAATTTTAATTTAATTTATATAATAATTATATTTATCTATTGTAATCCTTTAAAAGACTGCAATTAGTCGATTTATTAATAAATAAATAAATAAATAAATATTAATAAATAAATAAATGCAACGACAAAACCCTAATTATTGACGGTAGACGGGGTTGCTGCCTTGACAGCACTGCTTCCTTTCTGATTATTCTTTTGGATCTTCAGAATTAATTCTCGATTGATTTTTGATATTTTCAATGTAGAAATGGATGCAGTTGCACGTCGGGTGTCTGCATTATAATTATTAATTAGTTTGGCCACAGCAATGGGTTGGCTTGAAGCGAGATAGCCTGACGCATCCGCTCTATCTACTATAGATCATTGGTTCGATCAAACGGGCACACGCTCACATTGTTTATTACGTATGTCCATATGATGTGTTATCTTACTTTATTTTTCTCTTACTTTCTTTTTTCTCTACTATCCTTTTTTCTCTTCTGATTTTCCATTTTCCTCCATCTTTTTATATCTATTTCGCCATCTTTCCTGGTCTGGGTTTTTCTTTCTAAGTTTTGAGTTAGACCTTAAAATTTTGCTTGTTATTTAATGCCCCAGACGGCTTAAACTTAATATTAACTTACTATATTTTTTTTAATTATAAATTTAATTTAATTTTTAATCCAATTTAATCCAATCGACTGCAATTAGTTGATTTCTTAATAAATAATAATGTGTGTAAACATACTTATTCTGGCAAGTGTACACAGCATTCGGCTCGCAAGTCTTTGTTAATGATATCTTCTATGAAAAAACTGATAATTTATTATTTATTTTGTGGTGTTATCGATACTTTGCTGAGGGTAGCTGTCAATGCGTAGCTAAGTTTTACAAAAATAAATAATATACTTAAACGGAGCAGCCAGTCGTTATTGATTTCTGAAAAATTATATTTACAACAAACTTGAAGGAGTTAGATTCCATACGTCCTTTTTCATATATTTTATTCTACGTCGATGCGATATCGATACCCCCTTATTCACATCCCTAATATAGTGTCGATAAGCATTTTACTTAGATCAAGCCACAAAAATTTTTTTGTTTATTGAAGTAATTTGTTTTATTATTAATGTCATAACTGTTTTGATTGTAAGTTGGATATTATATTGCTCGGTTTTAATGTACAATCTGAATCTATAGTTAGTTGCTTTTTGCTTGATTTTTGTTTATACATATATATGTATATGTATTTACATTTGTGTGTCCCTGTGTATGTATACATACATAAATATTCTCTTCATGATTGTAATATTCACTGTTCAATATATTTTTATAACTGTGTAAATTCTGTGAATTTAATTATGTCAATCATTTATGTATGTAAAATGTACCTAGATAATACAAATATCATATATAAATATATGAGTGTGAGTGTATGTAGTATGTATATGTATAGATCGGTATATGTGTGCATACATATCCCAGTAGAACCTCTGCTGCAATATTTAACATGCATATTAATTTCAAAATCAATGTACACATTCATGTCTTTATGTACATAGAAATGTAAATATGTTGCAATATTGTGCAAACGAAACAATTGATTTAAAAAAAAATTGTTTTGAAGTAAACTTATTTCTCAAGAAAATTAACTGGGAGTCGGCACAATGCTGGAATGCTGTTTTATTTTTATTTGCGTGTAACATTTTAAATGATGTTAAAAACTTTATACCAGTATCTGTATAAATTAAAAGTATAGTTGGTACCACAGTTTTCCTTTAATCTACAGATTTATCACACGACTTCCAATTAACTATTTTTATTGCGAAATACCTTTAAAAAATCTTGGGTAAGTTAAGAAAATTTTAACTCTATAGATTTTCTCCCATTTCCCGCTCTTTACCTAAGTAAATTTTATGTTAAAAGTAAATTCTTCCCGTATTAATTGCGTTCTTGAGGGATGATTTGCTAAAATTTGGGAACAGCTCGTTTAATAATTATTTGTCTAACACTTCTGAATGAAGAAATAAAAAAAAAAATGTCAATAGTTTCACGTCCATTTTCTGAACTTGGCGGCGGATACTCTAAAAAAAATGTGAGCACATTTATTTAAGATTTTAATATAAAGCTCTGAGCTAACATTATGTATAAAAATGAATAATATTTTATCGAAATTGTTTCTGGGTATCATATCCTGTTTCACTGTTTATTTTGTCTTTATTCTTTCTCGTTCTTTTCTTTTCTTCCTTTTATACAACTGAAATGTGTATTATAATTTTGTCACAAAATGTGTAATGCATTAAAGGAGGTATCTACGACGCCATAAAGTATATATATTATTGATCAGGACGAAGAGACGAATCAATAAAGGCTAGTCCTTCTGCCTTTGCAGCCTTCATTTTGTTCCAGGCAGGAACAGTCGGTTCAAAAATTGATGTATGACATACTTTTTTGTTTCTCAAAGTAAAGGAAGTTGACAGGTTAGATGGAAGAACATTTTTTCTAAACGCAAATTTAAAATTATCAATAACAGACTACTATAGCTGTCAGAGGAACAATCCAGTTTGCATGTGTATAAAATAAGATTTCCTTACTAGTTCATCTCTATTTTGATACTTGGTCTGATTGGTGTTTTTCTGGATTTTCCTGTGTTGGAAATGTTGGCCTTTTTGTTTTAAATTTTTTCTTTTATTTAATGCCTCCGAAGGGATTAAATTAAATAAGTTAATTAATTAATGTATATTTAGAATCTAGACTTTAATTATGCAACAGTTGTTTATTATAACTGTTTTATTCCAAGTATTCTCATACAATAAGTGTGTATTTACGGTTAATGATACAATTTTATATTTAACCAGAGGGCAAAATGGATAAAAAAATCTCGTCCACATCGCAACCGCGAATTTTGAAGAAAAAGCATTTCAGAGTGAAGCATCAAAAAGTGAAACTATTCAGAGCAAACGAACCAATTCTTAGCGTATTTATGTGGGGCATAAACCACACTGTAAGTCAATCGCATACTCCCTATGTTTTTATTATTATAACTCTTACACACTTCCAGATAAACGAATTGAGCCACGTGAACATACCAGTAATGTTGCTGCCAGATGATTTTCGGGCATATTCAAAAATTAAAGTTGATAATCATTTATTTAACAAGTAAGAATTAGGTGTTTACGTGTACCTGTTTCATTATTTAATTTGTTTTTCTGGTTTTGCTTTAGAGAGAACATGCCGTCACACTTTAAGGTAAAAGAATACTGTCCACTAGTATTTCGCAATTTGCGTGAGCGTTTTAGTGTAGACGACGTAGACTACCGTGAATCTTTAACTAGGTCGCAGCCTCTGCAGATCGACTCATCGGGAAAATCTGGAGCACAATTTTATCAGAGCTACGATAAATTCTTTATAATCAAGAGTTTAACATCTGAAGAAATTGAACGCATGCATGCCTTTCTTAAACATTACCATCCAGTGAGTCTTCATAAATATTCTACTAAATATGATTTTATATACCCTGAATATGTCTCTATTCGAAATAGTACGTTGTTGAACGACATGGAAAGACACTTTTGCCACAGTATTTGGGCATGTATAGGATTACTGTGGAAAGCGTGCAGTATTATTTTGTTGTTATGAGAAATGTTTTCAGCTCTCAGTTGACCATACATAAGTAAGAATTAATTATGATATTTTCATTTAAAGAATATAAAAAACTCTTTTTTTATAGGAAATTTGACTTAAAAGGCAGTACTGTGGATCGTGAAGCCTCTGAGAAAGAGCTTGACAAACACTTACCCACTTACAAGGACAACGATTTCATAAAACAAAAAGTTAAATTGGAGATAGGAGATGAGCCCAAAAAGAAATTGCTGGATACACTAAACAATGATATTGATGTAAGAATTCAAATCAAAATTAATTTTTTAGTAAAAATGTTTACTCCTACATACGTGATTCCCACATAAAATATATGCATTAATTGGAAATGCTGTTGAAATTGAAGCATTTGGAGCAAAATATTTAATGTATTTTTTACGCGAAAAACTTTTAATAACGTTTTACAATTTTTTTATCGGATCAGAAAGAGAGATTCTGCCTTAGTAAGCAGACGTGCTTTGTTTCGCTCAGTACTTTGTTTTCATATGTGCTTCTCGCGTTAACAATTAATAAATTTTATTTTATCTCAAGTTACACCAACTCGGTAAGCTGTTCTGCTTAGTTTTTTGTGCGGGTACATTTGTGTATTCCGCTTTTCACTGCTCGCCCGCTCAAATTTGTTTTTGGATTTTTCGATGCCTAAACATGGTTTGTGTAGTTTTTACTGCGCTCCTCTGAGCTAAAATACTTCAAAAAAAGGGTGTGGTGGTCTGAAATGGTCTTGTCCCAAGTGCAACTGCAATCAAGTTCTCTAAGATGTATCATTCTGTAAGAAATCAGTTTCTAAAGCTGTATAAAATGGTTAAGCTTCTCACGAGTGATTAAGGCTTGAGTATTGAGTTGCTCAGTCAGTTTAAATTTGAGTCTCCACAAATTCGTTGGTTAGACGATCAATTTTTAATTGTGCGTATTTTTTATACCTCTACCATTCCTATACCGCCTCCAGCAGTCTTAACAACCCCTCACCGCATTCAAGTATCGCTATCTAGCCATATCAAGCCGACTTTATGTCTACTTTCCATAGCCGACCATGTTCAAACCCAACCTTTTTAATCACCATAACTACTACTTGAGTAATGCTCAAAAAACGTAATAATTATTATATTTGTTTTTAAATCATATAAATTATCAGAGTGTAAGAGGTCTAGTATCTAAGGTTCAAAAAGTTATTTTTTTGAATCACTAGATATTGCTTTCTCAGAGACATGGCAAATCCTGAAATTCTTTCTAGTAATTTTATTATAGTTAATTCTTCTTCCCTTCGGTCGGAGCCTATTCCTTTCTCCGTTTCACCTTTGATGCTAAAATAGTTGCCGTTAAGGTATCTTTTCTATCATGATATATTTTTATTATGTGCTCATATATCGCTCCGTCCTCTGACATCTTAACTTTAAGCTGTGTTAAATATATATCTACCTTTGTGCGTGATAACTGACTTCATTTTCGTTCTAGGCGATTTGAATTTGTCAAATATTCATTGGTCTCTTGTGACTTTTTAGATTCTCTTCTTGATCTTTTTTTTTTTAAAGAAATTCAACTTCTATTAATCTTAATACAATAGAATGCTTGTTATGTCAACTATTACACAAGTAACACCGCGCCAAGTTGAAATGCCTGAAGAGTTATTTAATCCTTCTCTAGATCTATTGTTAACACTTTTAAACCAATCTCTAAAATTTCAACTTAAACTCGCCGTTGCGTCAGCAAAGGTAATTTATCAACTCACTGGTCTACTTTATATAGTGCGGTTAATATTAACGTTGCTGTTACTCTTTTCTACGACACTATGAAATTTATGTCTGTAATCCGAATAGTGTTGCAGTGTCTAGTTCTAACGCTCCCTGGTTTTCTCGTAGTCTTTCTATCTTTAAAAACATTAAATCTAAACTGTTTAAAAAATTTAAGTTGGCCGGGCTCGGTTTTGACTTCTCAAAATATTCCATTGCTAAATTAAAGTTTCTTCTTAATTCTCACTGCTATTATAGCTAACTAGAACGCTGTAATACTCAGCATTTATATAAAGTTGTGAATTCTAAACGTAAAAGTTCATCTATGCCTTCTTCATTGCTCCTCAATATTTCTCAATTTCAATTTTATCGTCTAACACTATATTTTTTTTCCTATGATTACTAACTTATCTTATCTCTTGAAATCTTCGTATTTACCAACATCCCTAGTTGTATTCTCAGTGAATGCTGTACTTCCCAACATCTTCCTTTAGTCAAACTTTTTAATCTATATCTTGATACTGGAGTCTTTCCAACTGTTAGAAAAAAACTTGTATTATTCCAATATCTTAAAAAGGAGCAAAGTCCGATATATTGAATTACAGACGAATTGCAAAGTTGATTCTAAAATTAATTGAAAAAATTCAACTATGCAGCACCTTTGTAAGTCGATCATTCCCCCTAAACAGCATGGCTTCGATAAGAGTCAGTCTACCATGACAAATCTGCTTGAATTCACATTTTTTGTGAATGATGAAAAAATTCATCCAGATGTCATTCATACTGATTTTTGTAAAGCATGATATTCTGATCTTCAAGCTAGATCGAATTGCATTCTCCCCACACCTCTGACTTGGATTTCCTCTTTTTTAAACAACAGCGCTTAAAGAGTTTTGGTGAGGTCTGAAATTTTTAACCCCGTATTTGTTATTTCGGGTGTACCGTAAGGTGACACGAAGATGACTGGATATTTTTTTTACATTATTTTTTAATGACTTACTATCTATTTTGTCACACTCACGCATGTTTATGTATGCTGATGATGTCAAACTTATTTAATCATACAACGAAACTTCTAACTATATTTGTCTGCAAGATGACCTTAACTCTCTGTAACTTTGGTGGCAGGCTAACCAGTTGCATTTAAATATTTCGAAATGTTTCTTCATGATCTTTAGTCGAATTACTCCGTACTTAGTCACATAAACGATTGACAATATACCATTGCAACGTAAATCGACTTGAAGTTCTTGGTGTAATTTGCGTGTAATTTCTATTCGTGATTTGATTTTTGAGTTTTCCCCCATCAGAGCAACAAATGTTGGACCCTTATATTTTTATACCCTTGCAGAGAGTATTATAACTTTGTCACGAAATGTATTATGCATTGTAGGAGGCATCTCCGACCCCAAAAAGTATATATTATTGTTGATCAGGACAACGAGACGAGTTGATATAGCCATATCCGTCTGTTTATATGCAAACTAGACTCTCGCTTTTTGAGCTAGGTGAATGAAATTTGGTATGGATCCTTCTTTTTGCTGCAGGCAGCACATATGTCGGAACCTACCGGACAACTATATTATATAGCTCCCATGGGAACAATCGGTTCAAAAGTTGTTATAAGGACAACTTTCTTGTTTCTCAACGTATCTTAATAAAATTTACAAGTTATATGGAAAATTGTAATTTCTAAATGCACACCTAAAATCATTTAGATCGGATTACTATATCATATAGCTCTGCAAGGTTATCTAATCTTCGGCGCGTCGAAGATAGACTTTCCTTATTTTTATTTAATGTTATAATATAATTAAGTTCTAAATGTAATTTTAATAATTATACTATATTTTTTTTGCTAATATTGACTTTAAATAAATCAAATATTATGTAAACTTTGAAATGGTGGGAACACACTGATTTCTTAAATATTGCATACTTATGCATTTATTTCAATAGCTCCTAACCAAATTGCATATAATGGACTACTCCTTATTGGTTGGAATTCATGACTGTGTGAGAGCTGAAGAGGAGGCACTTCAAGGAGACAGTGCCCTTGCTACGGGCCGCAGCGAAAATAGCGAAAGCGAAGAGTGCGATAGTGGTGAACGGTAATAATAAAAAATACCATTATTTATATATATTTTAATATAAAAGTTATGCATAAAAAACTTTGCAGCTGGACGTATAACACGCCACCCGATTCGCCCCGAGGTGCACAATATAAAGAAGTTGTTTATGAAGTTGACATTTACGCTATTCCAAGTATTGAAGGTTGCTTGTGTGTCAGATTTAGTTAAACTCAAGTACTAATAAATTACTTTGCAGAAAGACGAGAAATTTACTTCATAGCAATAATCGATGTTCTTACTCAGTACGGTGTTAAAAAGCAGGTAATAAAACGAAAACTGTAATTCAGTTATTATTACAATTACTAAATAATCATAAAATTTTGTAATTTTGGTATTTAGGCAGCGAAAGCGGCTAAGACAGTTAAATATGGTAGTAATGTTGATGGAATATCAACTTGTGATCCTGAACAATATGCCAAAAGATTCCTGGAATTTATGGATAAAGCTATAGAATAAGATATTTTATTGTATTGCCACATTAAAAATGAATAATGTATACATATATGAGATGAGTTTTGATTCATCACAAGTATCAAATCACATCAAGGATATAGGAACCAGTTATATAGCTGCCGTAACAGCAGTCTGCACGAGTATTTTAAAGTTGGGCGTGACGCAAATAGCCATTTTCTCTCTTATTATAAGTTGTGCCTCAAAGTTAACCCTTAAAAGCAAAATGGCTTCGAGACAAAATGAATACATCCCAGTTATCGGTATTTAAGTTAGAATACGTAGACTTGGCCACATTTTGGAAGAACAGTTCTGCATCATTAATTGTAAAATAATTTATTTTGAATTATGTCACTCTTGTACTATATAAGAGCTATATCATCTAACATCTTCAATTTATTTAATGTAAATGAAAAATTTAATATATACGAGTGTAATAAATATGTGTTATGTTAATTAATTTGTAAATTTTAAAATCATTTATCCCAAGTCCATGATTAATGTAGAAATTACTGAAATTGAATTGAAAAATGGAAATGTTAATATAGATTGTGTATAAATTAAGCCAAAAGATATGATACTGACTACAAACCGATTAACCTGATACCGTGGACCAGTTGGTAATTTCCTTTCAACATTTGTCATATTTTCGAATCTGTCACGAATTCTGAAATTGTTGTGACGCATTAACTGAATAATTGTATAGTATTCCTGAACTCACGTCTTGGCGCTTTCTATTGTGGAGTCATCAGAGACCTGCTGTGAGTAAATGTCCACATATCCCTCATTAATTTCACGTTTAATTTCATTGGCCTGCCATTTTTCAAATTTTGCGCACAATTGTTTTGCTCGAGCTGCACTTTGCGCCTAGAATTGAATGCTCGCAATGAAAATATATAATAAAACTATTGCTCGAGAATATTCGACAAGGAAATACTCTGCATCCCTCGTGTAATATACCCCAAACCACTTTCGCACAATTTCTGTTTGTTATCAGCTTTTTTTGTGGATGTCGAATTTGATGTCATTTATTCCATATATCCGAAAATGTATTGCTTTTCGATATATATTTGAATACCAAGTTTGGATTTTTACTATACAGACTTTGGAGTCGGTTTAGACAGAACGTGCCAGCTTTTACTCATTATATTGGAAAATATTTACACGTTAGATGATAAGTTTGCATATATTCATTAGAATGAACATGTGATACTTACTTCCTTAAGAGCCTCATCCTCATTATTTAAATTTAATGCCAAAATGTCCCTGCCAACATCGCTCTCATCATCACTTTCCTCATCTTCATCCTCTTCGCTATTTGATTTATCATTATAATAACGCCCGTCTTCGGGTGGTGGGGTAAAGCACTTAAGCGCCCTGGGTCCCTTCTTTTCGTTTCTCTTGTATGTATTTTGCTCCATTTCTCGAAATTTGTTTAACATGGTCGAAGTGGTTTGTGTCTTTTGAAGCACATTATCGTGGAAAGATAACTTCTTTCTTAGTTCTGACTCGAGTTGCTCCGAATCGGAATCTGGTGTTGGCATTTTGACAACACCTTCCCGAGGCGGCGTTATGCGGAATTGTCGTTTCTCTTCTTTTCCATTGTTCGCTCGAAAAGTTTCAAAAAATTTGAACTTTTGACTAATTTCAGCGGTAGTAATTTTAACATCTTCTGGTTTGGCGTCGTATTTGACTACATTAGCATTCTAAACAAGGTCAATATGTGTTCACAGAAAAAATTACGGAGTTAATTCGAAGCCAAAAAAAAAAGTTTCGAGTAGATACATGTATATAGTAAGTATACTACGCATTATTTAGAAGTGTATATTTACCTCTTGGCCAACTTGATTTTGGCTCAAGCACTTAGTAAGCGCAACTGATCGGTTTTTCTGTAATTCCTGATGCTCATTCGTATTAGATGCCAAGTTCGCATCTAGTTCCATGAAAATGCTACGAGAAGTCTTACTAATAGCTGTATATGTGTATACAAGGGTATATGTTATTTAATATTATTATATATATAAAATATACCATAAATATATACCATACCAGACTCAAAAATATATGCATCCTCCGAAATGCCTGAACAGTTTGAATTTTTATTTGAAGATTGGGGATCATTGGTAACCTTATCACAAAATATTTCACCGTTTTCAAATCGTTCCTTGATTGAACGCGCAGCTCCTCCAAGTTCTACTTCCGGTTTTTTTCCAACAGAAGTAATTGACTGCTCCGATTCAGCCACGGCTTGCTGATACATTTCTTTTATCTTAGCCTGTTTACCCATAAACAAACGGGATCGAATGTTCTGTATTTCCTGCTTTCGTTCCTCACGACGCTCTTCCTTAGACTGCACATTTCCATTCTCGAATCTTGTCTTGATATCATTCATTGCATGGCCGATGCCTACTGGCCGCTCCTTTTGAGTGCATCTTTTACAGCGCACCAAATCGGCATCTTCGTTTTCCTCACCGTCCCCATTATCGCCCTCGTCCTTACCACTGCCATCGCCTCCGTCAGAGCTAGTATGAATGCGATACTTAGAGAGAACAGATGTACTGCGGTTAATCACTGGCCTTTGCAGTTGCGGCTCCTCCAGCTTTTTCTGTTCGACATTTTCAAATACTTGAAATCTTAAACGAACGTTTAGTTGATGCAGCTCATCAAGTCCTAAGTCCGGTTTGTCAGATGCTATAAGATACAAATAGAAACAAAGTCTATTTAATCAGAGTCTTCACGGAAATTTTAAATTCTTTCACAGAAATTAAATTGACATTCATCTCAGATATTTTTTGAAGTTTTTATACCCTTGCAGAGGGTATTATAACTTTATCATTTATTGATCTTGACTTGATATATGCACGTCCGTCTGTTTGTATAAAAACTAGTCTCTCAGTTTTTCAGCTAGGTGGATGAAATTTGGTATGTAGTCTTCTTTTTGCTGCAGGCCTTGTTTCTCAAGGTATTTTGACCAAATTTACAAGCAATTTGGAAAGTGTGATTTCTAAACTCACACCTAATATCATTAAGATCGGATTATTATGTCATATAGCTCTGCAGGGTATGTAATCTTCGGCGCGCCGAAGTCATACCTAACCTAGCCAACCAATAGAATCTTCACTTTATTGTGACAGTTCGCAGTACTCTTTTAGTGGCAATCGCTCTCGGCGTTGCGAGAATTAATAAATATATGTGTATAGATTTTTGGTGAAAAAGCTTACCACGCACAACACCCGGGGGAAGTTCAGTCGGCTGACTTTCACGAATAATAAGTTCCATTTTGCGTAGTTTTGGTTCTTCGGATTGCTCAACAACTTTGGGCGCAAAAAGCCTAATGGGATCAATGCAGAAACAAAAAAAGTTAAATCATTTAGACGGGTACAAAAAGATTATATATAAATATACATTATTCATAATGTATATATTTTATATTTTTTATATATGAAAAGGAAGGATGGATGTCCAACCACAGAAAGTATATAAAAGAGTTATCCATACAGAAACTCAAAAACTTAGTTTGCATATAAGCAACCGGACGGACATATGGATATGGCTATATCAACTCTTCGCTTTGATCAATAATATATATACTTTATGGGGTCGGAGATGAGTCCTTCAATACATTTCACATTTTGTGACAAACCTATTTCGAACCAGATTTTAAGTTTAAACAACTGAACGACGTGTTTTCTGGGATCGAATCCGTTATCGGACTTGAACTAAATTTTGATGTTAGTGAATTACTGATCGAATATCATAAATTGTTACTAAGGTTTGGGTAAAATGTATCTTTTTTTCGCCATTAGGCGAAATTTTAAAACGATTATATACACTTACTTACTGGATTGTTCCTATGACAGCTTTATTATATAAAATAAAATATAAAATCTAACACATGTTGCTCGGATGGTGGAAACCCCAGAAAAATTATGAATCTGATGAGCAAATCATAATCAGTCAAAAGAGTAACGGATAATAATTTCAACTTAGTATTCAAGAAACATGAAAACTAAGACGAGATACTAAAGCAGAGGAACTAATAGTACCGGTTTATTTTATTCACTGTTGGAGAAAAATAACACCAATGATTGTTCTACGGTTAGTTAAAGAAAAGAGATCTATCAGCAATAGCCTATCCGAGTACGATGGAAGACGGCGATCGGGATCCCAATTTAAAACGCGAAGGGCAATGTAAGGAATAGATTCAATACTATCTTGATGGATTCTATGTTATAGACTCCAAGCACACGAACAATATTCTAGTATGGGACTCACTATAGAAGTATAAAGTATTTTGGTAACAAAGGCGTATTACTTGGAGAATAACACCCTTTGCTAAAGCTAAAGCTAAGTTTAGAATGAAAAAGTAGACCAAGAAGAAATATCTAGAAATATTTAAATGCAACTGGTTAGTCTGGCAAGAAAATTTCAGAGAGTTAACGTCAAATTGCAGACAAATATAGTTAGAAGATTCGTTGTTTGATAAAATAAGTTTCACATCATGAGCATACATAAGTGTGCGAGAGAAATTATCGACTTACAGAGGTGATGCAAAGTTGATTTAATATTTTAATTTTTAATAAAAAATTTTGTCCTAAGAGTTGGAAAGACTCTTGAATCAAGATATAGATTAAAAAGTTTAACTAAAGGAAGATGTAGGCAAGTACAGCATTCACTGAGAACACAACTATTGTTGTTGTTGGAAAATACGAACATTTAAAAGTTCAAGAGATAAACCAGATATTAGGATAGGAAAAAAAATATAGTGTTAGACGATGAAATTAAAATTGAGGAATATTGAGGAAAAATGAAGAACGCATAGATGAATTTTTAAGTTTAGAATTCACAAATTTATATAACTGCTGAGTTTTACAGCGTTCTATATAGCAGTTAGCTATTATAGCAGTGACAATTAAAAACCAACTTTGATTTAGCAATGGAATAATTTGAGAAGTCAACGCAGAGCCCGGCCAACTTAAATTTTTTAAACAGTTTAGATTTAATGTTCTTAAAGATAGAAAGACTACAAGAAAACCAGGGGACGTTAGAACTAGACACTGCAACACTATTCGGATTACAGACATCAATTTTTAGTGTCGTAGAAAAGAGTCGTAAAAAAAATAATTTCAGAAGTTGAAATTGAAGAAAGCAATAACTTGTGATTCGTAAAAAAAAAAATTGTTGAACCTTAGATACTAGACCTCTTATATTCTGATAATTCATATGCATTAAAAACAAATATAATAAATATAAAGTTTCTTGGAGTCTCACTCAAGCAGCAGATTTTCCAGCAATATGTGAAGCAATCGCTTCACATGTAGATGGTAAAAAAATGTAAAGGCGAGAAAGATCGAATTGGCGATACTTGAAAGCGTCGAGGAAGTGGCAAAGGAAGAAAGAATGGGAATAAAAACTGAAAATCGAATATTTGTGAAGTCTCAATACTGGAGTCTAAATCCCTCGTGGGAAGCTTAACCATTTAATACAGCTTTAGAAACTTATTTCTTACAGAATGATACATGTCAGAGATGTCAACTTGATTGCCGTTGCCGTTTGGGGCTAGACTATTTCAGGCAGCATTTAACAAACCTTGGTTGGAAACCATCACGTTGTTGACCGTATGTGAAGATTACCTTGCAGCAGAATAGAAAATTTAGAAAAAAAAATATATAAAAGTTTCCCACTGGGTAAATTTTTCATAGCGTTAGTTTTATGTAAAAAGAGTAGAAATGCGAGCACAAAGAGGTAGCCGTTAGAATCTGATTACGTTACGCTCGGAATGTATTTCCGTAATGAAACTTACCCAGGAATAAGGTCTTTTTACCGGGAAAGAACTTACAATTTGAAATGTACGATGCAGTAGAGGTTGCCTTCGTGACTATGGTAGTTATCAAATCTGGGAAAGACGTAGGTAAATAAGTTTCGCTTTCCTTAATGTGTAAGTTCATATATCTTATCTTAATGTGTAAGTTCATATATCTTATATATGTGTGTGTGTGTGTGTTATAATATAAAACGTAGGGTAAAAGTGGGAGAGACGCCATATGCGGAGAGACGCCATACTATCAGTAATTCAGTACGTGGGAAAGGGATGTTTATATTTCTCACTGTGTTTTACTAATCATTGACTCCGGAGTAAAACCTGTTCGTACCGGTTCGGTCGCGTTCGAGTGTGACGTAATAAGAAACGAAATTTAATGTTGACGCGTGATTTTTTTGATGCAAATTGTGTGTGAATGCGGTGTCAGTGAGTGTTGCAAGAAAAATAAAGATACAGATAGGTAAGAATTGATTCTATTTTATTATTTTTGTTCGTTCTTAACTTATTTGAACTATAATTTTGAATTATCTGTTCCCACCTAAATACTTTAGCTATATGGCGCACGCAATGAGTCGCGATGTATTGCAACATTGTAATCGTAGTGTGTTATATCGTGATTTTTTTTTGTTTAAAGGATGCCAAAAAAATATGTACGAAATTATAAAGTGGTCAGAGGGCAATGAACAGAAGAAATGATATGGAATACAGTTTCGTACTTTATCAGAGCGCCTTAAGACTGATAATACTACAAAATCATTGCAATAATTGTTCAAGAAAAATACTTCGCAAAAAAAAAATCAGAAAAAGACTTAAGTATGGCATCTCTCTATTTGGGAGCGATGGCAAACTGCCGACTTTCATTTTTTATTTTTTATTTTATTTTACTTTTTGTTTAAAATCATAAATACTTAATTATAGTAAAGAATATTAATGTACCTCTAAAATAAAAAGTAAGTGATTTAATTATATTGATTATTTTTTATTTATTTCTCCTTTCTACAAAAAGTATGGCGTCTCTCCCACTTTTACCCTATATACATATTCGCAATTGCTTCTAACCAATCTAATGCGTACTTTAACTGTTTTGCGCAATCCTTACAGCGCAGGCATGACTTGTGGTAGATAATTTTATCAGACTTGAATTGAACTATAACCTCTTCCATTTTATATACAGGTTTATTACACTGACGACAGTTGATCTGCTGCTCATCTTGGGGGTTCTATTAACAACAAAATATATAATTGAAAAATAGATCAAATATATATTTCTAGACATGTATATATCCATAAGTTGTCTAGCTTACGAATTGGATTAAATGAAACTCTGAATAGTTTAATAAGGGGATATCATCAAAATGTTTGTATTAATTAATGAATTGCTTACACTGAAGATTTCTTGGGCTTTACTAGAATCACTTGAACGTACATGGATTAAATTGCGCTTCTGCAGGGCGTCAAACTTATTAAAACTGCTTTTCTGTGAATATACCAAACAATTTAATATTCCAAAAAATACCTAATACTATAACTTACCACAGATATATTCTGATTGTCGTACTCGCATTTTTTCGACTTTTTTGACTTATTTTTTTTTCTAATAGTAAGATTTGAGCCTTCCGTAACTTCCATGGATTGACTCACATCAAGTTCCAGTTCTTTTGATACTCCATCGGGCATGGCCCCAGTTTTGACATTGCTCAAGTCTGTATTGTTTAATTCTTCCTTTATTTCCATGTTCACAGAAGCCTCCTTAGTCTTCGTGGCCTTTTTCACTACTTTCCTTGATGTTTTTGTTGACATGGAAACCAAGTACTCTTCTTCGGCGTTTATAACAGTTTTCATCTAGATATATATATGTATATATTTGTAACTGAGTAACCAGATGTGAATTGATAAAACTTCTCTCTCTTTCTCATAATTAAATATAGAACTTATGGCATGGATCACGGTGTACATTTACCACATAAAATAGTTTTAACTTGTTATATACTCTTAAAAGCTACATCAAAATACATTTATATATAGGTATGTATTTATATGAGTATATTCATCTATACATACCACTATTGGTCAACTATAGGTTTTAAGAGCATCACAAAATATCAGTAATTGAAATTTAAATTTTGTTTCAAGGAAACCTAAAGAAAACCTTTTTTTTTTGTTTTTGGGTATAAGAGAGTATTTTGTTTTGTTTATTGTTTTGTTAATTATTCGGCAGCAAATTGTTTCACAATAAAAGTTCTGTAAAAACATTTATATTATTTTGAAAAAAAAAATGTGCAAAATTTTATTTTAATAATTTACCTTTACATAAAGTAATGGTAGAAAATTGAAGGAAAAAAAAACTAGTAAGGAAAGACTAACTTCGGCGCATCGAACTTGGCATACCCTTGCAAAGCTATATGATATAGTAATCTGATCATAATAATTTTTAATGTACGTTTAGAAATTGCGCTTTTCTCATAACTTGTAAATTTTATCAAGATACGCTGAAAATCAAAAAAGTTTTCCATACAACTTTTGAACCGGTTGTTTCTATATGATATATTGTACGATCCAGCCGGTTTCTATCTGCAGCAAAAAGAATGCTCCATACCAAATTTCATTCACCTAGCTCAAAAACTGAGAGTCTAGTTTGGATATAAAAAGACGGACAGACGGTCAGACGGACGTATGAACAAGGCTATATCAACTCGCCTCGTCGTTCTGATCAATAATATATATAACTTATTTATTATTTTATTATTTATTTATTTATTTATTTATTTAATTACTACACATTTCGTGACAAAGTTATAATATCCTCTGCTCGGGTATAAAAGTATGCTAATATAATATGTACATACATATACATATGTATGTATTTTATCACTCACCTTTTTATTCTCCATTAGTGCAGATTGACGTAGTCAGACGACCTATGGGTCAGAACATGAACTCATTATTAAATATGAAACAAGTTAAATTAATAAAAAAATAATACAAAGAAAAAATACAATACATTGTATGTATATGTAGTACATACATGCTTGCATACATACTTATTAATGTAGTACTTAAAAAAGCAGGGAAATAGAGGAGAGTAGTCATAGTTGGGGTTGTGTTTATTTATAAGGTATTTTCGTCTACCTGAATTCAACATGTATATGTAGCGGGCGAATGTACAAATACTTGCATATATATGTATATGTACATTTGGTAAACTTCACATTTTAAAAAGACGCATTCGCTAAGAATGCGAGCATCCCGTAAATTGCTGCGTACCTATTTATTTATATATTTATGTAGAAACATGCATATGTAAATGGGGGCATAGCATTGGCAATATACACAGAAATAAAAATCTTTTATATTCTAGCAATAAAAAGAATGTATTTAACTGATTCAATATTAGTAAATATGACATGTTAATTTTCTAAAGAATAATAATGTTAATTCAGTATAGTAGGATGTGGCGTTCGTATAAATACCAATAATATTTATACGCAGGTAGCATTGCAAATATAATTCAATTTTAGTTTTATAGATATATCTTGAGAAAATACAATTTTCAAAACTGATAATTTCGTTGATATTATTAGTTATATATTTATTAGATATATCTTGACTTAGATTTGAGCTTAGAAATATCATTAAGAAAGTTTGATTAACAAAAAAGTTTTCCATATAACGATTTTTGATCCGATCGATATATTGGTCCGATCTCAATTTTTCTTTTTAGCGTGCATTAAGATACCTTTTCATCTAACATGCAATTACTTCTAGAAACAAAAAAGTTTTCCATATAACGACTTTAGATCGATTATTCCTGTGGGAGCTGTAAAGAAGGCTAAATATCAAATTTCATGCACCTAATATATCTACACTTTATGGGGTCGGACATGCCTCTTTCAATCCATTAAAAATTTCGTGATAAAGTTATTATACACTTTCCAAGTGTATAAAAATATTGTTTTATACAATAATTTTATTTATGGCAGCAATAGATCTCGCCGATTTCGACATGGCCCATAGTTCATCAGAATGAAGTGGTTACATCTAATCATTTTAGATAGTGTTATTGATTTATCATATATCCATTTACTTTATGATAAGTATATATCTAGTTCACTTGAATGTGGCATATTGGTTATGTACCTAATGTAATAGTGAACTCTAGAAATATATTAAAATCGTGAACACCCTTAAATCTTGTTGAAATATTTTAAGGACTGTGATCTTGATTTGGTTAGTTTTTGTTTCATTGAAACATTTTAGTGTGTTGGGGATGGGGAACCAATAGAACAAACAGATGCGGACTCATACGTCAGGCAAACACTAAGACTGCAATCTTTAAATGCAGTTCTATTTTAGAACATTATTATTTTTCACTTTAAGAATCTTAGATTTGCAATATTACGTAGGATATATGTAGGTACATACATAAGAAACTAAGTATGTACTTATGTATATTGCCTTTAACGAATATGAATACTACTTTTATTTCCTTAAACAAGTTTTTCAAAAATATATGATAGATCGATTTGAAATAACATACTTGAGGTACTCATCACGTATTAATGTATTAAATTATGAATTTGTCACAAATATAAATAGACCGCTTGTACCTAAATAAATATATACACACGGGATCATAGCTAACCTTAGTGAAAATTCCGAAGATGATTTATTTAAAAAATAGAAAACAGTTGCACACCAATATTCCCTGTTACAGTAATTATTTCGACACAGATTTTTCGTGGTCTAGCGCAATGTTTCGATGTAGATACGAATGCACCGTTGGATGCGGATGGTAGAGAATTAAGAAGCCTTGGCAAATTGAAATATGTACATGCTATCTGTGGGAGCTTTTCAAAAAGTCTTTTAACATCAAGAAAGTTTTAAAATGCTTCTCTATTTGTCTCTGTCGTTTCTTTCTGTTTCGCTCTATCCCTTATGCTTTTTGTAAAAAATAAGGCAAAAGCTATTAATTATGAAGTAAACCGATCACAATTTTTTGTGAGCTTAGAAAGCACACGTATTTGAGAAAATTAAAATGCTTTGAGCAGGTTCCGACATATGGTACATAAATTCATTCAACTAGCTCAAAGCCTTAGACTAGTTTGCATAGAAACAAACAGAGGGGCATGGGTAAATCGATTCATATTATCGTTCTGTTTAATATTATATAAGTTTCTGTAATGAGGTCGAAGATGCCGCTTTCAGTGCATTATACATATCAGGAAAATGTTGCTAGTATATAAAAACTGTTGTTTTTTTCTCCTCATCTTAAAAGACATATCTTTAATTCTCATTGTGCTTTTCACAGCAGACCCTTATTTAAGAAGAAAATCATTTTATTTTAACACTTTATTCAAACGTTTAAGATCCTAATTTTACAGTATTGAAAATGTTTGTATAAATATATTTTCTAAAGGCAAACTTAGATGATAAAATTAAAAGAACTGAGATATGAAATATGAAGGAACCAAATTTACAATCAATACTTATAAATGTAAATGCTTATCAAAGAGATGGAAATCCATCGATGGTCACGATTATTACTACCGATTCTGTTGAAAAATTAAAAGGGGCGCATTGTTGCACGTTGTTACAAGTAAATATTATTTGACAGAAAGTGATACTATGTGGTTGAACCTCGTTATAAAGTTTCTATTTCATACACATACGCGAACGAACAAATATGTTAGAATATCTATTTTATTATAACTTTCATTGCATTGTATACATAAACTAAAAGATATACAACTTTATTAACTAAATATATAATATTTTGCATTAGGTCTCACGTCTTTCCTCTGGTTGGGTAAGGTATCTGGTTATCTTTTTATTTCGATGCGCGGGGAAATCTTGTACGAATATTTTTTGATTGATCTATTGATGTAGATTCACAAACATACACAACACATATATGCCTACGTATAGTTTAAGTATATGGTTCTTTAAAATTTATGTTTAGCATGTACTTTGTTGTTTGAAAAATTAAATTACTATTTGCGAAGATATTAAAGCGAATCTTATGAATAACAGAAAAGTTGTATGCGAATCATATTCATTTTTTTTTTTTTTGTTTGTCGAATGCCAAATATTTACACAGTTTCTTCTGAAGGTTTATCCATATTCAGTCAGAAAAAACTGTTTTCTGTTTTTATATTTTTCTAACTTTCTTGATTATCCAGAATGTTGAAAAACGTGGGAGAATAAACTAATCAACCCCGGGGGGTGTTTTATGTATGACACATTTAGTTATTTATCCGATCGGTTTGAAATCCATAATTATAGGTAAGTATAACTATCTGGTTTATTGTAAAATTCCGTTGGAATTAATCATAAAATAATAATTAACAACAGTATACATATAAATCTATTTAGCACATTCCCGAACTGTTTCTGAAAATTGATCTGGAAGATCGAAAAGTGGGTTAGTAATTGGTGCTTGAAACTCTTTCCTTGATTGGAACCGAATTTATTTTAGAAAGTTCTTCGCGAATAATAATAAAACTTTACGAATTTTCAAATTTTCGACAATTGTATGTTTTCGAAAGCGTACTGACAAAAATCAGATGCAATTCTCTAACGCAGATTAACAGAGAAATGTTCCGTGAAACGCTGGGTACAATGACCTATTACTTTAAAAAATGATCAAATGCTTTCAGTAAATTATCGATATCTATCCAAAACGTACATATATCGTATATTATTCTGTCCATATATGTTGATAGTTCGATTACAAAAGATTCAAATAGTGTATTATTTTATGCATAAAATACTGAATTATTTCTTTATATCTGATGTGTTCTTGTTCCTTATACAACATATTATCAATGGAAGAAGATATATTGCATATAACTAGATGACTCGATGATTAGTATTAGTAGTTTATATAAACGAGTATATATTTAGATAAACATCCAGGTCTAACAATACTTAATGTGTTTGATTAAATGAAAAAGCGATGAATTTTAATATTTAATATTTATAGTGCCAGTTTCTTAATTTTTAACGAATTTTTCTTTTTCTTTTTGTAGATTAGCCCGTTTGAGATCTTTTCCTTGGGTGTATTAGAGTTTTTTATTTATGTAGAGGAAGGAAGAGGTATGCTCAGCCTAGCACATAACTTCAGGCCTACACCGGGAACCAAGTATGAGTCCTTTAAGTGTATCACTTGTTTTGGCAGTGTTGTTAATAAATTGGCTAACAACAACCACATACAACAACAATACCGCCTTCAATCCTTTATATTAAAGATATATTGCAACAGTTGTCGAAAAATTTGCTAAATATCCTTCGATGCTGCCCTTATCTTTTGTGTGTGCGGGTTCACTTGTAACTTTGCATTTTTTGGTCTACTGATTGGATTATCTGTGTCTGTATGATTAGTGTACATCTTGTAGCAGCCCATGTCCATGTTCAAATTTCCCAGATTGATAGCAGCAAGAGCCGAATCATCTTTGGCTAGAATCGGCGTGTTACATGCGGCATACTTAGGAAATGAATTTGGGGTTCCGATTGATTCTGATTCGTGTGTCAAGGACTTTGTGCCTGCTCCTTTTAGTGGATTTATTGTTGAAATAGTAGAAAGGCCTGAAATCGAGTATGATAATTAATATATATATAACATGTCTCTTACATAGTGCTGTTATAGTACGTTCAGATCCATTGGCTACAGTGTGCGGCAAGTAAGATAATGCTGATGGATATCTCGACGATACACCGAGGGCAAAAGCTTTCATGTTATTGCTGTCCAAAGAAATTATTGGCTGTGCAGCGCAACTTTCCGATGAGCTGCATTTAATGGTTGCCTTGTTCAATATATCGCTTAAAAGATCCACTGATGCCGGAGAAGATGTTACACCGGATAGATTGACACCGCTAAGTCCGGCATGATTGATGCGTCCGCTACAGTTACTGTTCTCCCTTTCAGATGCTGCCGAAGTTGGGGCGACGTCATTACCACAACTTGTATTAATCCCTATGTGTAATATACAGAAGTGTTACACGAAAACATTTAGTTAAAATTCTATACATCACTGAATCTTAATTTGGACTTATCGTTTAATAAAATATATAAGGTATGAAAACAAAATCCACGCAAACCAATAATAGAAAAAATAGTAAAGAACGATGCGAACTGGATTGGTTCGTATGGTAGCTAAATGGTATAATAAAATCAAAATTGTTAATTTCAGCAAGATACTTTAAGAAACAAAAAATTTTCCAATACAGAGAGTTTTAAACTGATTGTTCCTGTGAGAGCTATAAGATATAGTAGGCCGTTCTTAATGTTTTTTAGAGTGTAGTTCAAAAACATATCTTGCAACTTGTCAATTTCATATTTTGAAAAACAATGTTTTCTATACAATAACGTTTGAACCGATTGTTATTCTCCGATGCGGTCGGTTCTGACATATGTGATGCCTTCAACAAAAAGAAGGCTACATATCAAAGTTCTTACACCTAGCTCAAAAACTGAGGGACAAGTTTGCATATAAACAGACGGACATGAGAATATCAACTCTTCAATGCATTATACATTTATAATATACTTTTCAAGTGTTTAAAAGTTAAATAAACCAATCTCTTTTGATTATCAAATTACCTGTTACCGGTGATTGATCGCCACTTATGCTTCCACCGCCTGCGCTACCACCACCACCTCCTCCGCCAGCACCACCGCTTGAACTACTTGGAGGTCTGGGCAAACGGCGACGTAGCCATGGATGCTTTAAAGCCTCAGACGGTGTCAGTCTCTTTTCCGTATCCCATTCCAGACAGCCACGTATGAAGTTGAGGAAGAGCGGATCTTTGCAGCCGTCTAGTGCCTTCGAAAGGCTCTTTGAACAAGGTGGACCACGTGGCTTGCCGCGGCGTGACTGTCCTCCAATTAAAACTACCATGCCATCGGACATTGTGCGAACAGTGCAATATCGTGGATACCCTTTTGGACTGAAAAACGTTTTCGCCCGCTTTGAACTGGCCAATAGAGTTTTGCTTGGCATTCCTAAAACCTCGATAATGCAGGCTAATTGATCACTCTCATTTTCTCCAGGGAATAAGGCGTGGCCAGAAAGTAGCTCCGCAAGAATGCAGCCCAATGACCACATGTCAATTGCTCTGCCATATTTAGCTCCCAATATCACCTCAGGTGCCCGATAAAATCGTGACTGTATATATGTATACACTCGTTGACTCTCGAAGCACGACGATCCAAAGTCGATGACCTGGGATTCAAAGATATTAAAAGCGATTAAATTGTTTTAATCAAAGCTTAAAAACGAATTTCCCTAAGTCTAGATTTATATGGTAAACTAAAACAATTTGTTTTAAGTTGAGATATGGAAAAATTTCCACAGAATTCCTTAAACTCAGTTTTGATATTTTTATGTGTCGATGAGGATTTGAATTAGGCAAGTTCGACTTTAAGGCAAAATAAAAATTATAGAAATTATACCTTGATCCCAGAGCGACCCTGCTGTTTTAATAGCACATTTTCAGGCTTCATATCACAATGAATTATCTCATTTTTATAAAGTGCATCTAAGCATTGCAGCAGCGAATGAGCAAATTTACGCACCAGCTGCAAACTGAATCCCTTGAACCCGTTCTTTTTGATTAGCTCATATAGATTGATGCTGAGCAGCTCGAAAGTAATGCAGGTGTGATTCCTGAAGGTGAAATAGTCATACATGTGTATGATGTTCATTGTATTATATTTATCGTGACGCCGTAAGTGATGAAGTATGCGAATTTCCTCTTGTGCCTGCCGATGAAATCGTTTCTCGTTTCGAACGATCTTTAGGGCAATATGTTCATGAGTTTTGTGATCATATGCTTTTATTACTTGACCAAAACTGCCTTTGCCAATAATTTTAAGCAATTCATACCGATATCCAACATGATCGTGCGGAATATGAATGTAGGCACCTTGTTCATTATCATAATCTGAGTTATTTGGGCCATAAATTCCCGGTCGTTTCTTTGCATTGGCGCCAATAAAGTAAATCTGAGGATACGCCAATATTTCTGTTCGCTCGTATGGAGTGAGCTTATGCATGTAAAGAATCATAACTTGTTGCGGCGATACAACTAGAGCCTTTGGTTTATCCTGCAGTGCACTTTTTTGCTGACCGGACATTATAATTTGTTCATGAAATGAAAAATGATCGCTTGCTATCGATTTATAGTGCTGGGATACTAGAACAAGTGACTCATCCGCATCAGCATTTAAAGATGAATCTTTTATTGGCGAAGATAGCGAACATTCCAGTTTCGAGACAGGCGTGACACTCGTTACATTCGGAAGTGAGCTGGCTAAAAATTAAATTAAAATTAAGAATGCACAAGATATTAGTGAAAAAATAACAAGGTGAAGATCTGTTTACTTCAGTGTACAAAAGAGTAAATACGTATTCCGATATACCATTATTATAAAACTAGCAAGGAAAGGCATTCTTCGGCGCGTCGAATATTATATACTCTTGCAAAGTGAATTGTTCCTATGGCAGCTATATGATATAGTAAAATTCAATTTGCAATTTTCTTTAAGATACTTTTAGTTAATGCTTTAAGCATTTCGTGAGAAAGTTATAATACCCTTTTGCAAGGATATAAAAATTAAAGGTTTGGCTATTATTAAGATATCTTAAGAAACTAACCTATAGATTAAGTCGTCCGATCTTAATCATTTTAACAAGAACACAGAAAACACTCCTTTACGTAGATGAAATTTGGTATTTAGCCATCTTTTTGTTTTTTTTTTATTTATTTATTATTAAATCGACTAATTGCAGGCAGCACATATGTCAGAACCGACCGAGTCGGACCACTTATCATATAGGTCCCATAGGAACAATCGGTTCAAAAGTTGTTGTATTTTCAACGTATCTTGATAAAATTTACACTTTATATGTAAAAGTATAATTTCTAAACGTATATCAAAAATAATTATGATCGAACCACTATATCATATAGCTTCTATAGGAACAATAGGTTCTAACGTTGTTGTATGGAAACATTTTTTGTTTCTCAAGGTATCTTGACTAAATTTACAAGTTATATGGAAAAGTGTAATTTCTAAACGGATTATTATATCATATAGCTCTGCAATGGTATGTAATCTTCGGCGGCCGAAGATAGCCTTTCCTTACAATTTTGCGGCGTTAGTTACTTTGTATATTCATTTTAATAAAAAAAAAAAGGGAAGAAAAATAATAAAGATGAGATTTATCCTTACGCCCCTCACAAAAAAGTGTACATACTATAAAAGAATATACATTTATATATATATAACTGTAATGCAATACAAACCTTGAAGTGATCTTGAAACTCCACATGCATCTAGCGTGGAACCTTGTTCGATGCTTTTCGAATCTTCCATGTGGTGGGGGATCTCATGAATTGGGAGCGCTTTTGATGATAGTTGCCGATCGTGGTAAATTGCCGTTGGTGTTGCTCCATAACTACTACTAAAATATGGAACCGCGGAGCACATGTGATGTGGCGAAGCCAGAGTATTTCGAGATGGATTCATATGACTCGCGTTTTCGACTTGAGTTTGAGACATGGTCAACATTGCAGGTGATGTTTTTCCCATTTTCATATCAATCGTTGGCACTGGGTCCAACACAGCCGTCGATAACTGCACATGGTTTGTATTTTGTTGTGTTCCTACCATTTCGCCAAAAATATTGTTGTTCAGCGCAAGGTGCGGCGGGAAAGGAGCAGATGGGTTGGAGCTGGTCCTATTATTATTAGTGCTTAAAGTGGAGCTGGACAACCTTTGATCGTAATGCCTATTATTGTTGCCTACAGCTTTTTCGTATGTGTATTGGCTAGAATTCAGTTCTGCATTATATTGTGTGTATGCTTTGGATTTGCTCTCCTCAACGGCAATTAACGGGGATGTGCGCTGCAGCATGGAACAGGTAGTACTGGATGTCAAGATAAGGTTATTTCGGGATGTAGTCAAATTATTCAACTGTTGCGATCTATATGATAGTGACATCACTAACTGGGTACTCGATCCTGTTGAATTTAACAAGTCCTCTTGTCGTTCCAAAACATAATTTTCGAATGTATGGTCATCGATTCGATTCGGAGTGAAAGTTGATATGCCAACCGTATTAGCATATCGATCGCTATTTGATAATCGGCTTTGAAGTCTTGATTGCCGATTTAATTGACCACGAGGCTTTATCGTCTGATAATCTTGACTTGTGCAAATGGCAACTCCTTGCGACACTTCGGTTAACTCGGAATCTAACAGATGATTTGTTCCCAATTCCGGTTGTATCTCCACAGCCACAGAATTAGCAGATAGGTCCTCTGTATTTGAATGCGAAAATGAGTTTTTTTTTTTGCAGATGGGGTCGAAACTTTTGCTTTCATTATCATTGTCAATTTCTACGGATTTATGCTTGGCAACAACATCGATTAGCAAAGTTGGTGTCGTTAGGCAAAACAAATAATTCTTTGCTAACGGCGGCCAATAATTTTTTTTCCCGACACAGTTCTTTATAGAACTTCTTCTTATGGCTGTCTGGCTCTCTGGCGATTGAGCGGACCTCTTCAAAGGTGAATATGAATGCGACTGCAAATATGAATGTCCTCTGAACTCATACTCTTGATCATCGCTGAGGCAGCCCTTACTGAAAGCATGCCTTTGTTCTTTCAAGTTGACGGTTTTTTTGTCAAAGATACTACCCAAATTTTGATAATTTAGGAACTTGCTTTGAGTTGGCGTGTTCCTTCGGACTGTACGGTAATCTTTTTTATATTCAAATTCTGATTTATGATTCAATTGATCTCCACGCTGACAATATAGCCCATAGTTAGATGCTATCGAATTGTGTTTCACTCCAGAAAGCAACGATCTCGGTTGCCTCTTTCGAATATATTTCAAATGACTATTCTGGTAGGATAAACTTTTAGTTGAGCTACAAGCGGAAACTGAATCAATATCTGCGTGTTTAGCCACATCTGTCGCTTCAGATGATAATGAGGAAACAACCAGTGGATAGTTCCACTGATTATCTTCAGCACTTTTATTAATTTGCCACCCACAAAGCCCGCTTAATAATGTATTTGTTAGTGAATTGCGATCCACGCTTTGAAAATTGCACTCTTCAAGGCTCTTACTTCTTCGAGTTGCATTTAATTGGCTTGTTTCTTCATATTGCTTCCACATCCAATATTCTAGTTTTCCTTCTGTTTTTATGATGTGCTCTGCTTGGAGTCTGCAATTAAATACAATTAAAACTAATGTAAAAACATTATATATATGGATTTAAAAATGTGTGAAACGTTATAACAAAAATATGTATAATATAAATATATATTTATCTATTTATTTATGTGTGTATGTCTGTATGTCTGTATGTCTGTATGTATATGCTTGAACTGCTAAACCCGGTTCTTGTACAGTGAAACCGAAATGTGAAAGATGTACAAGTACTATTTGGGTTCGGTATAATTAAGGGTCCACACACATACGTGTGTATTTAATTATCTTCAAATAAAAATTATATAATGTACACAATGCAAAATTATATATATAAGTTGCATACATATGTGTAACTGTACATAAAACATAAATTTGCAAAAACAGAAATAAATACATGAATATGCAGGCAGGCATGTAAATATAGGCATATGTGCATATATGTGTGCATATATGTGTACATATGTACAATACCAGATCGCGTGGCGAAAAATTTTAAATTGACTGCTATGCACAAACAGAGTGCAATAATGCAATCACTGTTAATTTAACTTTATAGGCGGTACATATAATATTTAATACAACATTAAACTTTAAGCACAAATTTTCATTTCGTTAAACAGTAGGTGTAAAAAATTAATCGATATATCGATTCAATTTACTTATAATATGTGTATATGTGTAATCGATTTTTACTCAAAAAATATCGATTAATCTCAATTAAATTTACGGAATTTAAAGCATTCTAAGTAACTAAGGTCAGGTTTCGACCATTTGGAACTAAGAAAAGGTTAAAGAATTGAGTGTGAGAATAGAGGATAGGAAGAAATAATTTAAAAAAAGGTTCCAAACTGAAAATAGTTCTGCCAACTAGTTTTCTGTTTTTATTCGATTAATTTCGAAATGTAATCATTTTAAAGACCAATTTAATATGTAGTTGTATTTTTACATGTGGATGAACGGGCCAACCTTGCCGTTAAATTTGCAAATGTTAAATGATGTAAATATAATTCAACACCGAGTTACTCAAACGACATCTTATTTAATACAGTGGAAGCAGAAAAATGTTATATACCAGCAGGTAAAAATGAAAATATACGTTAACAGTTAAATTCTATTGAAATAGTTTGATAGCTCTGAGAAGTTACCAAATTTACTGTTAAAAAAAGCCAGTTTGTAATAGTCCATTTAAAATAATTATTTTCCTCGACCAATATTTTCTATGCTTTTCCATCATAATTTAAAGAATTAAGAAGCGTGTCTATTAGGTCTTTCATATATGGCCTTTTTTGTTTTTTTTTACAAATAAACTCTTAATCACATTGAAAGTTAATCAAAATTTAGCTGTTAAAAATCATGACAAGGCGACATGCTTTCTGTCCATTCTGCAATGTCCAGACTAACATCAGATGATATTTAATACAAGTACTTATTTAAACCCAATGTAAAATTCTTAAATGGTAAGTTTTGCTAAGATATCTTGAAAAACAATAAAGTTTTCTATACAATGAGCGAGTGCCCATCATTAAGTTTTTATATTTTCCTCGTTCCCATGGCTGTATGATATATAAGTCCGATTCCAAGAATTATCATATATATTTTACTTCGAACCAGTATATATCAAGAAGATATTTTTAAAAACAAAAAACACGTTCTGGACAAATTTTTTCTATTGTAGATACATATATGATACAATTAAGCCATCCGACCGGTTATTATTGAATAGAAACAGAATCGTTGACAAAATAAAATGAAAATTAATTGAAGCTTACAGCTCTTTTTAAAGATATCGGGAAAATGGAAGTTACCGATACAACAAAATTAGAAAGTAGCATAATTAGAAAGTAACTTTGAATATAACCGTCGACTGGATGCAGGCATTGCGTAAATATAAATAATTAATTAATATATAAAAACTTGAACTTGCAAAGTGTATTATAACTGTCACGAAAGGCGTAATGCATTGCATATATATCATTGATGAGGACGATGAGATAGTTGATATATCCGTCTGTCCTACTGTTTATATGCAAACAATTATTTCTTATTGAACTATGTAAGTGGATGAAATATGGTATGAAGATAATCTTTCCTTATTAGTTTTTTAGTAAATTTGCTAGTCTCTTGTACTTAATCTCGCATTCATCTTATCAATATGAATTTCATTGAACTATAAATGAACCACTCTGTTGACTGGACTACACTAGTTGATCGATAATTATTTGCTCTTCTGCTATTTTTAACAGTGCCATTTGAGCTTTATAAACCAGTACATATCTATCGACTTGCCACCACTATTTATCAATAAAATGTTGAACAATAATTTTAAAGCAAAGTAATTAAAAACTATGGAGGGATAAGTAAATTTGAAGTCCTCCAAAAAGTTTCTTTAACTTGAAGTCAACATGTATAACTATTTTTTTTTGTGATTTGAACATTATTGCTGACGGCAAATACACAACAACCCCCTATCATATAAGTCTATCAAAGTTGAGGGCTGCAATCTTTCAATATAACGAAAAATTAAGTGTTTTTGAAAAATATGTTTACATCTTAAGGTTAATATCTACAAATGTAAGTGTTTATCTCCTACATGAATACTAATAATAATTAATATTAAACTTCATGAAAAATTAATAATGTATAATGTTATTATGTATTCCGTTCTCATATTTGCATTTAATGGGGAGGTCATTAGCGTGTACATATAAAGTTGGTTGTCAGTGTTTACGTACTTAAATATTTACGGGTGTTATTTTATCACAGTACATATGCATAAATATATGTATTAACTTGCATACTTACGTACATGTTTATGTTTAGCGTTACGCCTATTTTGTTAGTATTTGCAATATTTTGCTAGTAACAAGTGTACGCAAACAGAATGAGGTGGGGGCATGAGCTGTCTTTCGATTTCCACCCTTATAATACATGTAACACATGTTTGAAACTGGTTTAATGCAACCCCGCCTTTGGGGTTTTAGGGTCTTACTATATACATTTATGTATGTACATATATGTAGATTTATATATATATATACATAAATATGGCCTTCAACACGCAGTAACTGTTATGTGAGAACAAAATTTGAATTTATGATTAAGTTCATTTATTTCCATCTAATCCTTGAAGTGGTCTCCTATTTTGTGGGTAAGTAACTACAAGCTACAAAGAACAACTAATATTTGTGCTCGGAGTCATTAGAGTCACTGCAAGAACTCTGTGTGATCTCAAGATTATATATGCAGAAAATAAGGATACAGTTAAGAGTTGCTACATAATCTAAAACCAGTAAGGAAATTATGGAAGCTGTATACATACACTTATTAGAAAAACTATGCGTACAAACATGTTCTGTAAGTTTAGTTAAAAAAAAAATGTGTTAATAAAATTCACAGAAATTTTTTTTTTTTCAGGAAGTAGTATATTTAATAGGATTCATTATAATGTAACTTCTTAACTTCTAGAACTTAAGCTTTTAATAAAATAACATAATATGTTCAAAATGGTCTGATTTTCAATCAGATAAAGGATGCGTACACAATCGAAAAATGACGTTATGCGTTCGAGTTAACTGTAAACCATAGTTCGTTTATGCACTGCTTAGCATTTTTTCCACATTTATCTTGCAACAATTCGTCAAATTTAAGATGAGGAATAAAACAAAAGAAATTGATCTTGATATGTGGAAATTCATAGTAAAGCTTCGGTGAGAGGAAAACGCTTCGGGAAATTGGTGGCATTATTGGTAGAACACACATCTCTGTACAAAGAGTTCTTCTAAATTTTGATTCATCAGTGAATCCAAACTCTGATCTTGTAGGCTACCAAAGCTGACTGAGCGTGAGAAGAAAAGCATTTTGAAGACAATTCTAATAAATGAAGAAAGAAGGCTAGAATAGCCGTACTGCCCGGAAGAAACCATTCATATCAGGAGTCAGCCAAACCAAGCGTACGAAATTCGCCATAAATTTCCAAAATATGCCTACTGAGTTCTGGAAAAAAATGATTTTTAGTGTATATTTGGTAAAAAGTCCCGTAAACTTGTGTAGCGAAAAAAGGGTACAGCCCTTGATATCCAAAACCTTGCCCCAACCGTAATACACGGTGGCGTAATGGTTTGGGGATGTATACCGGCTAGTTGAGCTGAAAATGGATCACAATATGTATGTAGACACCCTGAAAAAAATTTGCACCAAAAATTTGAAATTCGGTCTGGTCACAATTCAAAGCTATGGTTGTTATATAATGTTTAAAACCAGCTAAAGTCCTCCCCTCATCTCAATCCTATTGAGCATTTGTGGGACCTTTTGGAGCGCAGGATCCGCCTACACACGATTACGAAAGATATGCTGAGAACAGTAATTGACAAAGAATGGAGAAAATAACGACAGAGGATACAAATAGATTGATCGAGTCAATGCTAAATCGATTGGCTGAGGTTATGAAGTGCAAAGGGTATCCGACTTCGTATTTATTAGCCAAAAAACATTTTTTTTAAAGCCAAAATTGAAGAACATGCTTGTACGCATAATTTTTCTTCAATGTATGTACATATGTGGTGCCTGCAACAAATTGGAGGCACTCCACCAAATTTCATCCATCTAGCTCAATAATTGAGAGACTAGTTTGCATATGAAGAGATGGGCGGAAGGACGCTTCGTCCTGATCAATATACTTAATGGGGTCGAATATTATTACGCATTTCGTAGGTAAATAGATTGTTTTTAACCTGAGAATTCAAATACGATACGGAAGGAGCTATTTTTTAATGAATTTATATCGGTAAATATAAATATATATATATATATATATGAAATCATCAGTGATGTCTTGTAAGTTAAACAATAATAGTGTTAATGGCTTATTTCAGGGAAAGTCAAACTTCTTAAGTGAACTATAGTAACTAGCCATGATAGATCCCAGCTCAAGTGAAGAAGAGGGCGACGATGACACCGTCGTTAATTTGCCGAGTAAAGGGCGAATCGGTGCTCCACATAAAGCAGTAGCACCCGTAGCAGGGCCCTCAGCATCAAGTCCTGGGACAGTAACTATCCCCATATCAGGCTCCATTGTTCACAACGGTGATTTTTCTGGAAACCAAAGACCATCTACCTGTGCTGCTGGAAATAGCCGCTATGATGCACCCGGTGGCAACGGAGGAATTGTATTGTCGAAAAATGAACAACCCCCCACAGAAGGCGCCAGTCTTGAAGTGCCTAACAATAGAATTCCAAGGTTCGTATTTACTATTAATATAAACATATTACAAATAGAGCGTATACATATGTATCTACGAATATTATTATTTTTTAAGTTTCATTCTCCTCTGATCCAATAAAATTACAAATGTATGTGTATGTTTAATAACATATGAATAATTATGAACTAATATCATAAGACAAGTCTGAATAGCAATAAATGTCGTTCCCACAATAATTTTGCATGAAATTAAATATTTCTTTTATAAAGTGAATTTACTTTATTAGAATACCCTTGGAGAGGAATACCCTTCTTTTTACTGCAGCCAGCACATACATCGGAACCGGACGGATCCAACCACTATATCATATAACTCCCATACGAACAATAGGTTCAAAAGTTGTTGTATGGAAAACATTTTTGTTTTATCAAGGCATCTTGAGTAAATTTATAAGTTATATGGAAAAGTGAGATTTCTAAATGACATCTAAAATCATTAAGATCGGATTATCATATAGCTCTGCATGGGTATTTAATATTCGGCTCGCCGAAGATAGCCTTTTCTTACTAGTTTTTTTAATATACTTTGTAACTCAAGCGAATCAAATCAAAAAATAGATTCACTATTAATTTCATGATTGAATTTAGTGGGTATGACATGCGTAAATGAATAACGATAGTGTACATCTAATGGACAGGTATAGGATACCTAAAACACCCGAGCCTGTGCGCTTATTATTGTTAATAATATACACATATTATAATTTTGTGACAAAATATTTAAAGTTTTCTTTTATCGTCCGTATGCCTTTTGCTAATTAAACAACTAAATCATATAGATCTTATTTATATGTTGGCTTAATGAATTTCTCAGTTTAATTTAACTTTTCATCGTTTTTACATATAAAAAGAAACATTTTGGGTATACAAAAAATTATATATACATTATATTATATATATATTATATTATATTATATATATTATATGTATTATATTAAATACATATATATATATTACACATGTGCTTTACTAAAAATAAAAGTGATAATTGTAAATTTACTTAGGGCTCCTTTTTAGGTGAAGAAAATGTTCGTTGTTTTAATGACTAGTTACTTCCTTTATTTATTATTTATATGATAGAATAGTTCTGAACCCTAATTGATGCCCACAGTAGAAGTATAACTGTTTTCATTGCGTAATTTAACTCATTTTTAATATTTTTTTCGGATTTCTACGTTCATCTAACTTCTAACCAAATGCACATATATTTACGTGAATGTACATGTCGACAAAAATCAAAATCAATATAAATAATTGGCACATCGCATAATATATATCTGAAAATATTGATAAAAAAAAATCAATTCAAAACAAAATATACATAAATATATTTAAAATATATATATATATATATATATATATGTATGTATATATGTATCTTTGTCTTGCGTTTGCTCGAAATTGGCCATTATTCTCGACTACTATTCAAAAATATGTAACTTTGAACCATATCGACGATCAAACTCATAACCATTGCGAAAAATTAAATATTACAAAAACTGAACACAATTTGATTAACTGGTTCCATTGAGGCGTTTAGAGCGAGAGTAAGCCAGACACAGAAATGCAATAGTAGAATTATAATACAGCAACTGGGCCCGGCAGCTCATCAAGAATACCAACAGCACCATTATGAATATCAGCATCACCAAATGTCATCTCCGCACCCAAATTACAACAGTCAAACAACTGCTGCTGCTATACCAAGACCTAAAGGCACCAGCAGCAGCAGAGGGCTGTCGCGTTTCGAGGCCCCGTTCCAGAAGGTAATTCAAAATAATAATGAATCGTTGCTATCATCTAGTGGCATTTCGCAAGAAACACTGAACCAAAGCGTCGGATCATCAAGAGCTAACTCGCTTCCACGGCCTATTTCACCGTCACCGTCTATTGCCAGCGATAAACACGATTCTGGGGATCCGCATGTAAGTATCACTTTTTATGCTGTGTACCTATAAAAAAGATCTAAAAAGAGTATGTTAAAGGAAATTAATCTGAAATTCTATAAATTACATAATTACATAAGTATATTGTTGTAATCAATAGATTTAGGCATGTTTCCGTGTCTCCATGTCTGTCATCTGTCCACATTTATAAAACTAATTTCAGCATTTACACTTGTGTACATGTACACTTCTGTTTATCTGTAATGAAAGCTGTCAAATGATTAAATAATAAACAAAGATATTGTTTATGAAATTAATTTGTTATTATTTTCCATCCATAATTATTTATTATATATTTCTTTACTAGTTTTTTTTAAATGTTTAGAAAAACAGCTTGAGTTCAATATCGATAAGCATATACACAGATTTTTCTATCCCATCCGTTTTCTATCCCATCCATAAACCACAAAAGGATGAATCCTATAGGGTTCCTTCCCCGGTTTCCGGTCGTGCTCCGGTGCTTATTTTTTTCCTCTGCTACACCTAAACCCCCTTCACTAATTTTAACAACCCTTTATCGCTTAGAATTATCACCAATTCGATTTCTTTCGCCTTCGACAGACGACTTTATCTCCTTTGCCATATACATGGTGACTCTGACCATGTTGATCTCTCATACATATATCAATAGTGCATTTCTTTTTGGCTCCGGCTCAGGCTACAGATGCAGCTGATGCTCTGACTCCGCCTCTGGCTCTAGTTAGCGCCCTTCTTGAGGCTTCAGCCCTAAGTGCCTTAACTGCCTGGCTCCTACCCTGCTGCCCCTATTTCAACTCCTCAGGTTTCTATTCTTGCATCGCGTAAGTAAATTTTGTGCCGTTTTTCTACTGATACTACAGTGAAACTATTGCTGCATGTATCGCTAGCAAATCTATTGCTTTCGTATTTGTATCTAAAATTAATTTCCGTGAGCCCAGGGAAATTACCTCCTTCAAAATTGGTGTCATCAGAGTCATTTGCATTTATTTTTGATCCAAAATTTTGGTATCCACAAAATATGTTTATGACTTCCAAATTAAGAAGCGAACTCAGTTCATGACTGTTAATATTCAAGCTATTGGTTCTCTTTCGCAAGCAACCAGTAGTAGTAATGCTCTAAAAGTTAATAATATTTATTGTATATGTCTTGAATTGTCTCGTATTCTACTTCGTCCTGCGTTTCCATGCAGCTAAGGCTCATTTTACTTTCAAATTAAGACTTCTAATTTCACGATCTCACCAAAATCGACCGAAAGACCAACACAACGCCGTTGCACGCATCTTCAAAGCGCCGCCCAATTCGGCGCCATAGCGTTTGATTCTCGAACGGAGGAATCCGCTAGGTTCGCAATAACACGCCCACAGAAGGCAAGGGTAGGCAGTATGGAGAAAAATGTTCATAATAAGCAATATATTTCATTTCTTTTACAGTTTATTTCTGTTACAGATGGCACGATATTTAGTATACATCTAGATATGACATTCTTAATTAATAATAATAATAACGATACGATATTTATATTTTTAATTATCAGAATGTAAGTGTTCTAGTATCTAAGTTTTAAACTTATTTTTATAAAGTTCTTTTATTTTGAATCACAACTTATTTGCTTTCTCTGAGATATGGCTAAGTTCTTTAATTTCAAAATCTGAAATTCTTTCTACTAATTTTATATCTTATAGAAACAATAGAACAACTCGTCATGGTGGTGCTGGTGTTCTCATTGCATTAATTCTTTTGTCTTTGTCGTCATAGTACGTTCTATGGTCGTTAGCATATTTTAGTGACTTTAATTATCAGGTGCCTTCTGCACATCATGATTTTTTAGTTTCGCTTGTTGATCTTTCTTTCAAATAAATTCTATTGCTTATAATTTTAATAAACTACTTGACCTTAGTTTGTTGTCAACTATTTCCCAAGTACTGGGTCAAGAGCTTTCCCATTAGTAATGCTTAAAGATTTATTTAACCTTCCTGTAGAAATTTCTATATTAATATAATAACCCTATATATATATATATTTATTAATAATCAATACCTTAGTGATCTACTTTATATAGTGCGATTGATATTAATGTTGGTGTTATTCTAGACACTATAAATTCACTTACACTTACTTAGTATTACATTGTCTGCCTCTTCTAAGCCCCTCTGGTTTTCGTAGTCTTTCCCACCATTAGAGCATTAGATCTAAACTTTTTAAAAAATTTATGTTGTCCGGAGACAACTAGAGTCTTGATTTCTCTACATATTTTAATGGTCAATCGAAATTCCATTTTCTTAATTCCCATTGCTTTAATAAGTAGCTGCAAGCTTGCAAAAATCAGGTTATGTTGAGGTTAAGTTTTTATATAAATTTGTTAATTTCTTCTGTCTTAATTTTTCCTTAATAACGAAAGTTCCATAGATAATTAGTGTTGATACTTTTGCAAATTGTTTATTGTAATTGTATTGTAATTTATCTAATCCGCTAACAATAGCACATAATTTTCCTTGTCTATTGTCAGCTTCTATCTCTATATTTTCTCCTATTGTTACTAATAACTGTCTCCCTTCTATGAAAGCTTTGAAATCTTCTTATTCTTCTGCACAAATATTTAAAAAAGCAAGCCAAGTCCTATATATCGAATTGCGAAGTTATGTTACTTTAGCTTTGCAGCACCTTTATAAGTCGATCATATCCCCTAACAACTTAGCTTTATTAAAAGTCGGTCTACTACGACCAATCTGCTTAAACTCGTATGGTTCGTGAATGATGCGTTCCTTAGAAAAATGCAAGCAGATGTCTTTTATACTTCAATAAACCATTTTTTAAATGTAAATTACGATCTTCTAACCTTTATGGTAGATCGCTTTTGACTCCTTCCCAAACTTCTGAGTTAGATTTAAATAAGTTTATATACAGTCTTTTTTTTAATGTTCGAAAATTATTTAAACCACTATTTTCCCGCCTTGGGAGGCAACTTTTGCCTTGAGTCTAATTTTTAGCTTCATATATACGTTTTATTGTGTAGACTGTGGGTTGATGAACCAGGGAAAGAGATTAAATATATGGACAAATTATACAAAAGTTGGAATTTGTAAATTCATCCTGATGATCTTAGATATCGTATAAATATATAAATATAAATATTAATACCAAATTATATAAAATCTTCATCGTCAATTCTTTACAAATAAAAAGTTGTATAAAATTTTTATTAGAAGAGTAACATGTAATTTCCTAAAAAGTCGTTCACTTTTATATAATATATAATATTAATATTATTGTGAAATGCTCTTTAATAACCCTATATATTACGATTTTAAAAAGGAGAAACATGAACGCGAGGAAGAGGAACGGAAGCGCAGAATTCAACTATATGTATTTATATCGCGATGCATATCTTATCCATTCAATGCTAAACAACCAACGGATATGACTAAGAGACAACCGAAAATTACAAAGCAGCAACTAGAGGTAATCACACAGCGATTTCAGGTAAGAAACCTATTATTATTCTTTTTATCTTTTGTTTATTAATTAACTAGTAATGAAAACTTATCTGCGACGTGGCGAAGATTCTGTATAACTGAAAACTTGAATAACTATTAAAAATTTGTTAAATTTATTTATTTTTACCGATATCTATGATTTGAGAAATAAAAAAGCTTATGATGTACAACTTTTTATATGGCAGCTATATGATACAGTTGTCCGAATTTCATCCAATTTATTCAAAAACTGTTAGACTAGTTTACTTATAAATAGATAGACATAGCTATATCGAGTTGCGTTCCGTCGTACTTATCAATTATATATATATAGTTTATGGGGTCGGAGATGCTTCAACGCATTACATATTTCGTTACAGAGTTATATTACACTTCGCAAATGATACAACTATAATATGATATTGATTTAGCGAATTCAAGACTTTATAAAAAAAACTTAGGGTTTGCCCAACAACAAATCATGCTGATTTTAAATTTTTATCCTCTTGAGCCGTATAGAATGGTAAATTATAAAATATTGCATTTTCTTTTATTAAAGTGAAGTTTGTAAGCAGTCAAAGACCACGTAGTAGACTTAGACAAAGTAGACTTTGACAATAGTCTAAATTTAAAATAATAGGGCTAATAGAAATTTTATTATTCACAGCATACGCCATAAATAGTAACTAATATCAATTATATTAAAAAAATCCGTAAATAAAAATTTAAACAACACACTTTAACAAATTTGTAAAATGTGTTTTTCAAGGCATTTCTAAAAGGGGAAACCCAGATAATGGCTGATGAGGCATTTCAAAATGCAGTCCAAAGTTATCATGATGTGTTTTTGAAATCAGAGCGGGTTTTGAAAATGGTTCAATCTGGAGCATGTTCACAGCATGATTTCCGGGAAGTTTTTCGTAATAACATAGAGAAACGAGTAAGGCGAGTATAACCAATAGCTAGATTTTTATTTTAGCAACTTAATATTATTGCTTTACGATTATTATAGGTCTTTACCAGAAATTGATGGCTTGAGTAAGGAAACTGTATTGACATCTTGGATGGCAAAATTCGACATTATTCTTAAGGGTAGCGGCGAAGAAGATACTAAGCGGCCTTCGCGTATGCAACAGTCCTTAAATAGTGAACTAATTCTTTCTAAAGAGCAACTGTACGATATGTTTCAGCAGATTTTATCAGTGAAAAAGTTTGAACATCAAATACTGTTTAACGCCTTAATGGTAAGATCGCAAATTCAAATATATATGCTTCCATAGATAAAAACTAAAAGAAAAAAAAAAAAAAAAAAATCTACTTAGGCTTTAAGCATAACGAAAAATTATTAAGACTTTTGCTGACTTTTTTGACAATTTACATCAGGGCTTAAAACTATATATATAAAAATATATATATATACTTTATACACTCATGGACAAAATAATAGGTGTTTTCCTTTTTTAACTCTCAACAAACCAAACTTTTTTAATAACTTATATTAATTGTCTTTAAACAAAAAGTAAAAACAGTTTCACAAATCCTTTAATATACAACTGAATTAAATATTTACCTAAGTCCACCAATTTTGGATGAACACCATAAAAGGTGTAAGAAAGACAACATTAACCTGTAGCTTATAAATACAATTATTTGGTTGCAGAAGGTAAGGTATTAGGAAAATTTACCTATATGGGGACTTAATTTCCATTAAAATTGTATTAGATGGGCCGTGGGCGTCATTGCAGTGTCGAGGAGAGAAGGCTCATTCGACGACACCGAGATGCAGGGAAAACGTATAAATCCATTGCCATGTTAATAAAACGTTCTCAAATCTTCGTAACCAATGCCTTAAAACCGGAAAAACAGGTTAAACTCGGGGAGCACCCAGAAAATCATCATCTGAGACCGCGATCGTATGGTTCAGTTGGTTATACGCGACCCGTTCAAGTCTTCCAGGACGATTGCCAATGAAATTGGGAATATTGTGTCATCACCTACCAGCTAGGATTGCTTTGCTTCGGTCGGCAAATGTGCAGATGAGGAACAAATTTGCATTAGATCGTAGAACCAGGTGCGGACCGGAGGATGAAGAAACCAAAAAAGTGAGTGACGAAACCAAAATAAATTTATTTGGAAATTATGCCAAAAGGACTAACCTTCGTCCGAAAGGCAACGAATTTGATCCTAAGTACACATATAAAACTGTGAAACATGGAGGTGGTAGCCTAATGGTATCGGGTTGCTTTTCATGGTATAATGTTAATTCATCGTATTGACGGAATAATGGACAGATTCGTATACAAAGATATTTGGAGACGGTGATGTTACCATATGCCGAGGATAATCTGACACTTTTATTGAAGTTCCAGCAGGACAATGGCTCGAAGCACGCCTCTCGAGTAGTAAAGTATTGGTTTCGAGAGCAAAATGTGGATGTTCTTGAGTGGCCAAGTCAATCGAATGGAGAATTGATTTAATTTAAACATTTATCTTCGTACACCTATTATTGTGTCCATCCAAAATTGGCGGATTAAATAAATATTTAATTTAGTTTTATATTAAAGGGTTTGTGAAAAAATCTTGATTTGTTGAGATTAGAGATGATATGAATTTGGAATAAAAAGCTAAAAAAGAAAAAGAAAACCAACCTATTATTTTGTCCATGAGTGTATGTATACTATTTATATATATATATGTATATATATATACTATATATAGTAGATACATTATTGATCAGAATGCGCGTAGATTTATTTATTTGTAGAATTCAAGACTTAAACGAATTGTTTCTATACGAAACATCAATACAGACTTTACAACTCATCAACTTCATCAACCCACAGCTCAAACGATAATATATACGAAAGTTAAATTTGGAGACAAGAGTAATGTTTTGATAAAAGTTTCCGCTGCGTTTAAAAAAAATGTTAGTCCCTAATAGGAAAAACCATTTAGCGTATTCATTTTTGTATACCCTTGAAGAGGGTATTACAACTTTTTCTCAAAATGTGGAATGCATTGAAGGAGCAATTGCCGACTCCATAAAGTATATAATAATTTTTTAACGTATACCAAAATTATGAAATGCTACTAATTTAAATAAATATATATATATACATTACATACCCTTGCAGAGCTATATGATATAGTAATCGGATCATAATGGTTGCCTGAGAGACTTGTTTGCATATGAACAGAGGAACATAGCTATATCAACTCGTCTCGTTGTCCTGATCAATAATATATTTACTTTATGGGGTCGGAGATGGTTCCTTCAATGCATTAAACATTTCGTGTAAAAGCTATAATATCCTCTGCAAGGGTATAAAAATATAGATTATTTTTAAATATCACAATACATTTATTTTCGCCTTTTGCTGTATTAGCTTGATTCTGCAGATGAGCAAGCCGCGGCAATCAGACGGGAGTTAGATGGTCGTATGCAGCGTGTTGGGGAAATGGAAAAAAACCGAAAACTGATGCCAAAGTTTGTCCTTAAAGAAATGGAGTCGCTTTACATCGAAGAATTGAAATCGTCAATTAATCTTCTGATGGCGAATTTAGAATCACTTCCAGTATCCAAAGGCAATATGGACAGTAAATACGGATTACAGAAATTGAAACGTTATAACCACAGGTATCGTGTAAAGTACCAAATCACTTAAATTTCTTATTGTAACGTGTCTTTCTTTTCTCTCTTTCACTCTATCTTTCTCCATTTTTCCTCCTCTGTGTGGTTATTAATAATTTATTACAGCACACCATCTTTCTTGTAAGTCTTCTTTATTTCACACATATATACATATATATATATATATATATATATATATATATATATATATGGACGTACTTAATATAATGTATATTGAAAATCATGAATCCAAACCACTTTTTATACCCATCCAGACGATATTATACCTTGGTCACGAAATGTGTAATGCATTGAAGGAGCCATCTCCGACCCGATAAAGTGTATATATTATTGATCAGGACAACGATACAAGCTGATATAGCCATGTCCGTCTGTCCTTCTGTAAATTTTGGCTGCTTGACAGCACATATGGCAGAACCGGCCTGATCGGACAATTATGTCATATAGCTCCCATAGGAACAATCAGTTGTGTGGAAAACTTTTTGTTTTTCAAGGTATCTTGACTACAAGTTATATGGAAAAGTGCACACTTTCTAAACGCAAACCTCAAATTATTAAGATCGGATTATTATATCATATATCTCTGCAAGGGTATCTAATCTTCGGCCCGCCGAAGATAGCAGCCTTTCCTTACTAGTTTTTTATTTACTCTGTAGCAATCGAAAGCTAATTGCTTTTTAGGTTACCCAGAAGCTATTTATTTAATTTACTTGTAATATCTGTACATACTAGTGGTAAATTTGAACCAAATAACCATAATCGATTTCTTCATAGTGTTATATATTATTTTATATTCTTACAAATTATCGATCAATAAGTGTTTGATGTGTTTCGTTACTGGAAAATTTTAAGTTATTCATCATGTATAGCTATTAAAGAACATTGTTTGATATTGTTTAGCCATTTGAAACAAAAGAATTTTGCGCGATGCAGAAGGATTAATATTAAAGGACTCTAATAAACATGAGAAAAAAGTTCTGTTCTATCAGAAGTATTAAATGAAAAAATTGGTTAGAGAAAAAAAATTTTAAATTTCGAGTGACCGATAAATTTAAAGAGCTGTATATGTATGTACGTATTTCAAAAACTGGTGAATGGCCCCTATGACTGAGATACATAGCCTACGTATTATAATGCGTTACATATGAAACCCACTTTAAAAATGTTAACTTAATTAAGACGTTGGTTTTATTAGAAAACTCCAAAGCTCTGACTATCTTATTCTAAGTAATGGTACGATTCACATACAATATTTATACTTATTTTAATACATTCAGTTTTACAAAATTATTTTTTGAATCTTATTAAGCTTTTGAGAAAATTTAGAATATGAATGTATACTATATAGGTAGGTTCAAGTGCGTGTAAACTGTTATAACCACTTTAATAGCAATTATAATAATATGGCAAATTCTCTTTTATAAAAAAAAGAAAAATGATTCTGCGTTCTCATGGGTCTCTGTCGAAGCTAGAGGGTGACTCGGAAGATGGTACCACGCAATTAACCAAACTAGACGTTGTACTTACTTTTCAATTGGAAATTATTGTTATGGAAGTAAAAGGTCTCAAATCCTTAGCCCCCAACCGGATTGTTTATTGTACGATGGAGGTTGAGAACGGTGAAAAACTTCAAACCGATCAAGCCGAGGCTTCCAAACCTATGTAAGAAATTCATTTTTAAATATAGTTCAAATTATGAACTCACTATCAATTCATAATCATATGCAGGTGGGATACACAGGGTGATTTTACAACAACTCACCCTTTGCCAGTAGTTAAAGTAAAGCTATACACAGAAAATCCAGGGATGTTGGCGCTGGAGGATAAAGAATTAGGGAAAGTAACTATTAAGCCCACTCCACTTTCTTCTAAAGTAAGTTACATAAAAAAACTGTTATTTACAAACCTTCAATAAATTGATTTTGGCTATTCTGATTTCTAGTCACCTGAATGGCATCGTATGATTGTTGCCAAAAATCTACCAGATCAGGATGTGCGAATCAAAATAGCTTGCAGACTTGATAAGCCGTTGAATATGAAACACTGTGGGTATGTAAATGCAAGTCACAGTATTAATATTAATATCGTACTGAATTGCACTATATATATTTCGAAAAGTAGCCATGTGTAATTATGATTTTATTTTAGACATCTTTTTGCGATTGGTAAATCTGTATGGAAAAAATGGAAGCGTCGTTATTTTGTTTTAGTTCAAGTATCTCAATACACATTTGCAATGTGTAGCTATAAGGAAAAGAAATCAGAGCCGTCCGAGATGATGCAACTCGATGGGTACACTGTGGACTACATTGAAGCCGCAAGTGGTATGTGTGTAAATACAAATATGTTACGATCATAAAGTATATATTTTAACATTTGATTTTGGTAAAGCTAATCTCATGTTTGGCATCGATTTAAACGGTGGTCGATTTTTTTTTAATGCTGTTCGTGAAGGCGACAGTATTGCGTTTGCGTGTGACGACGAAAATGAGTGTAGTCTTTGGGTAATGGCTATGTACAGGGCTACGGGTCAATCACATAAACCGACGCCCCCCATTACTCAGGACAAAAACTCGGCCATGTCCAAAATTCAAGGAGGTAAATTTTCAAATCAGTCCCAGATTATTCAAATGGTAATACATATTTTATTTAATGAATTTTATATATCTATGGTAAATTATAGATGCAGATAAAGCACGGAAGCACGGCATGGAAGATTATATAAGTGCGGATCCGTGTACATTTGACCATGCAACCCTATTTAAGACCTTACAAAACCTAACACTTGAATATCGATTAAATGATCCTTATGCATCTCTGGTAAGGATATTTCAAGTTCTCATTGATATTTTTATACCCTTATTGAGAGTTTTATTATTTCATCATAAATTATGTAATGCATGTATGAGTGTATGTATGTATGTACATATTTATCAGGACGACGACATGAGTTAATGTAGCCATATCCGTCTATTTCGTGCCTGTGCGACAAGAAAACTTGTTTTTTAATTTTGGACCTACGTGGATTAAAGGTTGCATAGATTCCTAAATTGGGTCGAATAGCTAAAAAATATGGTAAAAATTACGAGTTTTTACAAATCAAATTGTTTTATGGAAAACTTTATTGATCTTTAACCGTATTAATAACACTACCACATTATAAGTTCTTTTATGATTACTCCGTGCTGGATAAAAATAAATAATGTGAATACCCAAATTCACGTATGTTAAGACGAAGAATGTCTTATTATATATTTGGCACAGAAACGATGGTTTCTGGCTTTCACTATTATAATACAATTATATAAAATTACATCGTTATTTACAGGGTTGGTTTAGTCCGGGTCAAGTATTTGTTTTGGATGAGTACTGCGCTCGATATGGTGTGCGAGGCTGTTACAGACATTTATGTTATCTATCCGACCTTTTGGACCGTGCTGAAAAACAACACATGATTGATCCCACCTTGATTCATTATTCGTTTGCTTTCTGCGCGAGTCACGTGCATGGTAATAGGTAAAGCAGATTTTATTCTTGAGTACTTATTAAGGAAGATTATAAATAAAAAAATGCATTTTGGAATTTTGTAGGCCTGATGGAGTCGGCAGCATCACACATGAAGAAAAGGAAAAGTTTTCCGAAATTAAAGAACGTCTGCGACATCTTCTTGAGTTTCAAATAACAAATTTCAGATATTGCTTTCCCTTTGGCCGTCCAGAGGGTGCACTGAAAGCAACATTATCATTGCTTGAACGGGTGCTTATGAAGGATATAGTTACTCCAGTACCACCAGAGGAGGTTCGTCTAATGATTAAAAAGAGTCTGGAAACTGCAGCGCTAGTGAATTATACACGACTCTCATCTGAAGCAAAAATTGAAGGTGATATGCTCTATGATCGATTACACCACGCAACAGCAACAGCTAAGCCTCTCGCCAGCAATGTGCCCCTAAATCTGAAAACATTATTTAAAAGTCTGGTCTAGCTCGTTTTCAAAATTTTTTAAAAAAAAAAGATAGACGTTCAACTCAAAGTTGTAGATCAAAAATATTAAATTTTTTTAAATCTAATTTTCAAACGCGTTTCTCTCTAAACTTGGTTTGACGTTTTGAATCGTTAACTTGGTGTAAATGTAATAAATTGGGCGTGTTTTACTAAAAATTGCATTTATATTTTATTTTTTTAACACAAAAGTTGAGTCCACTCATTTTTGTCGTTAAACACCAGGCTATTAATCTGAAACGTACAACCAAGCTTAGAAAAATCCGTCTATGGAGAAAAACTCGTTTGAAAACTAGCTTCTTTTTTTTTAAATTAATTGTGATCTATTTAATACTAGTTTAATCTATGCAAACTTCATTAAAACCCTTTTTGAAAAGTCGAAAATATCGATTATCTTAAAAACGAGCTTTTCAACATTATTTTTAATAAAGTTTTCAGATTAAGGAGCCCACTATTCATTATAACCTTTTCAAAAATTTTTGCATTGTGATATTTATACTTACTGAATATCTACATTCAGCATCGATAATAATAATTAAAATTTAATTTACAGAAGATTTACGTGGTGAAATTATTGTGCCCCCACCCAAAAAACTGGAGGATCTCATACATTTGGCCGAGCTTTGTGTTGATTTACTTCAGCAAAATGAGGAGCACTATGGCGAGGTAGGTTGTCGTTGCCACTAGATAGAATAGGTTCAACATTTTCATATATGAACTTTTATTTTAATATATTGTCAATGTGCGTATAAATGCAAGTTGTATATGTTATATAAGTATTTACATAAATGACGCGGTCTTAAAGATATTGTTTAAAATTATTTTTTTATTTTTTTACGTATGTATTTATATATGCATCGCCATATATTTTGCGTCAGTAAATGTGTCTATTAATTGCCAATTATTGACTATCCAATTAAAATAATCTCATAGACATCATAGCACTTTTTATGCATTGTGTTAAAATTATTAAAACAAATATTTTTATAATCAAATTAATGTTTTATTACTATCAAAACTAATATTATAATTTTTACCCATTGATTTGTCTCATAACTTTAAAATGTGTGTGTGCTCCAAACAAGTTCACTACATATATTTTATTATGAATGTATGTACATATATCTTCTTCCTTCCTCTTCGTCAGCAACTAGTATTCAAAATGAAAAAAACTTAAATTTGTTATCTAGATCTTTATTCTATCCAAACGTTTTTTATGGACGGTGACACACAAAACTAACAATTATTATTATATTATTATGGACATACTATAAAAAGATTCCAGCTATGCCATATCCATGACATTATCATTTCATCAAAACTAAATCTGGCAGCCGTTTTTTCGGCTACCCCTAATTTATTCATATATGATTTTATTTTGTGTTTAATTAGTAGAAGATTAATTTTTTCGGTCTGGTACATATTTTATAATACATATATACAAAAATTAAAATTGTTTATATATTTATATATATATATATATATATATATATATATATATATATGTATATATATAAACCATTATTTCTAATTCTCTTACAAGTTATTATTCACTTACACTTTTCAAAAATTAAAAGAAAAAGGCTATCTTTGGCGCGCCGAAGATTATATACACTTGCAAACTGAATTGTTTCTTAAGCAGCTATATGATATAGTAGATCAATTATGATAATTTTAAATGTGCGTTTAGAAAATAAATTCTTTCCACCTAGCTCAAAAACTAACGAGACTAATTTGCATATAAATAGACGGAGGCCGGACACACGGCAATATCGACTCATCGTTCTGATCAAAATTAAATATACATTATGGGGTCGCAGATGACTCTTTCAATGCATTACACATTTCGTAACAAAATTATAATACACTTTGCAAGTGTACAAAAAAGAGTAAAGAAGGAGACGGCTGTAAAACAAAATACTCATCAACAGTAAGGCAAATTTATAAAGAAAAGTTATACCACTAATAAAATATTTAAAAAAAAAGAACGGTTTTGAACTTATAAATAATTCTTGAAGTTTTTTTCGTTTGTGCTTCATCAATGTATTAAGAAAAGAAAAAGTGAAAAGCGTTTGCATAAATGAATTACATTTTCGTTCATTAAATGGAACGTATTTTTATCATCATAAATATAAGTGATTCAAGATATGGATTCCATAAATTCTTGTGCTTATATTTCTATGTACTGTGTGAACCATGTGATTTGTATTCGTATACTCGATTTACACATATAGCTGCGCAAACATGATAAAAAGGAAAAGATTAAAACAATAAAGGAATTTGGAGATGGCACAGGAGACGACGGTCGTTGCGATATTGCTTTCACTGTCGCAAACTCTACTAATACAACTCAGGGACCAGGGGCAAATATGGAACCAGTTAACTCGAAAACCTCATTGGATTCTTGCGTTGGCGCTACGGCTACAAGTGACGGATTACCCCCATTTCGTTACTGTATGCCTACACATGCGGTATACACATCGCCAGTACCAACGGCACGTACTCTTAACATATTTAATTTAGAAGTCACAAGCAAATTTTTATGAACCTAGCCAAATAGATAGCCATCTATCAGTTCGTTAATATAAATAATTACAAGTATTTCCATGCTTATATATCAAAATATAAATGCACACATTCACACATACAATTACATTTCTAAGGGTACAAAACCATAAAACATTCAAAAACTAAATTAGAAAAATAACATTAAATTGGCAAAAATTTAATTTAAGTATGCTACTTCGAAAGGACAGACATACTACTCATAACACTCTTGACATAATATTGATTTAGGGTCTTAACTCAATTACTATTTTCCCATTTTTTCCTGTGTAATAACTTTAAAATTATATCTATCAATATACATATATGTGTAAGTGTCGTACTATTTGTTTGATCTTGTTGTGATCGATTTGTATTATCTCAAGTGCATGCAACAGTGATAGGAAACTAGGGCATGAGCATGGCTCAAAAGTGTGTGTTTGGCTTATCAACCTTTAAACATAGTAAATATATATATATATATATTTATCTGTCACTGTTTTCTCATTAATAGTAGGTTAATGTTTAGAGCTTTTTATGTGATACTGTGATAATCTATCTCTGTATCTGTGTCTGCTCTTATTTCCGAATTTATAAATTTGACGTCCCTACATAAGAAATAATAATGAACCGCCAGCGCATATCAATGTTGTTCTTTAAAATTATTCTAATGACGCCATGGTGTTATGCAAGCTTCATACATATAAATCTATCTAATGTGACAATATTAGATTATTATATTTTATGTAAATAGCATTGGGTGGAGAAATCACACACAGAATTTTAATATTCTAATGGCGTGGTTCTCAAATGCAAAACAAAATGTTGCTATATACCGTACCCAATAAATGCATGTGTGTTGCTTCTTTTGTGATGGTTATTCTATTCAAGTTATGCAAGGCTAATTACGGTCTTTATACATATAACAAGTAATGTACAATAACAACATAAGTGTAAATAATTATATGTACTGAACTTAAACCGAACATGGTTTTATTCATACATCCTACTATAAATAATTGCATACTTATTGGCATGACAACAACATCATTCCACATAAGAACAATTTTGAATATTCAGCTTCAAACTGAAATTGCAATTTATGCATTATGGCTAACCTACTTTAGTGACAGCTTTCAGCAAAAGTTTGCACTACATTTGTATAAATTAAAATAAAAAAATGTTGAAAGAAAAAAAATTAATTTAATGGGTTCTTAAGTACCCTTTTATTGAATTTGATTTCGTTTTTGTTTTATTCCTAAAATATAAGTTTTTGTTTTAGTTTGGTTATGGCTTAGTAAACATATTTGTATTTTATTAAATTATATCAATGATGAGGTTATACTTAGGTATAAAGAGTATGTAACACGCGGACAAGCTTAAAAGTGCTCAATCAGGACGTTCAGCCGTAGATTTGAAACAAACTATATATACGTATGGAATACGTAAGCTTAGCCAAATCTATGAATCTATGGACTCGGTGTTGATTCTAATCGAAAACAATAAGTATTCATTAAAAGGACGGACATGTCGCCTTTTATGCATTATACATTCATTATACACATCACATTTTGAAAAGTTTCTATGTAGTCCTAACAAATTGTGTATATAATTTTTTTCATAAAATTTTGATTTCATCGCATTTTTTCTATAGGCGTTTGCTTGGTTCAGCGATCTACTGGTTGAACATGCGGAAATATTTTGGTCTCTTTTCGCAGTTGACATGGACCGGGTGTTATCCGAACAGGCACCTGATACATGGGACTCGTTTCCATTATTTCAAATTCTTAACGATTATCTAAGGTCTGATGGTAAGTGCAATTATTTGAAATATTCAATAATATATTAGTTGAGTGTCGGATATGCTTTTGCACAGACAACCTGCGAAATGGTCGTTTCCACCAGCACTTACGTGACACCTTTGCTCCATTGGTCGTCCGGTATGTTGATCTTATGGAATCCTCTATAGCCCAATCAATTCATAAGGGATTCGAAAAGGAGCGTTGGGAAAGCAAAGGGTAAGTACAACCAGTCCAACATTTTTTTTAATCAAATCAAATTCGTATGACTCATATTGAAAAAATTACCTGCTATTGAATATATAAATATCATTCGAACTTCTGTAAATCAAAATTGTATAATTTGAAGGGTATTAATGTTCAGATTTCCTTGATATTATAGATGCTTCAAATAAGGGTAGTTCGAATTTAAAGAATAAGAAATATCTACTCAGAAATATCTAACACACACGATTACACATAGCGAAATATGTATGACCGAGTTCAGAATGAATACAGAAAATACCCAAAAGAATGCTTAAACTATAAAATAGTTAAATATTGCACTATATTTATAAATTCGAAAACCGAATTGACATCAAAATATGGCAAATATAAAATGCTTACAGTATATATGTACGTACCTACATACATAATACATACCAAATACTTATCTACTCGTATACGATCGATTGCTGAGCTATTCATAAAATTGGCAAAATAAATATTGTTAAGCTTAGGCTCTTGACCATTCAAAATTCAATGGAATTAACTTAAAAGATTGTTAGATTTAATTTGTATGTACTATGTACGAGTATGTATGTCAGCCTTTCGACGCGGTAGACTCTTAACCAGAATTTAAACCACTGTCACTTTCGTTCTTGCTCTCGACACATTTCATATATTTAGGAATTCTATATGCCGATAATATATGTATATGTACGTATTTATATATATTTACCTATTTCTGTGAAACTTTAGGATTAACGCCGCTTTGAACCCAGCTGCATTAAACAATGCAGCCCAGGCCCTAAACACGGCAGCTCTCAACCCGGCGGCACTGCTCAGCGGCAAGAAAGATCAAGTCAATTTCTATGTGCCGAAGCTACTAAGGGGCACAGTTGCAACTGCTGCAGCTGATGATATGAGGTTTTTAAAAGATCTGCATCTAACAACATTTAATGTAGCCATACTCGTACTACTCTCAACTCAAATATTATACTCTATTTGCATTTTGTGTTCTGCCAATTGTCATGCATTGCCCAATTGCCAATTTGTTTTTCAAGCTAGAATTTAGTCTGCATAACTCATACTTATGCATATCACTAGTTGAAATTAAATTTAAATTAATTCAATTTTGTGTGTATGCCTAACGATTGAAATTTACTACATAATAATTCAATTAACATCTCATTATTACCATAACCACCAGCATAGTCTCCAAACCCACCACTGAATTAATTACAAGTTGATTTCATAAAATCATTTATAATATTGTGCTACTTTTTTTTATTTTAATTCCTATTAAGTAAGACTATTACCAAAATTAATTTAATTCGCTCATTTTTATCGATTTGTTTTAAGATCATAACAGTACCGCCCTTATAATTGAATGCTCTTTGTTTATGCATTTTCGGAATATTACGAATACAACGAACTGAATAAGAAAGTGATACATTCCTTAATAATTCTCATTTAGTGTATATACTCGTATATATTCTTGATCAACACAAAGCGATTTATCTATCTTTATGAATCCAATCCGTCGATTAAACTGTTCGCATTATTAATTTGATTCACATAATGTATTTAAAGTTTTGTAAATTACATCTAATCGGATCGATGGTAAATTTGTAACAAGTTCAGGTAAACAAAAAAATTGGTTGAATACAAACGACAATTGACCGTTTTAAGCTCTTTTAGATAGATATAATAATACATTTTTAGATCTTATTAATTTATAATATAAGCATGTTAAATTCGATACTGTTCGAATTTTGTAATATAGACATTCATGCCATTGATGGTAACTAAGAACTTAAATATATACAGTTATTGCGTACATATGATGTTTCAGAAATCCATTTAATCATCTGCTTTTACCCATTATATGGGCAAAGGAGATAAAAAAAAGGATGGTTTTTGCAAATTGAACAGAAAACATTCTGACGGGTTGATGTTTACTGAATTATGAGTCCGGATCCAGCTTCTAGGGATACTATCTACATATGTGTATACGTATATATGAAGCTTGTGGAGTATTTATATACTTATTTACTAATTATAATCGATATAAAATAATATCAGCTTTTCTTGTATTCATAATAATTGTTTAAAATGTGACAGTTTACTTTAGTTAATCTGCAATAGAAATAGTTGTAGAATAAGCATCCTTTCAAAGTTTTGTAGTTGCATCGCTTGCTTAATTAACTAATTAATTAATGGCCGATACTTACTGATTGTTATGTTATAATTTGTTAACTACACTATACATTATCTATAGTGATATAGTCATGTATATGTATGTATAAACACATAATTTGGAAAATGGAGGGTCAAAGATGAATTGCGCAAATTCTAATTATTACCCGGCTTTAAATTCAGTTCCCTTTTTTCTGATAAATACGTCCCAAACTTAGAAAATGGTGACCATTCGGTAGTTAATTTTGTACAGTTTGGAAATGGCGTGAATCTGTAAACAATATTTTTTATTTCCTTATTATTTTTAGAGGTGTTTCCAAATAATTGTTAAGCAAACTATTCAGACGTTTTTATCCCCCGATACTGCAAATATGCAGAGAAAGAATTAGGGCGAACAAATTGGTTTTAAGTAAATCTAACATAAAAGTTATTTTGGTCACTGGAGGAAAACGTGATTTGCATATTGTAGTTACTCATAAATAAATACATATATATATTTAACCCATGTACGAAAAAGACATTACGCTATTAATAGCGAGATCATTCAAATGTTGTTTAGTTTTTCGAGGAAATATGGGTTATCCAATAGGAGTATCCAATACTTAGCAATGATTGACTCTTTATTCCTTAGCAAGTAATTTACGTGTACTACTTCACAAATGTTGAATTGAAGAAATCGAAACTGAAATTAAATTAATAAAGTCTTTATAAATATATAAGGAAAAAGATATAAATTTGAAAATAATGGAAAAAACAGTAACCGTTTTGTTTTCCATATCTGCTTAAAATTTGTATTATTTTTTATTAATACCAAAGTAGGGAAGCTGGTACAAACATAATTAAAACACATGATTTGGCTGATTAGCTTCAGTTAAATATGCATATATACAATTTATACATAGAAGAATTGCAACACTATATATTTGTTTAAATAAAATACATCCCTCTCCGTCTTACCGTGATATTGTTGTTTATTTTGTGCTTAGAAATGGTTGCGCCACTTCCGAAGATCTGTTCTGGAAATTAGATGCTTTGCAATCTTTCATCAGAGATCTGCACTGGCCTGATGCAGAGTTCCGTCAACATTTGGAACAGCGCTTAAAGATGATGGCAGTTGATATGATTGAACAGTGTATTCAGCGAACGGACTCCTCGTTTCAATCTTGGCTTAAAAAAAATGTTGCCTTTATATCGACCGATTATATAATTCCGTCAGAGATGTGCGCTATGGTAAATGTGATATTAGATGCTAAAAATCAAAGCTTTAAATTAACAACCATCGATGGTATCGATCTGGTAAGTAATAACACTTAAAATGTCTATTGGTATTTTTTCCTACCCAGTCGCGTCGTATGGCTATTTATAAGACTACAGAAGATAATAATTTAATAATTTGATTCAGCAAATCAATTTTAATTTGAAATGGCTACCTCAGAGCACCGAAGATTATGTTTTTATGGCACCTAAATAATATAGTAATATACAACTTGTACATTTCATTAAGATACTTTGAGAAACAAAAAAGTTGTGCATATACCAATATAACAATAGGATGCTATTGTTCCAATGGACGGTATATGATATAGTAAGCCGATCTGAATGATTTTTGAGTGCACTTGAAAAACTCATTTGTATCTAACTTGTAAATCTCATTATAGATATCTTTAAAATCAAAAAAGGTTTTCCACATTACAACTTTTGAGCTGTTGATTGTTCCTTTAGATAAAAAACTGAAAGATTATTTTACATATTTATTTATTTATTAAAATTAAAATTAAAGAATTTAAGTGTAAAACGGGCCATGCCCAAGGAGAATACGAATGTTTCAAAGTTTTCATAGAAGACCTAAGACTGATATCTGTCTTTATATAAAGTTAGAAAATAAAATTTAATAAGGGTATAAGATGTGTTATTGTTTGAGGTAGTAAAAAGTAATTATTAATTAAGAAAAAATTAAGATGGCAGATTAATTTTTTCGATTAGATTAAATGACTGTTAGAATTAGAAACGATTAGTCATTACCGTATTCTAGATAGCACTGAGAATTAAGAAGAAGAACGGTTTAAACAATATAAAATTTTGAGAAGTCATGGCTTACTAAATAGTTTAGATTTAATGTTCTTAATGTAGGAAAGACTACAAGAAAACCAGGGATGCTTAGAAGAAGCAGACAATGTAAAATTAAAGTACACATCAAAAAGTGAATTTATAGTGTCTTAGAAAAGACAGTAACGTTAATATCAATAATATATGCATCTCATGGGGTCTTTTAACAAAATTATAATATACTTTCAGGTATATCGAAAATTTAAAGCTATTTAGGAAACTTATGCCTGTTTTTTCTTTTATTTTAATTTTTTTTTTTTTTGATTGTACTTATACAGTACAAATTCCATGCGAAAATCGATGATCAAATCGACAAGGCGAATGTAGCAATGACACAAGGCTTAAGTGCAAAACTTATGTCAGTGCTGGAGTCGACTTTGTCAAAATTGGCGCGTTTCGACGAGGGTAGCCTGATTGGCTCAATCCTTAGTTTTACGAACGTTTCGAGCTCAGGGAAGGATCTTGGTCAAGGCTATGTAAATTTCTTTCGCAATAACATGGATCAGATACGTGGAAAGATTGGCGATGACCTATGGACTTTGAACTTTTTCGAGCAATGGTACTCACAGCAAATTAATATATTGTCGAATTGGCTGTCAGAACGTTTGGACCACGCCCTACACTATGCGCAGGTCACTTCGATCTCCCACATAATTAAGGTAAAAATTATATACAATGTGTTTGCATATATGTACATTTACTCAATTTTGTTTTCAAATCTTTAGAAAATCTACTCGGACTTTGAGTTACAGGGCGTTCTGGAGGATAAATTAAATTCTAAAGCATATCAGACAGTTGCACAGCGAATGACTGCTGAGGAAGCAACGTGTGCTTTGACGATGCCCGATGTTGCTGAGAGCGATGAGTAAGTAAAGTACAAAACAGTTATATTCAAGCGTCTTACTCTCTTAATTAATAGTGAATCAAAAAATTAATTTGAACTGCTAGTTAATAGTCTTTGCATGGGCAAAGAATTTTCTTAGTTTGTCCAAGGCTTATGCAATGGGCAGAAAGTAATTCTGAACTCAGCATCAGCAGCGAATTCGATATAGTTATGACCGATTATCTGTCTGTCTGTCCAAAACTATTAGAGCTGAAGACACCAAAAATATGTTAGTTTCTGTTAAACTTACGTAGATCACGTTTGTTTCAACTTTTTTGTACCAGTCGCAGCAATGCTCAATGCTAATTTTAAAAAGTTCAGATATTAAGTAACCATTTTCCATTGAAACCACTACCGCAGAAAAGTATTTTGAACCCGATCATGCCATTGTTATTTGACAAAATAAAAAGTTATTCAAACTTATGATAGTGATAAATTAATATTTGAGTTGCGTTCAGTGGTTTTTTATTTCTGATGTTTTTACTTCTTTCCGGAATTAGAAACTGCGACGATGTCCGAAACTGTGATGAAGAGGATGGTGAAGATGAGACCGGCGGACATGCCTCGCGGAGTCTGCCAAAGCCAAAAATTGCTGCCGCTCAAGCAGCGGCTGTCACCAACGTCGTCGCTGGCCGTGTGGGCAATTTGCTTGGTAAAGGCATTGGTGGACTTAGCTCAAAGCTAGGAAGTGGCGGTTGGTTTTGAGTATTAAAGGGGTTCAAAGGATACAATTTGTGGAAGTTTTGGACTACAATATATACTGACGTTCAGCTTCTATTCTCTAGCTTCGTAGCTTTTCTGAGCCAAGTCCACAGACGCATGAGTGCTTATTTAACACCAACAATTAATAGGAAGAATTATACAAATACACTTGCACAGACAGAAATGTTGATGACTGTGTGTATATAGTTTTAAAACAACGTCGTTCTTATATTAAACTTGATGTGTATAGAATGCATTTTAGCGGACATATTCTTACAATATGCGTAATGCCTATTAGATAAATTATTTTATGCAAAAATCAATCAAGTAAATTTGAAAAGAGAGTTCTTTCTAATAATGAATGTCAGTTGACTCGCCTATAAATTATGCACGATAACTACTATTGTAAAATAATTTGGGCTTAATTTTTATATTCTTTAAAGTCTTGCTGGAAGAGTCAATACATCAATATGCATAACAATAATACCTCTTGAATATATACTATACATCATTTTATTATATACATAGTATCGAAATTTGAAATTAAATTAATGGAAAAACGAGCATATTAAATATATTTCCTCAGCAGCGTCAGCGTGTTTCGTATATCATAAGAAATAAAAGCAAAAACTCTTACTTACATTAAACTTAATACTTCAATATATTGTTATTTATTTAAATCTTTTGAATAACAACGATTTTGCGCTGCTAATATTATTTTATTCTCTCTTTAAACAAAAAAAAAAATGTAATCATTTCATAAAATTTCTAATCATTTCTATCTAATTAAGTAATTTATTTAAAATTAAACCTTCGACAAATGTGTATGTATGCAATTATATATATATATATTAGTTCTAAAAGAATTTATATTCCGAATACTGAATATTTATAATAACTTGTTCGTTGTAGTTACTATGGTTACGTTTATAAATTATTAAATTAATTTCAATATTAAAGCTGCTTTAAATATACATATGTAATATATACATTGATTCATTCTTTGTACTATATTTACTGGATATATACGAATTAATTAAAATGTATATAGTTTATTAGAAGAATAGCAACCTACACTTTAGATATCTCTACAGATATCTCTGTACATATACCGCAACGTCCTGAGTGACTGATGGTTGAATGTTTCAGCACTTTCCTACAAAGATGAAATTTGGAATAAGACATATCGAAAGTTTCCGATCAAGCCTAAATTAATTTTCTCTTTTTTTAAATACTCGATCGGTTTCAAATTCAGAGTTTCATTAAAATCTTAAATATACGTGCTTCATATTTTTTGGTCAAGGTCACTGTAATGTAATTAATATACGTTTTTCTCACGTCCAAGAGTCAAATTCATTTTCAGAGCTAAATATTAGAATCAAAATATGTGTTTCTAATTTTTTTGAAAATAGTCCCCCAGATGAATTGGATATTTCTAAAGCTTATTTTCTAAATTTAATTTTAAATTTAAAATTTATTTAAAGAAACCTAATTCTAATTCATAACCGATTCAGCTCAAATTGAATTCCTCAAATCAAACTGATAGCGCTATTTGTACTTTTAATGGAACGAACGAGTGAATCTACCAACAGATAATGTTCGGAAAATCTTAAGGCGTGACTTTTTTTTTAAATCTGTAAAACATATTGGACAAAGACCATCTTTTGTGATATCATTGGTTGGATTATTCACCGTATTATATTCGTAAATATTGTATATGAATATTTATAGGCTGCTGGACGTCAACCAGCGGAGCCCAATGACACGCAGAAACGGAACTCAATCAGATTTACAGACATGCTATGCTTCTTTATAAGTTAATTTTTTTTTATAAATCACTTGGAAGTTATTTATAGTTATATATATACATATATATATATATATATATATATATATAAATTGTACCAATGGATGCTAATATGGTAAGCAGATCATAATCTGCAAGTAGTGCAAAAATCACATCTAACTAGTAAGTTTCATTAAAATAAATTGATGCACCGAAAAAAAACTTTTACAGTATTATTATTAACTTTAATCCGATTTTTCTTATTGCAGCTGGAACTAACTATCGGATTCGTCTCAATTCGACATTCATATATACGCCAGACTGTTGTTGGGTATCTCGAAACTTGCTATTTACATCTATAGGCAGGCCGCATTAATTATGGAAACTGTTTGAATTAGTTGTCCGAAGAGAGATTAAATTAAATAATGTTGACTATGTATGTTTGTTTCCTCTTTTTATTTAACCGTATTTCATTTGCGTTATGTTAAATACATCAAATTTATTTACTAATTTTATGTTTGCATTATTTGTAGTTTCTTATTTCAATGTTTGCTGTTGTTTTTTTTTTCTTTTTTATATTTATAATAAATGGGTGTACATAACATTTAATATTTATAAGTATACATTTTGAAATACTTTTTAATTCTAGATATATATAGATGTGTATATGTATGTATATTATTAACCTCTTTACTATTATTATTAATGCCTACTTAAAGAGGTACTAAAAATAAATGGAACAATTAACCAATCAGCGTAATTATGGACTTAGCGTATCTATGCTAATTATCAAAGCGTCCTTAAGTTAAGCATTACATACATACATACATATGTATATGTACAGAGCTCTCTATCTCTCCCTTTACTGCATTTTTCACAGTTATTCATATATGATTGATACATTTTTCATACAAAATTATATGCTTATGTTCTTACATACATATATCAGAAATAGCTAAAAATACAGCTTTAAGCTAATCATGACAATTTTTGGAACTAGAAAGAAATTAACAAAAGTATCTGTCAATAGATAATATATATCAATTCATTCATTTATTTAAAATTTATTAGACTTGATTTATTGAATTATCTTTCAATGTGTTAATTGCTTCTTGTTGATTTCACTCGTAGTATGTTTGTAAGAAGGCTTGTATATTTGTAACTATGTATGTGCATATTTAAGTTGATGACAAACGAAACCATGTAGCACAAATTACTGATTATTACTATTTACATAACCTAAAATGTCAATAAATAAACTGTAAATATTGCAAAGCCGTTTCATAAGCACTAACTAGTTGTAAACAATCAAATACAAATTGAAAATTAAATTAAAACAAAAAGAAACACAGCATTGGAAGCATAGTTAACATAAATCTAAAATTTTCTTTTGATTAGAATACATTTTACTAAAGCTAAATGTTCAGTATATTAAAGCATACAATACATACATACAATCATGATCTATGATGTACATTATGCACTTACGTCACGAACATTTACATGCATATAATGTTTACTGCATGTATGTATATGTTTGGATGATTGTTACACAAATACATATATATGTCATATCTACTCATGTGTGTGCTTATGTATAAAGTATTCTATTGTATGTAAGTATTTCATGCCGAGTACAACATTTATGTTAATTTAACTTATAACTTATCTTATGTTTCATTATATATATGTTAATAATTATAAAATATGTATTTAACAGTCTTTGTTTTTTTTATATGAATTAGAATAGTTATGTAAGTAGGTATGTAATTGGCAACGGCTTATTGTTCTGCCTACATTTTTGTACTTACTTATGTATTTTACAATGTAAATAAAATATTAAAAACGACATGCGTACTGTACGAAATTGCACCGCATTCATTTACATGTACTTATATTGCGCATATATGTATGAATACATACTACATATGTACATACATCCATAATCGTAATTACGTATATGACTGTAGCCATTGTTTGGCTTGACCTAAATATGTATCGTAGAATCATGCATGCATGTGTATGCACTTACATAATGTATTTACTTTGTATTTATGTACATGGTTATTTCTGTTCATTATTGTATCATCGACTGATGAATAAATTCGCTAACAGGTAAAAAATTTCCAAAATTTACAGTTTTTGTGAATTGTAAATGAATTGAATTTACAGGTTTCTTCTTAAACTGTATGTAGGTGTCTGTATTACTTTCTTTAATTTCAGATGCAGCCTGACGACGACTAGTAAAAAATCAAATAAAAGATGCACATACATATTTATACACAATTATGTATATGACTTTAAAAACTCGTGTGTATATATGTATATATATTCATTTATACTTATATCATGTGTATGGAAAGAAAATCCAAAAAAGGTATATTTGTCAATTAAAAACTTAAATGATTTTTTAAAAAACTTGGGTATTTTAGTTTGTGTCTCTTTTAATAGTAAGACCGACAATTGCATACATACATACAAATCCTTTTTTTACAAATGCATATGAAGATATATATGTATCGACGAGTTCGACCACACATAAGTACATTTACACATATGCACATACATACATACATACATACATAGACAATTCTACTTAATTTGCTATAGAGAAGCTATCAGGTCCAATGATTAATAAATTCGTACGTTTTCCTTTAAGCATGAATACTCACATAACCATAAAAATACATATACACATTTAAGTAATTTCGACCCAGTTGTTATTTAGTTTTGATCAAAGAATTATGCTCAGGATTAAACAATAAATAAAACTAACAAAATACTAATGTAAATGCAAAACACTCATTGAAAATACTGTCTTTGACTTTTTTTTACGAGAGGATTTATTTCATTAATTTCAAAATTTAATACTTTTAGCATTAAGGGTCTTAGTTTCATTCGACTCAGACGGACATATTTACATAATATTTATCGCTCGTTCCGAATTTAACTCTCAACTACATGTCACCTAGCAGCTGATAACAAAGCAGTCAAGTATATGCTGGTAACTTTTTGACGCCACAATAACAGAACTAGAGAGAATTGCCAACAATTGGTCAATTACCAACTACAAACTCTTACCCATTTTACATTAAAATTTGGTACAAAAACTTTTTTAAATTGTATAAAAAATTGTAATAATTGTTTTAAATAATATAACGAAATGTAATAATTTGTATTACAAGCAATAACCTCGAATTACAAATATCGAACCGCCAGAACAAACTTTCGCTGCATTTTTAGATAAGGTTAGAGCGGTAGTCTCGGGTGAGTCGAGACTCGCCAATTTGGCCCATTGTGATGTCAGCGCTGTAGTTGCTCTATTTTCAGTCTAAAAAGAATTTAAACAGGTTCTATCTAATCTGTATTCGGGATGAACTAATATGTGAATATGTTTGTGCATATGCAATTCTATAGTCGAATTTCACTCATTCAATCTTTATATAACTATATTGGGGAAAATATGTACATATGAAGAATCCATCTTAAAAATCTAAGCGCTTAAGGCTTGCCAATTGGTATTTAATTTGATTATCAGAATGTATGTATATATGTTCATATGTATGAATATATTACGATAACTTTGAATATGTCCATATTTTTACAATTTTAGTTCATAAGAATTTTGACATACAAAATTCTGAATTGACGCATATTCGGTGAAACTCCGATGCTGTTAATCGATATTTATCGATTCTGGTTGGCTGATACATTCAATAAATATTCAAAGTCCATTTATCAAAAGGTGAGGAGTAGTTTTTGGCACTTATTCAATAATGGCCACATGTTACCAGTTACAACTATGGCTGTGAGACACGGGGGTAAAGGCGATAAACTGTACTTATTGCACGTTGCTTATTGTTTATATGTATATATATATATATGGTATAGTAAACCGAAGCTCCATTACCATATCAGACACTTGTACCATATCAGACTGCTACGAAACGCTAATAGCTCCAGTTTCCGATGCGTTGGCTGTCGGCGGACCACTAGCGGATGCCGCTGGTGGATCTGATGTATTGCGGCGTTTCATATTATTTAAAGTAGGTGTGTCAATATGTGGGCGTGTCATGGCCGAGCCGATAATATTGCCGTGGCCACTGCTACTGGTATTACTGCCTGTTGCAGCTAAGTGATTGGTCAGCCGTTGCTGAAAATGGTGGGTAAAGCTGCTGTTGAAGAGTGCATGATGCGGATGTGGATGTGGGTGCGAATGTGGATGTGTGTAGAAATTGTGGGTAGTATTCTGGCAAGCGTCAACTAGTGCAATATTGTGATCTTCGCGCCGCTTTGTCAACTGATTGATACTAAGCGGATTGTTAATATCCCGTGGATTTGCACCGATTGGATTTCGATGTAAGGTGGTTGCATTTACAGGTCCTGATGTTGCTGTTGTTAAGCCCTTGCTATTGTTGTTACCTCCTGTCACAACAGGGCCGGTGTAATTGCTGAACCCATTTGTGGCCAAAGAGGTAGAGGTGAGGTTGCTGCTGCTGTTGCTGGTACTACTACTGCTGATCGTACCGGTACTCGTAGTTACAGAAGATTGGAAGATTGGTTCTGGATTATTGGTAGCACCTAGAGGTAGCGTCAGGCCCATTCCTAGATGGCTGAAACGGGTACCAAGCATTATTGCCCGCTCACTGGCAGATGTCGGCGGTGTACCAGTCACAGTTCCGGCTGCTGCGGCAGTGCTGACTCCCGTTGTAGATGCCGCTGGCGAGGCTGTGCTCGAGGTATTCGGTGTGTTACTTATGCTACATGTTGAGCCACTGCTGGAACCACATCCAGATCCAGATCCAGAAACGGATCCGCATCCATGTTGAGATTGACTACTTGGAGTTGCCTGTTCGGCAGAAAGCGATTGCGCGAGAATATTGGCAGTGACAGGTGGGAGCACAGGTGTGGCTGGACTAGTTAACATGTTCATATTGAGTGGACTGGCCAGACTCGTTGTTGTTGATGGACTCTGCAAGCTAGACAGACCGCTCAAGCAACCGGGGCTTGACAGTGATTGATTCATAGATTCGGTATCTTCAGTGTCTGCATGCATTTTATGTATCTCGACCTCATCGCCACTGCCACAGCTCCCAGCACCCAAATCATCGTCATCGTCATCGTCATCGCTCAGTTGACTTATGTTGCCAGTATCATCCATGCAACTGCCATCCTCTTGCGTTCCATTCCCATTCAATGCCTCCATATAGCGAATGCACTTTTTTTTACGTCTATATAAATCAAAAAGGAAGCATATACAAATAATATTAGTAAAGTTTTTAAGCTATCATTCATATTAGAATATGAAAGCATTCCACAGCAAATCTCATGACCCAATGTTCAATACATAAGAAAACAAAACCATGCTAAAAAATTGAAGTGGAACTAAAAAATTAAAATGCAAGCAATATAAATTGATTCTATTCTTTTTTAAAATTTATAATAAATTAAAATTTATACTTATGTATTATTGTTTACCATTTAACAATTAAATAATTAACAATAAAATTTATCTCGCGAATGTAAAAGTTGTTTGTTTTTACAACAAATTGCCTTTACATTGCTGAAACTTAAGAATTCTCAAGTTTTTTGCCCTAATATGTAACGAAACTTTTGAGTTTTATAATCACTGGAGCGATTTAATCATTTGCTCAGATTACCAAAACATTGAAAGAATATTAACCGACTATTATAATAAAAGCATTAACAAATTCAAGATATCTTAAAAATAAAAAAAAAAGATTTTTCTGAGAATTGTTTTTTGTAATATAAATTATTTTTTTTAATATAATCTATACTTATTGTTCCTCTTTTAAAAATTTGTATAATTCAACCTTGATCCGACTATGTATATATATATATAAATATTAATATTTATTTATATAAGTTTAATTCCACCATATGGCAGAAAAACATGTAATTGCCTGCTAATAAATTGTATATACCCATCAGCTGGCATAAACATAAAAAATGCGGTTCTACAATTAGTATATACAATTTTCATTATGTTCAAATTTAATTTCCATGCATATTGGGAAGCTTGTATTCCGAGTTTCTTAAATATTGCAATGGGATAAAAAACCGAAGCAGAAAATCTGTTAACTTTTAAGTTAACGTTAAAGACACAATGCAAACAACGAATATATTAAAAAAAGGAATCGATTGCAACCGAAGAAAACTAACTATATTTGGCTAAACATACAACTTATAATTACCATGAAAAAACAACAACAAAAAAATAACAATATATATAAATTAATTATTATAAATTTAGCAATCGACACATAAGTTTCATGTACATACAAAAATTATCCATAAAACTCATGATATTTAAAACACAAACAGCAACAACCGCAACAGCAACTGCAACAATCACAACAATAACAAACAGCTCTAGATTTAGATTAGATTTATACATAGTATATAAAGTATAAATATCGCGAGTATACAAATCTTTGTATATCTATACAAAAATATTTCCTATTATAGCAACGAAGTGTTTGAAATTATATTATTATAAATGGTAAAAAAAAAAAAATAAAAAATAAATTTGGTTTATTAAAAAATCAGATATTATATACTATATACTATGTACATATATATTTAAAAATCATTCAAGAAATTATTTTTGATTTTGACATTCTTTCACGCCATCCAAAATATACTGCCGCATTGGCACATCTCTTATATAGATACTTCTTGACTTTATAAATATATACAGAAATTACTGTTTGATTTTTATTTCATTTTTTTTTTTTGCAATATCTTGATTTATTTATTATTATTCAACAATGAATACCAATGCGACTTGGATGCTGATTATTATCGGAAAGAGCGACAATTTCTATACGTTTGTATGCATTTAATTTATTTAAATGTTAATGTTTAAATTATAATTGGCAAACACTGACTTATGTACATAATTGTAAATTATTTACTGGCTTTTTGCAGAGCTGAACTTCGCCTGCCTTGTCTGAATTTAGTAGTTTTGTAGTGTTATTGATGTCCTGGGGTGAGGCTTTTGAGTTTTCTTACGGTGAGGAATCGACGATCGGTCTTACAAATTAACATATGTTGGGGGCGCCTGGGGCGAGAGCTGTTGGGAACTTCCGGAACCAGTAACGCCTGCACCTACACCGCCACCAACACATCCACCAGCACTGCCACTACCACCACCGCCGGGTGTACTATTCACTGGTGCTGCTGATCCATTTCCATTGCTGCTGGACAGCATTTGCAATTGGGTGTGCGTGTGTGAAGATGATGTGGATGAAGACGAGGAACTGGATGAAGAATTTGGGAGCATTACCGTAGACCCCACCATTCCAGGTGTTAACATGCCGACATTTATGCTACTAACGCCTGAACCGCCAACGCTGCTGTTGCCCAAACCCACACTGGGACTGATAGTTAATAGATCAAGATTTCAGTTCAGTATTTGGTTCATAAGTGTAGTCCAAAAGATATTATTTGGTTAAGCATTTAATAAAGAAAAGCGATAATTTATCATCAACACAATAGTATTCTGAAAAAAATCTTAGATTTGTTTGTGTCTGTGTAGTGTGTGAAATTTTTTTTTTTTAAGTCAGGAATAAATTGGACTACACATATTTGTTTTAACATCTTGTCAAAATGTAAAAATAATTTTAAAGTTTCCAATTGGACACGAATGCTTTGTAGATTTGTACATTGCCCGGGAATATTGGAAACTTCTCCTTCTCTGAGGAAATAAAAAACGTTTCAACAGTTTCACACCCATTTTCAGACCTTGGATCACAGAAAGCTGTGATCCCCATTTTGCAATCTTTGGGGCATAGTGAAACAAAAAAAAGAAAATGAAGCCCAGATTTCAATAAAATGATTGTGAATGTTTATTTTAATGTAAAGCTTTGAAATTCAGTCTGAAGTAATTTGAATTTAATCCCTGCCATTTTCCAGCCTTGGAGGCTCACTTTCCAGAAAATGGGAAACATATTTTTTAGATGTTAAAATTGAGCTCCTCAAACTGAGTTTAAAGTCGATAGGCAAATGTTCCCCATTTTACGATTTTGAGGGTGAATTTGAAATCAAGTATTTTTTCATTCATCCTTGAACCACATTTTCTGGCCTTTTAGGCCGATTTTCAAAAAAAAAATGGAAAAACGAGTACATTAGAAATCTGAAAATAAATTTGATTTCCATCGAACCAAAAATGTTTTTTTTTTAACTGTTATTTTACCGTTTGGGCTGTACAGTCAGATTATATATGTCTATGGCATTTTTGTCGACTGATATATAATAATCAAACCCTGCTTTTTATATTCGAACACAATAGAAATTATTTCACAATGTTTCGGACGACAAGTGAAAAAAAGATTATCTGATGCTGGACTTTATATTATATACACTTATGGACAAAATAATAGGTGTGTGATTTTTTTTTTTTAACTTGGTATTTCTAATTCCTATCTTCTCTAATCTCAACAAATCCAACTTTTTTTAAGACTTATATTAATTGTCTTTAAAAAAAAAAGTAAAAAAAGTTTCATTAAACCTTTAATTTACAAATAAATTAAATATTTCCTTAAATCCACCAATTTTACCTGGCCACAATCATAGGTGTGCGAGGATAAATGTTTAAATTAAATCAATATTTCACTATGTTTGGTCTTGTTTTATATTAAACTAAGTAACTGGCGGTATATCCGCCTTGGCATGGAGGATATAAACTTGCGATAGATTCCAATTGGAATGTTATACCATGTTCTTTGGAAAATATCCTTAAGGATTATTTTATTTTGACAAAAAGTCCTTCCGACGTCTCTTTTGAGTTCACCCCAGAGATTCTCAATGGGATTAAGGTCCGGGGATTGACTTGGCCACCCAAAAACATCCACATTTTGCTCTCGGAGACAATCCTTTACTACTCGAGAGGCGTGCTTCGGGTCATTATCCTGCTGGAACTTCCATAAAAGAGGCATATTATCCTCGGCATATGGTAGCCTCACCGTCTCTAATAGATCTTTGATTCGAATCTGTCCATTATTCCGTCAATACGATGAACCAGACCAACACCATACCATGAAAAGCAGCCCCATACCATTAGCCTACCACCTCCATGTGTCACAGTTTTTGTGTGTACTTAGGATCAAATTCTTTGCCTTTCCGACGACAAAAATTCCTTTTAGCATCAAGTCCAAATAAATTTCTTTTGGTTTCGTCACTCCAGAAAATATTACGCCATTTTTTCTCACCCTCTGGTCCGCACCAGGTTCTACGATCTAATGCAAATTTTTGGCCCATCTGTAAATTTGCCAATCGAAGCAAAGGAATCCTGTGCGTGATGACACAATATTCCCAATTTCATTGGCAATCGTCCTGGAAGACGCGTTCAACCTACTGAAAAATGCGATCGTCGGTCTTAGATGATGATTTTCTAGGTGCTCCCCGAGTTTGACCTATTTTTTCCGGTTATAAGCCATTGGTTACGAAGTTTTGAGCACGTTTCATTAACATAGCAATGGATTTATACGTTTTTCCTTCATCTCGGAGTCGTCGAATGAGCCTTCCCTCCTCCGCACTGCAGTGACGCCCACGGCCAATCTAATACAATTTTAATGGTAAATAAGTACCCATTTAGGTATATTTACCTAATACCTTACTTTCTGCAACAATTAATATGTCTTAAAAAAAGTTGGATTTGTTGAGATTAGAGAAGATAGGAATTAGAAAAACCAAGTTAAAAAAAAAAAAAAATCGCACACCTATTATTTTGTCCATGAGTGTATCTTATAAGGTAGATGGAATAAATCCAATATAAAATTTTTGCTTTTGATTTCCGCTTATGTGTTATTGTTTATTGTTGCTTACAGTTTCTTTAATAGTTGCTAAATCACATCAATTAAAATGTAAGTATTCGTGAGTACGGGATTTTAGGACTTTTCAAATCTGTGGTATTGTGGATTCAGAAAATTATCTTAATTTAATTAAATAAATAAATAAAAAACTTGAAAGGCTTGCAAAGTTGATTGTTCTTGTGGTATAGTAAAATCCAACTTGTAAATTTAATTTGGATACTTTCAGAAACAATTGGTAAGTTTCATTAAGATATCTTGAAAAACACTTTTCATACAAAAACTTTTTAACCGATTATTCCAGCCGGTTCCGACATACACACCTGATCATATTAATACAGACTTTAAGATAACATAAAACAATTTTATTCATCATTTTAAACTTAAAATCTGGTCTCATTGACTATTTGTTTTTAATAAAATACACTTAATTTTAATATAGGATAATAATATACAAAAAAATCACTTTATGTCTCAGATCTGACTCGTAATAATGTGTTCGTAAGAAAAAAAAATTAATTTCAATTTGGTGTGGTTTTTTTTTTTGCTAAATTAGTATTTAACTCTGTTTTTGGTAAACTTTTAATAAGACCCAAAATTTTTGGACACCGTTCAATAATTTTTTTTTATTTGAAAATGAATACTTTGGGGTTTATTTCGGAGGATTGGCATGGCCAACTTTTTGGTCCTTGAAGAATTCAGATAAAAGCTTTGAAGTGTGCTGAAATACTCAACGGTTTCCAATATGGATTCGTATTCTGTTCGCAGTCTGCAAAATTGGACCGATCCACCCCGTACCAGGAGAAACTGGTAAACTGTGGATGAAATTGCTTTCAATTGGGTCGTCGAACATTCCGTTCAGAATCATTCCCAAACAAATTTATTCTCGATGCCACCTACCCAGTCTTTGTGGTCCCTTGCAAAAGTTTGCTTCGTGGTGATATTTTTTTGGCGCATAAGTGGGACCTTTATGGCAATTCTCCTGGTTGGTTGGCATTTTGTAGTACTCTTCGAATAGTTGGAGCACTAACAGAATTCCCGAATTCTGCTGCAATAGCCTACGATGACATAAATGGGTTATTTTTGCTAAAAGATATAAAGTAGTGGTCAAAGGTTTCCGTTATTTTCTGTGGCCTTCCATGGGTTTTAATACTCTTTATTGACAGTAGCCATTCGAAATTTACCTTTAGTATCCAAAAAATTAGAAAGGGAGACTGTACCTATTATTATGATCAGAATGAAAAGCATCTGAGACACAAAATGATCTCCTTTCATTTATATTATTATCCTTTGTTACAATTAAGTTTATTTAATTAAAATCAAATAGTTTTGGAACCAATCAGACCAAATTTTAAGTTTAATATGATTAAGTGGGTGTGTGATGCCTACAACAAAAAAAAAAGGCTACAAACGAAATCACATCCATTTGGCTCAGAATTTGAGAGACTAGTCTGCATACTCGTATACTTTATACTTTATGGGGTACGAGATGACTTTTTCAATGCATTACACATTTCTTGACAAAATTATAATCACAAGAAGAAGACTCCAAAGACCTACAGAAAATAGTTCTTAAATTTATTTATTTCAATACATTAAAAAAAGAAAACTACATACCAATTTTTTTTACATAGCAACAAAACAATGGGAGAGGCGGACATGATAAGTCTCTTCATTATATTATTATTTTTTTTTCCCTTAAACAAAGGAAAAAAATTTGTTTTTTATAAGGGAAAAAAATAATTAAACATTTTTTTTTTAAGTTTCAATTGCATAATATAAGAGACTAGATGCTTGAGATCTATTTATCAAAGAATGGACGATCCTAAAAACGGCAACGGGAATGACTTTGCGTATCATCCTACATCGTTCAGTGCATTTTTAATTTTCAAATAAAAATAACAAACTTTAAAATTAGTCCCTGATAAGAAAAAAAACGTTGATATTGATTCCAATCAGCGTATCTCATTCCATAAAAGTCAACACACAAATCTTATATTTATTTTATTAGGCAAATAATAGAAAATGGTAATCCCTGACCATCTAGATATATTCTTTAATAAGATCAATACCAAAATATTTATCAAAAAATAAGAAGTTCTGGTCCTGTGCATGGGGCAGGCAAGGGTTGGGGAACGGGACAGCATTTTATTGGGCATGCAATTATAGTTTTCGATCGTAAAATTTGAAATTCTGTTATATCATAATAATCAATATTGTTAATATATATGTATATGAATATGTATAAGTATGTATTAGTGTTATGTACCGGTTGTACCGATTAATTATGTAAGAGAATTTATTTGTGTTAAGTGTCTAATACTGCGTTAAATTAGTTGTAATGGAAAAGTTAAAGGGAGTACATTCTTTAGCGATTGTCATGACCGGTATCTGTTCTTGTACTTATACAAATTTTGTATATGGAATAAGTTTAACAATCCTAAAATCGTTACTAAATGATTTAAACGTACCTGCAGGGCTTGCACCATTGATTCTGCTGGTCCAGTCCGAAGCGAGCTCGACATTTTTTCATGTTGTTGCCTAAGAATAAATGTTTTAGTCTTTTCTAGTTTCATTTTTTTTTTTTTTTTTTTTTTATGTTTTGTAAATTGTTAATAGCTAAGAGAAATACATTATTTGTTCATTTATTATTATTATTATTATTTGATATGTGATTTTCAAGGTATTAGGTTGGTAGCAGTTAAAGTATGTACGAGAATACAATATAATATACAAGAAAACACTACTGAATACAATATAAGCATGATATGTGCTATAAACGATAAAATTCGAAGTTAAAACTCGATATACACTGATCCGCTAATTTGGATCTCACTGAATCATGTAGCATGATGACATTAAAGAAAACGCTGGAGCTTAAGTAGCCAATGTCAAAAGATTAAACATTAAGAAAAAAATTAATAAAACAGAATTTCTTCACATAATGTTTTGTGAATGATGGCAGTAAAATCGGACTATACTCGTACATAATATAAACAATATTGACTTACTCACAGATTAGCTTAATACGTACAATAATGTTCTTGTTATTATTTTAAAGTCGTTTGCAAAATGAATATACATGCACTAATTATAAAAATTTACATTTACATACATATGTACTTATCTGTAGGAACTATGAAATTGTGACTATGAATTTGGATTATAAAATAAATTGTAATTTTTATTATTTAATGGATGGATGATAGTGTACTACAGGATAAATAATTATAGAATAGATTCGACACTGCCGAAATGAACTGTGTGCACGCACTATTCAGTTCCTATTCATTTTTGTCAGAACGAAATTAAATTATTTGCAATCCTCTTAATACATAATGTTCAACCTCTTTCCAATCTCAAAGCCTTAGTACGGGTCTGATTTTTAAGATTAATTTGTCCAATCAAATGGATTTCTAATCATATTTTTTTTTTTTTTTTTTGTGATTTTGATTTAAGTTGGATCTATTTTTATATCTAAAACTGGTTTTGGTTTTGGTATGATATAGTACATATGTATCGTACAATAGTTTAAGAAAATGTATCTAACCTCCTCCGTCGTTGCTTGCATCTTGCTTCCGTTTCCGCTTCTTGCCGCGTGAGGCGTTTGTGCGGGAACTCCAATCAGGATACATCTGCATATGCAATTGGCGTTCCCGTCGAGCCAATTCGTAATACTTGGCCTGCTCCTCACGCCCCAAGGCATGCCACTGGGAGTGGGATTGGATATATGCGAGGTGTCGCGAAAAAAATTGTGTGTAACAGTAGTTATGTGCAATCGGTATATTTTATCAAATTTCGTTATCGGTTGAGGCGATTAATCGATTCGAATTGAATTTGTATTATTTTTGGTTTTGTTTTCGTTCAGATATTGTTGCGATATGCGCAAATCAAAATTATGAAAAATAAAGATAGATGCAGGATATACATTAATCAATCAGTGATTTTACATGCTAGTTACACTAAAAGGCACCCGCCTATTTATTAATGAAAATAAATGTATTCGATAGATTCAATAGCTGGCGTGGCGAACAGAATCGTTCGATACTCTAATATGTATCGTTGAAAAGCTTTGACGGATCGATCTTGTAGACGGTTTCGGGTGCATGCATTCGCCAATTTCAAGTTCACATGTATAGAGAATTTTCAATTCGTATACATATATATTTATACATATATATATATATATGATTCTTATACTCAAGAATCAATAGAAATGAAAGCATTAAATAAAATGATATGTTTTCTTCTTTTTTCTCTCTATAAGTTCCTGTTCTCTGAATTTTTCTTGCCAATTTTGTACATTTATTTGTGTTTGTGTGAGCGTATGTGTATTTAATGTTTTGCATCAATATGCTCTGGACCCTTTTATTCTATTTCGAAAGCTTCCTCCCAGCATACGGAGGTGGAGGTCTCCAAAATTGTAAGTTCACTTTTTTAAACCACTCAGGCAAGTTTCGGCTCTTAGTTGCTTTATCATATCTACCAAAACAGCAAAACGCAGAAGGAATTGATTTTCATTACTCATTATCTATTGTGAAAGTGATAATACAGAATTCGATTTTATGTATATATTTTGTTTAAGTATGTATACACTGTGTTATATAGGAAAGAAGCTAAATTGTTGTTGGATAAACTAAATGGCTATCTTTTCGTGAATGATAATTTCACATAACATGAAACTAGTTAAAATTTTGCCCTAAAAATATTGTTTTTTTTTTTTTTTAATAACAATGAGCAAATAATAATGCAATATAAATCTAAATTTTATACTACTCGCATCTAAGCTTCGGTCTACCGAAGACTGCATCTAAGGTACGTATGTAAGTTATAGTACACTTTTTTTTTTTACTAATTTTAGATTTGAGATTCCTCTAGGCACAACTCTAAACAGTTAAACTGCTGTCTAGTATTTCATTTACATCTGTTGGTTGGATTTGTTCTTCAGTTATTGTTTTACTAGTACGGGTACGGTATGGCCGAGAGTTAAATTGTATTCTAAGTATTTACACAAATTACATAGATAGAGGTGTTTAATTTAATTTGTTAGTTCTAGTTGTTGTTGTTCTTGTAATGGGTTAGTAGCTGTTGTTAAATATGAGGAGTGTGTGTATGTGTGTAAGAAAGTTTGAAATTTTAATGAAAAAATTAAATCGAAAGCGAAATAATAGAAACGAAAAACAAAATAAAATGCAGTTAGAAAAGAATAGAAGACAGTGTAACAAATTTGACAATTTTGTGCAATACCTCCCGAATCCGCTGTCGATCTGTCTTTTTTACGCTTTTTCTTTTTTGACACGTAACCGTAGTTATCTCGTGCACTCCACCCCGGATACAACTCCATATGCAATTGGCGCTCTTGACGCGCCTTTTCGTAATATTTGCTTTGTTCTTCGCGGGAAAGTTCGTGCCACTACAAAAGTATCATTAATGGAATCGGTTAGCATTAATTTATAGGAAACTTATACAAGAAAAGGTTGTCCATTACAAACAGCTTGTTTCATTGAACTCATTTGCATATACATTTTGTTGTCAGTATAATTAAGGGTAATCAGTATTATAAGTGAGTCAGTATGTCTTTCTTTAGTTAAGTTTCTGTGATTTCAGATTAATGAAGCATTCGTTCAATTTAAAAATATTCCGGTACGGGTATCGGCTATTTTATTACTTTGGTGTGTGTCATGAAAAACCCCCTCAATATAAACACACGTTTTACCGTTGATTTATGAGTATATATTATGGGCATAACGATATTTGATTACAAATCCCTTCTTACCCGTCGCCCCAGTATCTGATTAATCGCCGCTGACTCTTTGAGTGTGCATTCGGCTACGACTTTGGCACGCATTTCCTTCATGTACAGCATAAATGCATTTAGAGGTTTCTTGATATGTGGTTTTTTCTTATCATTTGAACTATCTTTACAGTCGTTTGCTTGCGAATTCGATGAGTTTTTGTTATCCAAGTTTCTGAAATTAAATCAAACAAAAAATCAATTAGTAAATTCGTGCCCTTAAATATACAAAACTGGGAAAACGAAACAAGACACACATTTAAAATTAATATAACTTTGAAAAATGAATTTTCAAAACGTCTTGCAAGCAAACTCATCTCAATTGTTATGCAGGCCTTAAATATATATTTATATATATTATATAGTTCAATTTACAGCAAAAAATTTTATGAAAAGACTTGGAAAGTTTTCGGGAAATTCATCTGACTTGCAAATCAGTTGGAATTTTCAATAATTTTAATTAGTAGAAGTATCGTACTAGCAACCAGACATACTGAAGTTTTCAGTACCAATGTAGCAGTATAGCATAAAGAAGTCTCACATTTTTACAAATGAAATGTATTCAGATAAAGTCTACTCAAAAAGACGTGTTATTCTCTAATATAGACATATGTATTTCTAAAAATTACATTTTCTTGAGCCTTGTTCCAATACTTAAGTCATAAGGAGCGTCAGGGAAAGGTATGCCGTCACAATTATTAGTTGGTGCACCATCAGTTCCATTTGAAGCTCCAACAGCCGCAGTCAGGGCGTTAAACTGCGCTTTCAACATATCTGTTAGTGCACGTTCTTGAAGTGCGACAACGGCTGAAACTGCTGAAGATGCTTGAAGAGCTCCTGGTGCCTGTGTAGGGAGACTGGCAATTACGACTTCCTTATACGCGTTTCCATTGTTGGATGTTTCCGATGTTGGAGTTTCTATACGCCGTGCATATCTAGACTTTCTCCGATGATGATATTTGCCATTGCTTGAGGCAAAAGTCCCAGCCAGCGGTCCTGTCGAACAGCTGCTATTACTGCTTGTCGGTGGAGTGGAAGGTGTGGGTGGAAACTGAATATCATTCAAGTAAAACGTATCATTGGAGGAACCTATGTTAACAACACTCTCTCGATTAAGCGGACGGTTTAATATAGAACTGTTCTCAGAGATATCAAAAGCATTTGAGCCAGGAGTAGACGTAGGAGTACATTTCGTAGCAGAGGTTGAAGCTCGATTAAAGATAGTATTGCCGATTGTGAAAGTATTAAATCTTGATTGTGACGCATATTCTAAAATTATTTCAGCCGCAGTACTGCAGCCTAGATCGTGTTCATTCGATCTATTTTTTGGATGCCAAATACATATGGGTAATGAGGTCCCATCTGCGCTTTCTTCACTACTCCCTGTACTTTCATCGTATCCATTCTCGATAAGGCCAGGCTCTTTTTCCCGCACAACAGCTGCGGCTTGTTGTAAAATAATATTTTCGATATCTTGCAATGTGCGCGGCTTATCGGTTGCGGATTGAATACCAAATTCTTGCTTATAACAATCTTTTAAATAGACTTTTGTTTGATCCGACTTCTTTAAATCACATTCAGCGGAGAGAGCAATAGCTGCTAATGCCATTATATCATGGGTTGGCGAGTTTTGAGCATTGCAGGGAACAGTTTTGCTATCAGGCGTAAGACCCAAGCGCTGCAAGCTTCGTAAATAATAAAGTTCTGCGCTGCTCCACTGATGATAGAGTCTTCTCACTTGCACTAGCATGCTTTCAATTTTCTTCTGATTACTTTCCAATTCCCCGTGTACAGCTCTTTCAAGGGTTGAAGGTTCTCTCATTTCCTCTCTGTCATTGGCTCTGTCTCTATGATCAACAATGGGTTGGCGCGCCGAACTTAGATTATCCTGGAATTGTCTAGAAAGCAATGACAATTGCTCTAAGCCTTTCTTTATATCGAATAACAAATTCTTTTGTTCCCGAAAAAAATATCCCCTTGCGATTGAGAGATTTTGATCCATGGGATGTTTTTCCGTTCTATTTACGGAATGTTTGGTGTTCGGGTTTCCTTCTTTACGGTTTTGATCATCACATCGGTCACTTAGCTCAATAGCGCATAGCGTTCTAACATTATTATTGTTGTCCTGTGATGGGCCTATTGAAGATGTTGGTAATGATCCTGTTTCCTTGATCGAGTAATCACTAGTCAAAGTGTTTTTTTTTAAACCAGAAAATTCCACCACATGAACTTTTCGTTCTGTCTCCCGATCTGCTTCTGATGAAGATATATGACAATGAGGTTGCTGTAAAAATTGTGCATATAACAATTGTGTTGCCAATAACTGTTGTTGTTGATTATGTTGCTGTTGCTGTTGTTGTTGTTGTTGAGAGCATTTATTATTATATATTCGAGCCAGTATTGTATCGCGATCCCGGTCCCATGAGTTATTCCTATTGCCATCTTCTAACTTGGACCAATGCTGCAAAATGTCTTGTTGCTGGTGTCGCAATATTATTTCCGACATTAATGTAGATGTTGCTCCTGGAACCATGGCAGAATTTTTAACTGGAGTGTTGAAAATATGTTCCATTACAACAGAATTTGGCTTTGTAACTCCCTCACTCGCTGCACCCTGATTATATTCACTTGATAATTCTCCATAGGCACCTTGAAAATTTATTTGGCACGTTTTTTCTGACAATTGCGCTGCTGATGGTAATGATGATGATGATTGTGAAATAGCTTCCATTAAACTGCCGACAGGGATCGTTAAGTCCTTTGGTTCCTTATCATCAATGCCAACATTTTTATTTCGATGGATTTTCTCATAAACAAACGACTCTTTATTCGAAGAAGAAGAATCTTCTGCAGTTGTGTCCTTGGTGCTCTCAGAATCCATACCACATACAAATGATTTACAGATAATTCGTATTCGAATGTAACTTTTGAAGTTCTTCCGCACTTAGGTTGTTCGCTTTGGTTGATTAAACAAACTCTTTTTGCTTTACATTTTCTTAACATTGCACTATTTTTTTTAATGAATTAATTTTTTATTACGCCATGAGTCCACCACATTATTTTTTCATCGTTAACTTAATTTTTAATATAGATGCCATATAACCGTTTCAGCTAAAGTTTTTAACTTTAATTACAATTATGTGACTCCTACCAAAAGCAATACAATAATGTTAGATTCTGAAATAATATTCTATCATCATTGACAACTCTATTACTAGTTAAAGCTCTACGGGATCACGTCTGACCCGGAATCATATTCGTATTTTGTATAAAGTTCCAAACTATATAAAGTTAATACCCATGCCGATGAGCGCCGATAAGAAATATATTCATCTTTTCAAGAAAGGTTTTCAATAAGGAGGAGAGGGAATGTTGAGAGAACTTTTTATGCACTTGCAAAGTTTATTATAATCCCATAAATATTATCAGGAAGAAGAGACGAGCTTATATGGCCATGCCTATTTGTCTATTCAGTTTTTGAGCTAGGCACATATGTCAGAATCGGCCGGATCGGACTTCTATATCATATAGCGCCCATAGGAAAACTTTTTTACTTAATATAATGAATTTTGCACGTTACACCATGAAAAGGTGAACATAATTTTTTGTGTGTCCGATCTTAAAGAACAATCGGTTCAAAAGTCGTTGTTTCTTGAAATATCTTAATAAAACTTGGAAGTTAGGGAAAAAGTCATATTTCCAGAAATGAGATACGAGTACTACATCATAAAGCTCCCAAATTTGCAAATGTATATAATTTTCGGCGCGCCGAAGATAGCTTTTCCTTACTAGTTCTTTATTTATATTTATAGCACCAGAATTAAATTAAAATTCAAAATGCCGAATATAATGATAGATTAACATCACTCCGTCAAAAGTTCTGTTATGATGATTTTACATTTTTTGACCTAAGCTATTCCAGCCATCCCTTCAATTTCGCAAATTTAATTTTTGGTATTGAGTAGGCCGTTTCCCAGAGAGAGTCACCAGTTAATTAATCTGTTCTCTCGTGGATGCTGCATTTTCTCTCGCTCTCTCTACGAGATTTTTTTTTTCATCTTTCTCTTCGGTTGCATCGGCGCATTGGCATAACAATAACATTGTTACCTGCCTGTTGCGGAAAATAAAGTGAAACAACACATATGGCGAGTATTATTATACGAAATATCTGAGTTATGAATTCCATTTAGTTATATTTATTCTTTTTACATCATATACACTATGATAACTTGATATATGCAAAGGGAGATAGACAGCGAGAGAGAGAACGGGAGAAAGAGTAATTCCTTTAAATTATGCATTTGAATGCAATTAGTTGTGACTCTGTTGTGAGCAGTTCTCTGGGCGCTGACTAAGTGAGCGAGTGACTGCTTGTCAGTGGGTCTAAATGACTGAGTGAATTGGTGAGTGGTTACTCGTGGGTATCGTTGTTGTCTGGGTTTATTGCTGAATTGAGTTGATTTATGACTGATGCTTTAGGCACAATTAATATATACACATACATACAAATACTTATAAATTTGTAAGGATGTTAATGTAGATACATTTTCCTTAATTACTGATGAATAGAATTTATTTCAATATCACATATGCACACACACGAATACACGCACACATGTTTCATGAAATCTTTTAAATTGACATTTGACATGTTTTAAGTATATTTCCGAGAGGTTCAATGGGATGAAATAAATATTTGAAAATGGTGATAACCGAACACTTTAAACAGCTAAAGGGTTAACTAATTAAGAGGTTGTGTACTGAGAATTAAGTTATCCTGACTTCTATGATTTTTCTTAACGACTTTATACTGCCTGCTCAACAATTTGACGTATTACTTTCGACTTTGAGGCTTTAAAGCTAACAATTTGCAGTGGTAGTCGCCTCATCTCTCTTTTCAAATCCTCTCCAAGGCAGAGAGCCCGGTTGCGCCGTGAGAGCAACTCTAAAGTTTTCTCTGAGAACATATCTAAAGTTTGGTTTATTTATTTGTTAGGCACCAAAAAGTAACATGAAAAGCTCATTCGAAAACACTAAATAAATTGGACTGTTGAGTCTAACAAAGAATACATATTTAGTATGTTGTACAAATGAATTTAAAATTTGTATGTATACTATTTATATTTATATTTTTGCATATATACGGATATAAAAACGGATAGAGGCGAATCAGGACGGTTCTAAATTTTGATCTAAGAATATAATTAGCAGGATCGACCATGTCCAGTTATATTTTCAGCTTTTATAAGGACATAAAGATTAGCCAGTCAGCTAGATTCTGGTCAAGACGGAAGATGAAAAAAAACAGACGGAAAATATATTGCATTACATTTTTTCGAAGTCCGCAGGCCGGCAATCACCTTTTTTGGTTTTCTATTGAGGTTGAACTACTTTACAGAGAAACTTACAAAATATTTTTAAATATAATTTGTACATATTTTGGGAAGTTAGAAAAAAAAGGTGGGAAAACTTGAGGTTTCCAATTTATTGCATTTTCAGATTTGTTCGTAAATAATTATTAAATTTTAGAAATTTCACCACCAAAATTCGAGACGGGCGAGAAGAAGTGATAACTGATTTTGAAAAATTTTGGATTGAAGTAATAAAATCCACTTTTAATAGACAAATGCTCTATCGGGGACCCTAATCCGTAACTAATATCTGTGTGTAATATAATAGTAAAAGCTTTAAAGCTTGAATTCGAAGAGCAGAATACAATTTATTTTTTTCAATAGCAACATTTGCTAAATTTCTCATCAAGAATATTCCCGTTCACTAGAACAAACAGTTGCGTAGCAGTTGTGCAATGCCAACAGTGGCGCCATCTATTTTTGAATTTTTCTGACTGTATTCTGATATAAACAGAAATATTTCCCATAATCTACTAATATTTCTTTCCTAAACATATTTACCCTTTTATATAGTTTATAAATTCTTTGTATATTGTATTAATAATAATCATTAATAAAAGCTGATGTTATTTTGAAAAGAGCAATATATTTTTCAATTTATTTAAATTTAAAACTTTTATAAGTACAAGGTGACCTGAAGTAAATTGGCTAGTCTTTATTATAATAATTCAATTCAATCAAAAAAATTTACTAAAAATGTTGAGTTGCAGAGAATTCGAATTAGCGAAATACTCAAATTATCCACTAATATCAGTATTACATAAAAAAAAAAATAAATTTTTATTCAATTGAAAAACATTTTAAATACACGCTCTGAAACCATTCTAAACGCATACCAGGAAATTTACAAATAATTACAATATAAACTGTTTTTGCAGAGGATATTACAAGTTTGTCTCGAAATTTGTAATGCATTGAAGGAAACATCTCAGACCCTATAAAAAATATATATTATTGATCAGGACGACGAGACGAATTGATATATCCATGTCCGCTTGTTTATCTGCAAACTAGGTTTTTGAGTTGGTGAATGAAATTCGGTATGCAGCCTTTTTCTACGTCGGAGCCGGCCGAATAGGCCACCAAAGGAAAAGTGTAATTTCTAAACGTACATTTAAGAACGGATTACCATGTCATAGAGCTCTGCAAGAGTATATAATCTTCACCGCGCCGATAATAGACTTTCCTCGGTAGTTTAAATTCATTTTTATTTTTTTGATACCTTATCTTATGGCGGTCACTAGGTAATAATCATAGATGAGCAGTGCATTTCATCTATGTCAATGCGCATGATAATAATCGATTATAATCATTTTGTGTACGAACAAACCAAATTTGCAGTTCAAATTAATTCGAATTATAGAGAATTTCGATATACAGAGTATATAATTTTTTCTCTAAACGCGATTGTCACCAAATTAGTTGGTGCTAGAGGAATTTTGGCATAGCCTGAACGGTAATAAGTACGAAGATAAAATTTGGAAACAAGATTTATGGCATACTGTAAGGAAAATTTCTTTAAAAAAATCGGCCTTCAAGTAAAATTGAAAATGGGGTTAAAATCATTGTGTAAAAAAGATTAATTTTCACTATTTCTGATCCCTGATTTACATGAAACTCAGTATCAGACTTCTAAATTAAAAGCTAAGATATTCGTATTTCATATTTTTGCGAAAATCAGAACCCAAAACTTGTATGGGAAAAATTTTTTTTACCCGATTGCTTTCAAACTCGGTTTCAGAGCTCTACATTAAAATCTAAAATATAAGTATTTCACAGTTTTTAGAAAATCGACTCCCGATGTGGGGGGGTCAGATGTATTATGGGGTAATGACAATCGATGTCAAACTCAAAACGCAATAATAAAATTTTAAAAGTTTGATATTAATATTTTTTGGAAATTATACCCCCAACGGTATTTCGGGCAAATTCTCTCTATTAATTTTTACGAAATGTATTATTCGTAGCAATAGATGTGCTTTATTGTTTATATTTAAATTTAAGGTATTCTAGAAGTATTTACTGAAGAATTTCCATCGTTTCTTTCAGACTCGTCTTTTAAAATAATGGAATATGCAATGTGGGATGGAATTAGGGGATGGAATTCAATGCGCAAACGCGTACTATTGAGAGGGCCAATAGGAAAGTTTACATCTCTATATATATAATGTTTGTATGTGTGCGTCTTTATTCATGTATATGTGTGGGTATTTAAGTGGGTTGTGGGTAAATTAAATATGGCGTCTGTATGTCCCCCACCCAATGAGCTGCTGAGCCTAGCGGTATGGACGTGTTAATGACCGAGTGTGAAAAAATCAGAATGTGGATCAAAAAAATAACAGCCTGTAAACTATAGAAATAAAAAAAAAAAAAAAAAGAAACAACATCCAATATACACATATGGGTCATAAAATCAGATGTGAAAAATAACTCTAAAACTTAAAATATAATTAAATAAAACAAAATTGTAAGTTACCAAATTGCGAATATCTATTCTGAATGTTAATTATTTGGTTGAAAGCCAATTTAAAAATTCTAAAATTATATTAAATACAGAATTTATATCATCATTATCAACCAATCAATATTTTAATGAATAATGATGCTATAAATTTAGTATTTAAAGTAATTTTAGAATTTATAAATTAGCTTTCAACCAAATAATTAGCATTCATATATATATGTATACATATATATATATATATATATTAGTTGATTCTATGAATCATAGTTCATAGAATGATATTTTAGTAATAAATTTATATTTTTCTTACCTTGAATATCGATTACTCGTTGTGGTATCTTGAACACCGCAATCCTGTTTCGAACTGGACGCCACAATCGCGGGATGTGAATTTAAAACATGGTGGGGTGTGGCATGAACAGAAGGCAACAAACTCGGTGAGAATCGAAATGGGAAATCGCTGAAATTTAAATATTAATCTTTTCTATATTATCGCCAATTACATTTATTAGGTATTTCAATAATCACCTAGATAACGTAGTGTTAATCGGTAATGAGGAGGGATACGGTGTTCTAAAACTAGATGCTGAATATACCGACGGCGTGTGCCTGAAAAAAAAATAATTGTGTAAGCAAATATTTTATTAGAAAATAACAAATATTTAATAACGATATTAATATTAAAAAAATGTTAAAAGAAAAAATAAATTGTTTTTTTTTTTTTTAGTAGTTTATCTTTAAGATTTTTGTTTATACACTTGAAAAGTATATCATAATCTTGTCATAAAATGTGTTAAGGATTGAAGGACTCATCTCAGATCCCATAGCAAATTTTTCAGAACCAGCCGGATCGGACAACTGTATCATATAGCTCCCAAAAGAACAATCGGTTCCAAAGTTGTTGTATGGAATACTTTTTCTAAGCATTATTTTTCAGTTTTCATTGTTAATATTTAAGAAAATAAAACTCATTGCTGTAGTTTTTCTTATTTTTACAGATATAACAAATATGTCAAGTATAATCTCAATTAAATCTTAAGACTTCTATTTAATTTATAAACTTACCATGAAGCTACTTGAGACATGTCCGGACTTAGCATCGGATAAGGATATTGGCTGGCAGCAAATGGATATAATGCAGGACGAGTAAGACCTGAAAAACAGAATTATATGCATATAAATAGTACGAAATATTTTTCAGATTAACAACCATCGATAAAAAGATCTGTCAGCTGTTTAATTTATTTTACATTAATATGTGAAAGCTACATATTCTCCTGCAAAGGAAAATAAAAAGTGCAATTGTTGGGTAGCGGAAGAATATATTCAGAACTGAATATCTATATCTAATTTATTTAAAACAACACTTCCAATATTTTATATTATACAAATGTATTTGTTATCCGAAAGTTTTTAAGTGTTCATCAAAATTAATATATATCTATAATTATTTATATTTATGTGTACAGTATGTATATATTAACAAAAACATCACTTACATGTGCATAAATATATATATTACATATAAGCAACTTAAAATAAAATAAAATAAAAATATATGCGAGATATAAAAAGAAAACATATGCTTTTAAGACTTTTGACTAAACTATGTGAGAACTTCATACTTCATAATAAACAAAGGACAAGGAAAAAAGATAGTGTTCGCGCATTTTTCGACTATTGATTTTGTCAATACGAGGACATTTCAAACTCGAAATTTTTACAATATTTCGGGCCTATTTGTTTTGAAGATCTTACCAGTTTTCGAAAAATATCTTTACAGACTGAAATTATCATTTGAAAATTGTTGTTAAATTTATTAATTATTTTCACCGAATTTTCCAAAGGCAGCTACATATTCATATAAGTAGATCATTGTAGGTAGTAGTCCGATCTTGGTATCATTGGTATTCGGTAAGAAAGCACTCTCTTACAACTTTAAAATATATTATAATATTATGTAGACTCTATAATGTAAAATATGTGCCTATCAATATCTGTAAAAATCTAAGTTGAAATATATTATAGAAAGTATATATAAAGAAAGTAGTCATATTGAGCAATAAAGCAGTAATGAAGAATATTATTTTCAGATTTAGATGAATTAATTAACTATAATTTTGTGAACATTTGTTTATCTATTAAACCCAGTCCAGACCCAGACGTCACAATGGTCCAGCCTGTGCTAAGAACCTGATCCGCTCACATAAATACCACTGCAATTGATTGCTTACGAAGATAATTTGACAATGTATATGCACATTGAAAAGGGCGGTAAATGACCATAAAGAAGATGTGTAAATATAGGATTATTTATCAATTTTCTTTCTATTCTCATGTCGTTTTTATTTTAATTGAAAATATTTGCCCCTCCTATTTCATGGGCCGTTGATGTTGTCCTTGATGTCCTCCTTTTTATTATAGCTATTCTTGTTGTTTCAGCGTAACAATGAACTTCTCGGGTTTGTTGTCATTTTCAAGTTTTATTGTAGTAAGCCAATGTTGTATCAAAAACGAGCGGGCACATCAGTGAAAGGGAAAGAGGAGGAAAAACGAAGAAGGGGAAGGAAAGGAAAGGGTGCTGTCAGTACCACAGCAATTACCCGCGGGCGAGTGCGTGTGCCGAATTGAGTGCGGATGGCGAGTAGTGAAAAGAAAAGGGGATGCGGTACAGATCTAGCGACAAAAAGGATGTCATTATTATGTGGTTGTGCAACATGTTTTTATTCATTAGGCGTTTTATAGTTTTTTTTTAGATTTCTAGAAAGATTTTTTGTTGTGTTAGTGATATCGATATGTTTTCTTCCTTTGGGTCGACCGTTGCAACCCTTAACGGAGGTGCTCTTCGCTTGGCGAGCTGTATGAAATTTTGCATTCGATACACCAATACAAAACTTTGAATATGAAGCGTACTTATAAGAACTAAATCTATGGCTGAAAACAGCCATATATTAAAAATTTCAATAATTTGTTCATATAGCGAATTAATAGTGGAGACACACACTATTAAGTCATTCGAAGACCTATAAATAGCACAGCAGAAAAAAATATTATATATAAATATTTTTAATATACATACACACATTACTTATAAATTCATATATTCATATGCGCATGTAACACTTCTTCACACTTAAGGGTATCAGCTAGCCGGCTTCTACAATATTCAGTCTATCCAGTGTCAACCCTGTCTGTCATTCAACATGTCATATTAAAGCTTATTGCTTTAAAATGAGTAAAGCCGTTCCTCATCTCAGCCCCGACCCCGGTGACAATCCCAGTCTCGTTGGCAATGCAACCATTTTCTGTACGTACTTAAGCTGCGCATATCATTACCGGGGAATCTAAAGAGCCATGTGCCGATGATGACGAGGACGATTTCGATACCAATTCTGATCCTGATGAACAGCACGAGCTAATGGTTTAGGGTCACAAGGGTTGACAACTAATACGCGATGTAGCCAGGGGCCATAAGACAGACAGTCGTAACCTTGTCGAAAAACTCCCCCTTTTTCAGCATGTACTAATAGTCTAGCAATTAGTCGTTTTTATTGTAAAGAAAACTGATTTTGTCAAAATACATTTTAGACAATTTGGAGTGTTTGACATTATGGGATCGCTTTATTCTTCTATATCAATTTGTAACGATTGCACTCTGCTTGACGGAAAATGCTTAAGAAATAGTTAAATCTGACGCATATATAGTCTTTTTCAACTGAACATTAATAAAAAAAAATATATTGAGTTTGTATACCGTAAAAGTTAGTGTCTGTGTCTATGCAAACTAGTCTCTCCGTTTTTGTGTCTTATTTTTGTTGAAGATAAACGGCCTAAGAAGTTATAAGGAAAACTTTTTTGTTTCTCAAAGTATCTTAATGAAATTTACAAGTAGGATGAAAAAAATTTATCGAGATCGGTCTATATCATATAGATGCCGTAGGAATAACCAGTCAAAATAAATATATTTAATGATTTTTTTTGAAAAAGGTTCCCTCAGAAAAATGTTAATATCTCGGAATGTTATGTGTTGATTGTAATGCTTCATGCATTGATTAACAAAGTGTTCAATATGACAGTATACGAGGAAACTGTGAAACTTGAGTTAATGTTTCTGTTTTTTTTTTACCTAAAAATAATCTTTAGCAAAACAAATTTCGCCAAAAAAAAAAAAAAAAACATTTGATCGGTAAAAAGGCTGACGATAAGAACTAATATTGTCTTTACCCGGGTGATTCCTGGTAGAAAAAACCACTAGTAACTACATATATGTTCATACTATTGTTATACATGGAATCGAGTCAAGCCACATCTACTGTACACGCTACCCTCTCTCAATTTAACAGAATCAGGCAGAATGTTGGACTCTCCATCTACATTTGCCTGAAAGACTAGCTAGCTGCGATTTTATTGTGTTATTCAATTATTAGTATGCCACCATTGTTAAGGATCATAATGCCATGTAATCCGCAAGCAGCTCTTAAGTGCATGCCTTTTATTTACGCCGTTGCTTCCCATTAGATCCGACCAGCCGACCACTACCATAACCATACCCATTACCAGGCTCTTAAACGGCCAACCACCGCGAACCCTATGGCATAAGCAAGCGCAAGGGGACTTATAAGGGAAATTTGGCAGAATGACTAAGTGAATGAATGAATACCGTAATCGAGCATATATACACGAATAAAATCGCATCATGTGCAATTATTATTTCATAATTTGTTTGAATTTCGCCTTCGAGGTGAAGGGTGAGAAAGTCAATAGCTTGTGGTTAGGTTATTTTCCTCTTAGCGGCCTCAAACCCGAGCTGAAACCCTGATCCACTACTTCTTAATTGTTTGTTTATGAACAATTCCATACGATAAATACGCCTAAGCCTTAGTCCTTTAAATCTGTGGCTGTAATTCATTCGCATAGATAAATCTAACAAATTGTATTGTTAAATTGGAATTACTAATAGTAATTTCTTAATATCGAAAATTCCCTCTCAAAAAATAAATTAAAGAAAAATTCAAATTAATATTAAAAGTTTACATTTTTAATGTCTCCTAGCTTTGGTGTGGACCGTTTCCTAAGTTGCACTAAGCACTTTCACCTAGAACATACTTACTCAATGGTTTTATCCGTTTATCCGTGTTGCCGCACACCCACTCTACTTGAACTATGAACAAAATATATTCAATTGTAAGCATTAGGGGAAATACTTGAGACAATGATTGCAATTTTCCACACAATTTACAAATAATTATCATATTGTTCATGTCATTTTGTATTCGCGAAGACGAATTTACATTTAAATAGGTAAAAAGCTTTGGATTTTTATTGGCAGGCTTCTAATATGTACATGGTTACACCCATTGCCTTTATCTTCAATATTCAGTTTGAAATTGTTCAACTGACAATATAAAAAACTGAGTTTTCGTCTAGGCCAACATTAGCATTTTGTTTCATTTTAGCAGACATTTTAATTTATTAGGATTTGTCAATGTTTGTGGCAATAAAATACAAAAACCAGAAAAACTAAATCCCACCAAGTAAAATTAGTTTCAATAATTTTAACTTTATATAAGTTATCAAAGTTCGCAATTAATGAATTTGATTTTAACGATTATGTCATCGACATCATAAGAGTGTCTTAATAGAAAAAAGATTTTGACTAGGAAATATTAATCTTTAATTAAAGTGCCAAAATAATTTTCACTTTGGACTTTAATAATATTTTTGTTAATTTTTCGAAATCGATATATTATTATTAATTATTAATTATTATGAATTATATAATTTATTTTTATTATTTCCATACCTATTGCCTTTGGATCCAACTGATATGGTGGTATTCCACAATGCGCAGGCGGTGGTGTAGTTAGTGGGTCCCCATTGTGGCAGAAGAAAGGAGGTAATCCTATTTTATTGGCCTGCAAAAAATAACATACTTTGAACATTCTCTAGTAAATTAAAATAATAAGATGGTAAAAGTAAATAAACAAATAGTCAGATTTTTGTAAATATCTTACAACGAAAATAATATACGTTTTGACAGAGACCATTAACTTACCATAACTAATTTTATGTGAAAAACAATTCCAAAGCTATTTTTCTATTTTATCCTATAGGTCGTACTCAAACTTCTCTAATTTTTCGGGAGAAAATTTTCTATAATGTGCATACTTTTTAAAAAACTAGTGAGGAAAATCTATATTCGGCGTGCCGAAAATTTCATACCCTTGCAGAGCTATACCTTTAGAAATCACACTTTTCCATAAATCTTGTAAATTTTATCAAGATACTTTGAAAGCTAAAAGTTTTCCATACAACAACTTTTGAACCGATTGTTCCTATGGGAGCTATATATGATATAGTTGTCCGAAAGATACCAAATTTTATTCACATTGCACAAAAACTGAGAGACTAGTTTGTATATAAGCAGACGGACAGACAGACATGGCTTTATCAAGTCATCTCGCCGACCTGATCAATAATATATATAATTTATGGGCTCGGTAATTCAATGCATTACACATTTCAAAGTTATAATACCTTCTGCAAGGATATAAAAATTGCTTATAATAAAATAATTTAGCCATAACTTTAACCTTCTCGATTTTAAAGGTTTGTCTTTTGTTCATCTCCACTAATTAGTCAGGGCTAAGAGCTTCGTCCAATACAAAAATATTTAAACAATTAAGAAATTTTCAGCGATGGATGCTCATTTTTCCAAAGCTTCAGGGACAACTTTTTTTCTAGATTTAAATGTTCAGCTCTAAAACTGAGCTTGAAGTCAATTGCGTAACAATTAAAATTTTGCCGTATTAATCATTGATACCCATTTTCCAGCCTTGGCAGCGTATTTTCCAAACTTTCAGAAACACATATTTTTCAGATTGTAAGGTAAAATATAAATAATATATAAATACCTTAAATTTTAAGGTAGAACTCTGAAAATGAGTTTGAGCTCGATCGATCAAGGAATAATAAAGTTTCATACAATGGTTTTACCACATTTTCCCTAACTTGGGGGCCGAGTAGTACACAGTTTTAGTAGTACAGTAATTTTGAGCTGTCAGTCATTCAGTCACTCAGGACATTGAGTTATATTTATAGAAGATAGGTTAATCCTTATAATTTTTAGATAAGGTATAGGCATCTGATCTTAATAATTTTAGCCAACACACAAAATAAGACATGAGCATTTCAAATTGCAAATATATCTTTAGCCCTTCAGCGGGACTTTGTTTTTAAGTTGCTATTCTGTAAGAGACAAAACCTTAAGTCGACTGGGATTCAACTGTAGATTGGTATTAGGCATTTGAATAATATAAGCTCTTGTCCTACAGGTGCACTTGCGGAAACGATAGCTTCAGGATAACTCTGCATAACTGAAGGGCGAGAGGTCAATAAACTTTACATTTTGTTGACCCCCAGTTTGCCTACATTGACCTCCCAAGGGGTAAGATACAGAAATGCGCAGATAAAGAGCGAATGAGAGGGTAAAATGAGAGCCAAACTGGCGTACTTAGCCCCACAGAATAAAAGTTCCTCTCATTTTTCTACCAGTGAAGCTCAACCCGTCACACATTCACCAAGCCAAGAAGTATCGTTCATACAAGTTAATACGGGCAATGCAATCACAATATTGCAACATTGTGATACAGAAACCAAAATCCTAAAAAAAAACAAAGTTCATTAACATAAACATCCGTTCAAGGCAAAGATCGGCCGATAAAATTTTAGCTTTCTCTAACAAGACTTCATCGGTATTATTTTTAATTTCAAATAATAAATATATATAGGTATATTATATAAATATATATAATATATTTTATACATATATATGTATATATATATATATGTATATATATATATTACATCGGAGTATTCGGATTTCGATAAAAGTTATCTTTGAAAGTTTTAAAAATACCCACGTTATAGGCTTTGACCTAATTGAATAAACGTATTTTGACATAGGTACACGGATTCATTCTCAACATGTTTTGTTTTTATATAACCAATTAAAGTTTATTAATTTTATGTTAAGAAAATGGGTCGTAAATAAATAAATAGTAGTCAGATTATAATAGTTTTTTCGTCACTCTTAAACCTTGAATTTCCGAGTTGTGAGATATCTTCTGCAAAATAAGTATTATATAACATTTATGATCAATATATGAGATTTTGTCGCCTCGGAAATGGCTCCTTCAACGCTTTACACACTTCATGGCAGATTTATCCTCTGCAAGTGTATAGTAACCAAATGAACAATGGAATGATAAATCATTGAAAAGCGAGTATATGCACACTAATTGACGAAATAAACTGATTATTTGATAATAAGCACAAGAAATCTACAGCTGTTTTTATATCGATATCTGGATCTATATCTGTATACGTATGAATTAGTGTAATAACATGTTTGACCAACCCAATTAAGAGCACCAAATTTAGCCAAGTTTCATTCAGTTATGGCACAATGTTTTGAAAAAAACTTATATCTAATCGAATAGCAAACGAAACTAGTAAGAAAAGTCTTTCCTTCGGTGTGCCGAAGATTACATACCCATGCAGAATTTTGGACCGATTGTTCCTAGGAGAGCTATATGATCTAATAGACCGATCTTAAATCTTAGAAATCACACTGCTACATATAACTTATACATATACATATAACTAATTATCATTGAGATACCTTAGAAAATAAAAAGTTTTCCTTACTATAAGTTTTTGATCGATTGTTGTTGATGGGGGTATATGATATAGTAGCCCAATCTTAATCATTTTTTGGTCGCTCATAGCAAACATAGTTATGGATATGAGTTATAAGTTTTATCAAGATGTTGAAAATCAAACAACTTTTCCCTACAATAACTTTTGAACCGATGGGAGCTATATGATATAGTTAAATGATCCACTAAATGTCCTCACCTAGCTCAAAAACTGAGAGACTAGTTTGTATATAAACAGACGGACGGATAAGGCTATATCGAGTCGCCTCATTAAATACATTTCACATTTCGTTACAAAGTTATAATATCTTTGGAAAATGCTTAATATATTTGAATATATCTGAATGTGGAAACTTTCAGAATGCCATAAATCTTTATGTCCAAATTTCGTCCTCGTACGTATCAGTCAGTCAGTCAGGACATTGCCTTATATGTATAGAGATGAATGTAACGTGTATTAGAGGTAAATGCATGCAAAGGCCATGGTTGCTCTTTATTGTACAAAAGGAACTTGGTAGATACATTAAAAAGTCCGTAACCTGAGTTTATTCCTATAATGACTCAGTTGGACAATTGATCTTACTAAGATCAATAATCGAATCAACCCTTACTCTTATTATTTTAAAAAAAATTCATAGAAGTTCTTGTTCTAAGATCTGATGATCTTTTTTTCTAAGTGTAGAATGTGTATATATGATGATAATACACATTCTGATGTACATCCGTATTTATATGTATATCTACTCACTCATACTAATTCGAGTTTGTGTGTTGCGTATTATCACTGATGTTGTTGTCGCTGTCTTTCTTGTTGTGACTTAATGAATAAAACTACAACAACAGTAACTACAGCATGCAAACAACAACAGTAGCAACAACAACTATAATAATAACAAGCAACAGCAGCGGGTACAAAGCAAGCGGCGAGTCAGCGAAACCGAAAATATGTCTTTGATGTAGCCGCTGTTAAACGAATATAAAAAGTGCCGCCGACGCCGCTTTTCAAACTGTTTCATGTGCTTGCCCACTCCCCACTCGGATCCTTCACTGGTTGGTCGTTGCCCCCTCTACTCGAACGAACCGCCCCTTCTGCCATGCTGTTATGTGTGCGATAAAAGTATACTATTACTTTTGGTTCGATACAAAGACTACGGTTATTATTTTTGTTTTCTATACTATCTATATGAGTATAAAACTCATAGAAAAGTAGAGTATGTAACAGTCAAAACGGAAACATCACCGATACCATAACTTATAAAATAATATAGTAAAAATATTCTTATACACCTGTACATAACATATACATAAACAAATAATAATAGTTACATACATATATACACAAATTATGTTTTCTTTTAATTTTTCGATTATTATCAAAAAACAAAATAGAATATTCTAAGTGCTCGACTTAGAGCACCACAGCACACATACAGAATATGTACATCTCTATATAATATAATTAATACATAAAATATATATATTAATTATAATATTTTATATATAATATAATTAATAATACATAATATAATTAATAATTTATACTATTAGTTTATAATATAAATATCAAATTAAACCAGTGAGGAAAACCTATCTTCGCGCGAAGAACATTACATACATTAGGAATACACAATATAATTTGTCTTAACTTCCAATGCGTGTTATAATTTTGTCCCGAAACGTGTAATGCGTTGATGGAGGCAGCTGCGACTCCAAGAAAAATATCGAAATCAAATTTAGAAATTAGATGAAAAAATATTTTTTCTAAACGTACATTTAACGTTTAGTTAAGTGCTGAAAATTGGGTGCTTAAATTTTGTATGGATTGAAGTCTAATTTTTTCGCGATCGAATTCAGATTCAGAGCTCTACATTCTTAAATTTTAGGTACATATACAAATGTAATTCCCATTTCTTTTTTTTTTTTTTTTTTTTTTTTTTTTTTTTTTTTAAATTAGCATATTGGGTCAAAGTTTATATGTTCAACATTAAAGTGTAAAAAATACATTTTACTTTTCTTTTTTTTCCTTTATAATGTTTTACAAATATTTATTAAATAAGCTTAAATTTATCCCCAGAGGCCGCAATTAAGGTAAACGTATTAAGAAGAACTTACTTGTTTTAAGTAAATCTAATATAAAAGTTATTTTGGTAACAGGGGAAAAAAGCTGAAAATCTGTTTCTCGTATTGCTGCAAACTGTTTTGCAAAACTATTTCTCAAATAATAGTTGACTGATTTTGATAAATGTAATCTAATATATGAAAATTTACTTCTGGGCAACGGCGGGGAATACCAGAATATCTGGGCTAAAACTTTTCTTCAGAACATTTCTCAAATAAGAAAAGTTTGGTGAGAAAATGTATGTATTTCAAATACTCATTTAATAATGATTTTTTCTGTCGATGCCGGGTAAAGCGTATGTAGATATGGATATTGTAAATTAATAAAATATTCGTTCAAACATACTAAAATCACTTGGCCAATTCTTTATGTAATCTCATTCTTATGAAAATATTAATGCTACAGCCCTTTAATCATAATCTAAGGACTGCGAATGGAAATTGAAAATTGAAAACAAAAAAAATAAGTTTGCTTAGATGATGCTGGAAGAATAAAATTGGACGCCATTGTTTAAAAGTGAACTGCAGCGGAAGATTTCGGGGGTTGTTCTTTGTCTCTCATTAAAAGGCACGTCAGCACTCAGCATTTTGGGTGGTTGCTTGCTGCTACTGCTTCGGATTTGTAGTTGTGGTAGTCGGCGCGCTTTTTTAGATTGCTTTTTGAGTTCGGAACCCGAACCCCATACTACCATGTCGCCGTACCCAGTAGAAGCTACTTTCTTTTAAAATTTACTTCCAGACACCTTTTCCAAGCAAATTCGTTTATGCGCTTTTATACTAACTTAAACTAAACTAAAACTTTTACAAACCTCTGGTTACCAATATTGTTTTTATTTTCGATTTTTAAACAAAACAATATGTATAAACCAAATAAATGAGACGCGCAGTAAAAAGCATTTTTGGCCCCATTAACTATATATTTATATATTATTGATGATCTCAACAGCAGCGTTATTTTAGCAATTTTTGGCGGTTATAAGAGATAAGCATGATATGTACATATATTGTCGTACAATATACTGTGAATAAAGATTATTTCCAAATATAGTTCATACACCTTTAATAACAACTCATTTTAGATATATTTATCTACATTGCCAGTTTTTAAACGATCGGCCTAAAAGCACGGAAGTTGTTCAAGAAACTATTTTTTATAAGAAGATGAAGCTGAAGGTTTAATTCTGATACCAGAAATACTTTTATGATCACGGAAAAGTTCTACTGGGTATTGGTGAAGTTCTGTATAATTGTGGGTGTATGTACGTGAGTTTGTGTATTGAATGAGAGTTCGTAGATTGATGTTGTTTACATACGTCGTGAGGCAAAAAGAGACCGAAGGAAAAAGAGTTCGTATATGTCTGTGTGTTGCGAGACAAATGTGGGTTTGGTTGTGTATGTGTATGTGAGTGTGTGTATGTGTATGTGAGTGTGTGTATGTGTATGTGTCGGAAAGTACTACCACCAAAGTACAGCGAACCGTTAGCATCCAACGAAAGGAGGGTGGAGCAATGCGAGCACCGCACTTTGGGGGTGATGTGCTGAACTGTGCTATAGACGTTGATTAAAGAGATTTAACTTGAAATACTTTTTATGCAGGGAAAAAATATGTGTGTAGACAAAAATCTATAAGAGCATTGAATCGAAATCCTTATATTTTTCTTTCATCACATACCTTTACCTACAATTGAAATTGATTTATTTAAATAGATGATACTTAAGTATACAAAGGTTAAATTCTTATAACCGTACTTTATTTTTTTATTTTATTTTAATATTAATTTTTTTGTATTAAAAATGAGTATTCCAATATAATATTCCTATACAGGCTTATATTTGACACATTTGCGCCCAAGATTTTTTAAAGTTAAGAACTCTAAAGTCTATTTTTAAAACTAACTTTACTGCCTTTCCCCGAGCAACGCGAAGATGTCTTTGTTTGTTTATTTATTTTAAGTCGATCTGACGAAGAGCAGTCCCAAAAAGAATAAAGAACATTAAAATTAAATTTAAATTAAGTTAAAATTTTGCCTAGTTTCTAATTAGTTTGTGTTTCCTGCATCACATGTCGATTTAATAATAAATTTGAAAACTCAATTCTATAAATAAATAAATAAAATGTGTATTTCAGAACCAGCCGAATTCTACAACTACAGCTGTCATAGAAATGAAAAATCTGCTTAAAAACTTGTTTACAACAAGCGTATAAAAGCACATTTTCTTACTGCTTACATTTCCAGATAATATTGCACGCGAAGAATAAAAATTATTGTATTTATTTTTAGATTGTTTAAAATTGATTTCAAGATTTGCATATTTTGAGATTTTAAGACTTGTACTTGTAAAAACTTCAAGAACAAAGTTGGCCAAAATTACACCTAATTCCAATAATAAAATCTATTTAAGTTTTATTCACCCAGCTTAAATATTGGGAGACTTGATCGCAAGGAAATAAGCATTTAAAAGTTTCCTCTTTCTGATTAAGATTTGTATACTTAATAGGGTCGGATACCATTTACTTAATCAAACTAGTCAACAAGGTTTATGTACTATATTACATTAAGTATCTATGTATACTTTTGCTCATTACTATAAAAATACACCTCACCATTTTAACCTAAGCATTTTCAGCAGCCTGGGCTGGAGCCGGACCTGTTGCTGCTGTAATGTTGCCATTCTGGCTTAGGATGTTTGCTGGCAGTATTATGCTTAACCTTTCTTTGTTATTGCTGTCTGAAACGGGACACCGGCACCCTCTGAAAAAGCTTGTTAAAAAAACGAATGTTGGACAAAAAATAAATAAAAATAAAAAAGAAAATAGAAAACAAAATCGCGTGAAATGCAATTACTCATGCGTGTTTTGCTCTAAGCAATAGGAAGCCTGGTAAGACTTATATCAAATATAGTTTTCTGTTCTTTTTGCTTGTTTTCCTTTACGTTCGGCGTTTCGATTTACTCAATACTCAGCAAATACAATATCCAAAGGAAGAACGTCTGAAAAATTAAATTGCCACTACCTGCATAGGTGTTAGCCCATCATGTTGTTGCCCTAACTCAATATATCCGTTTCTAATTCTAACGCTTCAACGGCTACGGTCAATAGACCGGCAATCTCTGGTTTTGCGTATTAGTAATATAGCATTGCTTTTTGTATGTATTTTAGGAAACGTTTGGGGTTAGGCTACACTAAAAAAGATGGATAATTTATGTGAAAAATTACCTAAAATTTTAGGAAAAATTTTATTAAAACCATAGTAAAGAAAGGCTATATTCGAGCTGCCCAAGCTGGATTTTGCCTATGGCAGCTAATTTATATACTAAAATCAACTTCTAAATTTCATTAAAATACTTTGAAAAAAGAATACAGTTTCACGTATCGCAATTTTTAAAGTAATTTTTTCTATGGGAGCTATATGATATAACAGGCCGATTTTAATTATTTAAAAAACATATTTCATCTAACTTGTACATTTCATTAACATATCTTGAAAAAGAGAAAATGCTCCGTACAGCAACTTTTGCCCACCTTACGAAATATTTAGAAAATTTGATGAATTAATCTATATTTGTTATTTCCGCAAAAAACGCGTTACGGAATAAATTTTTTTGGTATTTTTTAGTGTGCAAATCTGCAGGTAAACCTGAAAAAACCAACCAACCAACTATATAAATATTACTATCAGGTCAACGCGCCTAGAATTAAGTAACCTCGCAGAACTTCTGATAAAATTTTTAAAATCTTGAGTAATTGAAATAATTGACTAATTTAAAATTATGTTAGTTTTATCAATTTTCGGTGATTAGAGATGGCTAGCACATTTTATGTATCCTCTACAAAATATAAATACCTTTCCATACAGGAACAGCATCTTTGACGGCTATATTTATTTATTCTTCCGCTTTTCAAATGTAAATTTCAGTAAAATTAAGTGTATGTATTTCAGTTATTGTTTATCTACGAATCTTACTTATAGATTTCAATGCAGAACTAGGGTGGAAATATTTTCATCAACTAATTTCATGGTGCTTGTTCACATGTAGTTTTAATTTCAAGCAAGGACGGGCATTATCTGAGTGCAGATATTAAACAGAAAGGCAGATCGTCGCGATAATGTGACAAACCTCCCTACTAGCCTTCCCAATGTAATTACCCTTTTATTCCAATAAAGTTTCAGGCGCTACTCTCTTTTTCTAGTGTTTGGTAATACAATGTACGTACATTGTAGATTATCACCCCATGATAATTTTTACTGCTACCCAGTGCTAAAACACTCCCAAAGACTACTCGATAACTCACCCTTTATTACCCGTAGACACACTTGTAATTATCGACTGTGAAAATAAAACTGTCTATTTATTTATTAAATGGTTATAATTTTAGACTGCCCAGAAACTTAACAGCCTGGTGAAAGGACTAACAAGTATGTGGCTTTTCGAACAAGGTAAAAAGTTTTTAATTACACAACAAAACGGGAAATCCCACTAATATATATTTTATTTAATTTATTCCATTTAGTACAATAACTAGTTCTTGTCGGAGATGCCGCATTCAATGCATTACATATTTCGTGACAAAGTTACAAAACTATTTGTGTATATCATATTTGTGTATAACAAGTATATGTTTGTACATTTCTACATATGTATATAACTCTGATTGACTGAAACTGAGTTTAAAGCCGATAGAGTAAGAATTAGAATTTGTTTTATTCGCCTTTGACCAACATTGCCCAGCATTGCCCAAAAATTGTGAAACACTTATATCTTAGGTTTTAATATACACAGATACAATGAAACTAAATTTGAAGTCGATTGGGTAAGAAGTAGATTTTTCCGTGTTCATTTTACAGTACAACTCTGAAAGTTAATTTGAGCTCGATTTGTTAGGAAACAAAAAAGGTTCATACAACAGTTTCCCATTTTCCCTTTAGGGTCCGAAGTTTTCAAAATCTTTTCTTGCTGGAAACTTACAGTATATCATAAATCATGAGTCCAAATTTCATCTCCTTACGTATTACCGTTTGCGATGATGAATATTGCGTTAAAATATATATATATATTACCTGCCACATAATTCTTCTTCAGTGAATTGATTTATTTTCATTTTATCTCTAATCCACCTGGCCCGTCACAAATACACATAAGTATGTAAGGACTTATAGAGATAAGTCTTCTCAGGATTCATGTTGTGTAGCATATAAGCAAAGACAAACTGTGAAAATATAAGCTGCGTAAAACATTGAAAGGAACCGCAACATCTTTGAAATCGTGTTTTTAATAATTTCAATCCTATTAAATGCATAACAACGGTGTCGTAATAATCGACTAAGTACTACATACTTACATACAGTCTTAACGTCTTACAATAATCTACAAATGGACTGTGTCAATATCTGCAAAGCCAAACTCAAGTTTAAATTTGGTTTTTGTAAGGGGCATATTAATATTTCATTATATCCTAAGAACTATTTATTGTAGTCACCATAAAATATACTTAAAGTTATTATCAACGTTTGTCCGGTTTTTAGCTGCGTTAGTTGTTTTTGTAGATATTTTGATTTTAAAAGTGAGCTTATAGGCTTAAGGAGTTTTGAAAAAATTTATTTTCTTTGAAAACTAGTAAATAGTAAACTAGCGCCGATTTTAACGATTTTAGGTGTGCAGATTGAAATACATTTTTCCATAAAATTTATAAAATTAGTTAAGATACCTTGAGAAACAAAAAAATTTTCTATACAACACCTTTTGTTCATTTGGGAGCTTAACTATACATACATTCCGACATATATTCTGCCTGCAGAAAAAAAAGAAGGCTTCATACCAAATTTTATTCACCTAGCTCAAAAACTGAGAGACTATTTTACTTATAAGCAGACAAACATGGATTTATCAACTCATCTCGTCGTCCTGATCAATAATATATATATACTCACTGCAAGGGTATAAATATGAGCTCATGATTCCTATTTCGTAGCCCATTATTTTATAATTAAAATAAAAAATCAAAAATTAACGATAGTACCAAATATCTAGTACATCGAAAATATCTAAACCATTACTAGATTTAAAGAGTACAATACATACCATCGTTACTGGCAGACCACCAGGGGCTCCATTAGCATAAGAATATGGTGATACCAAATATCCCATATTGAAAGTGTGTGTATGAGGGTCAAGTTTATCTGCAATTAGGAAAGAGTACAATAAATACATACTGATTTAATATTATTTGTATATGGCACGCAAGAGATCTTAGAGATTTTTACCAAATATTGTGTATTGATATCATTTAAAATAAGTGTAATTAGCGACTTTAATTGTTTTATATTAAAAAAACAAACAATTAAAAATAAAATTGTAAGCAATGCTCGGTTAATAAATACTTTGCACCCAGATCCAAATATACGCTCTTACTCTCACACCTATGTTGCCAAATTTTAGTGAGAAAAAAGCTGTGCTGAAAAAACAAGCTGTATTTTTCGACACTAAAAAGCGCATAGATTTTAATTTAAATTATGTAATCATATAGATAAAAAACACGTTTCTAAACCGTCAGTTACCTCTAGAGTCCTTGAAAGTTGTTCATAACCTCAAAACTTTATTATTTTCTCGTTGTTCTCAAATTTTGCAAAATGTTTATTATTATATTACGCTCCATTTTCATAAGATCTTCCACGAAATATCCTTCCAACGTAACGTAAAATCTTATCAACAGAAAGTGTTAATTTGTTGAAAAATCCTGAGCTAGTAAGAGATGCTGTAATCGATTAAATAATGCATTTGCAATAACTGCACTCCGTCTGTTTCATCCTTCCAAAGCCAAGTTTTAAGCTCTGTGTCCTTTACGCATATTTACTCTTCATTTTTCTTTAAAAACGTTCGGGGGAGTAGTTTGCATATAAACAGACGGACAGACGAAGAGACTATGGCTATATCAACTCGTATCGTTGTCATGATCAATAATAATATGTATAGTTTATGAGATCAGAGGTGAATCCTTCAATACATTTCATAATTTTCAAGAGTATAAAAAGCTAAATTAGATTCTAAAAAAAGTTGTAATATAATTAGCAAGTGTATAAAAAAGCAAAAGGTCCCGCGTTTCGCTTTTTGCAAAATATACCACAATTCAGTTTTAAAAATTCACCCAACTCTCTTTTTACACGGTTTCTTATTACACGGATTTGAAGTTACACGAATGAAAAAAATTTTTTTTGTAAAAATTGTTTTATCTAGTACGGTTTCAAAATCACTGTTTTGTAATTATGTTTGTTTTTACAACACTTGGATCCATTGCTGAAATGAACATACATAGTAGTAACTGAGAAATCCCCTTATTCGATAACTCTTACCTACAAATTTTATTCGTATAATATTTACATAAAATATTGCTTAATTAAAGTATTTAAAGTTTATGAGCTCGCAATATTTTATCAATTCGTCGTGCTATCAATTAGATTTGAACATTTCTGAACTTAATAAGTGAAAAAAGGTATTTTATCTATAAATTTTTAGTTAAGCTTTAAAAATAAAATTTTTGCCATTACTACAGTTAATAAAATGTCCAAAATTTCAAAGGTTCGTAAAAGGCAAGCCAGTTCTTTGGAAGTAAAATTAAAAATCTTGGACTGTCTGGCAAGAGGTGAAGGTTCAACATCTGTGGGCAAGAATTTTGGCTTAAATGAAGCTACTATCAGGACCATTAACAAAAAATGAGAATAAAATACGGAAATCTGTCATCAGTTCATCAAAATATAGTTCCAAAACATCGTCATACATTAGAGAAATGTAAAAATTAGTAAAAATGCAAAAATGTGTAGTGTTTTGGATTGAGGATTTATTGCAAAAAAGAGTACCTGTAGATGGAAATATTATAAAGCAGAAGTCACTACGAATTTATAAGCAACTGCAGATATCGGAGCCATCAACAAGTCGTCAAGATAAGAGAAAGGAATTTTCTGCAAGTGATGGATGGCTAACAGGATTTCTTAAAAGAAACGCATTTCATAATTTAAAAATAATAGGAGAAATCGCATCAGCAGATGAAAAGGCAGCTAAAACATTTCCAGCAGAACTAGACAAAATAATTGAAGATGGGGGCTATGTCCCCGACCAAATTTTCAATGCCGATGAAACGGGTTTGTTCTGGAAAAAAATGCCTTTCAGAACAGATGACGGCAAAACTGAGAACCATAATAGCGATAATGACGAGGAGACCGAAATATGTCAACTAACTGCTAGTTTAATTGATGACGGTAAAAGTATGGTGAATCATTTCTTAAAAGATGATACAAATATGGAACGTGCCCTGAAATTCGAACGAGATATTAATAATTGTATTGCTGGGTATAAAGAGTTGTATAAGGAACTTAAAAAACCAAAAGTTCAACTTTCTATAAAAGATTTTTTAATAAAAAAGTCGACGGCGCAAGACCTTTCGGAAAGTAGTCCGACAGTTCAAAACTCTATTACGGACGAAACTCACCATTGGATAATTTGATGGATATCTCCAGTGATGATACCGACTTTAGTCCAGATCGTCGCAAACAATTGCTCTTGTTATCAAGTAGCGACGAATAATTATGTAGCTATGTAAATATTTTTTCTTTATTTCTATTCTAATTTTTCTGTTCTTAATTCTGGATTAACAGATTTCTTTCGTTTTTTGCTTGCTCTACCAATTTTTCACTAGTATAAATTATGTATTTTAAGTTTTAATGCTCAATAAAATGCCATATAAACATACAATTTGTAGGCATATCTGAAATTTTATAGTTTTCAACATTTTTTACTCGGTTTTTCAAAGTAAATATAGTTCTTTATTTCATCTTACACGGTTTTCAAATCACATGGAACGTATCCCCCATTTTGCTATAGGAAACGCCTCTTTTTTTACACGGTTTCTTTTTACACGGATTTCTGAGGAACGTATATACCGTGTAAAAAGAGAGTTGGGTGTAGCTGAAAATGACTGAAAAAAGATCTGATTTGGTAACACTGGTCAGTATATAAGTACTTCGAAACAATTAAGAATTTAAATATTTAAATTAACTAGCTGACCGACAAACCACGACGTAACACCAACAAAAATCATAATTTCTCTCCTATTAATCAATTTGGAGAACTGGAACTGAACAAGCTTATACTTGTGAGAAAACACATGAACATGTACATGACAAATGAATAAATGAAACACACAAAGAACTGAGAAAAATGTCTTTCCAAATTCTAGAATATCATATGTACATATCATAATTAACATAGACTCCGAAATCTATCTATCCAACAAAAAATATAAAAAGGTTTAATCCAATTTACAAAGTTTATTATAACTTGTTACGAAATGTTTAATGCATTTAAGGAGGCATCTCCAACCCCATTATTAATTATTGATTATATATATATAAAACGATGTGGAACAATTTTGTTAACATTGATATGCTTTATTATTATATATTATATATATATATAATAATATATACTTTTTAAGGGAATATTTCGGAAGCCGGATTATGAAAATTTCTAAGGAACAAAGTCTGCGGTCACATCATTAAATAATTCAAAGCTTGTTAAAAAGGCGAACAAAAAAATTGCCCGCTTAAATACATATCCCAAAATAATTTTAAAACAAGGAGCAATGCCCAAGATACTAAAAAAATATATATATAAACAGTGGCTCGCAGCTTATTTCGTGTAGTAAAAGTTTAAATCGCCACTGCTCCTATACTATGAAAGATACTCCAAAAATTTAAACGCTATAATTTAAATCAGAATTTTAACATATTTATTCAACTAATACGATCTTTTTAATCATAAAAACAAATCAATCATAAACCAAAAACAAATTTTAATGGCACTTATTAAAAAAAATTTTAAATTTTTAGTTGAAAATGGCAACTTTTTGTTTAATTTTGGCATTTTAGATACTTACAAATATATATCTTATGGGATTCTCGGCTTAGTCACACTAAAGTAAGAAGATATAGGGCAATAAACAAAATGGCACCGCTTATAACCATTGAGGAACTATGATTATGAAGACCGACGAATAATCCGAAAAATAAATGAAATCTGAAAATGACCTAAAACGTCGCTTACTGGACTAATCGAAAACAGTTCCAATAGTTCCAACAACTAAAAAATTAGTTTCTTCCATGGTAAATCAATTGAAAGCTGTTCGGAATCAGAAAGGAGGCCACATAAAATATTAACTGTAAAGTTAATTTAAACGGAGTACACGAAATAAGCTGCGGCATGAAAAAAGCCAATAGAATTTGCTTTTGCTATATTATTATTTTGTTCTTATGATTAAGAATCTCGTTTTAGTTAACTGTTTCATTCTATTCTATTGCCTGTTTCATCCAAGCCTCCCTCGTTTACACGTCAACTTTCAAATTTAAAAAATATTAAAACTAAACTATTTAAAAAATTTAAACTCTCTGAAACTAGTCTTGACTTTTCTAAATATTCTATTGCTAAATCAAATTTCCTTCTTCTTAACTCTCAATGCTATAATGAGTATCTTATGCGCTGCAGGAATCAGTTTAAGCGGGATTCTAAACTGTTTTAAATTCTAAGCGCGTCAGCTCGTCTATGCCTCCTACATTTTTCCAGAAGAATGAGGGATCCATTGACGACTTAACTAGTGTTAACCTTTTTGCAAATTTCTTACAATCTACTTACACTTCTTCCATTAACAATATCGCTTACCCTTATCCCATTTCTTCTTCCAACTCTTTATTTGCTCCTGTCATTATTGTTAACGATCTAGTTACAGCAATGAAAACTTTAAAATCTTCATTCTCCTGGGCCCGATAATATCCCAAGTTGCGTACTCAGAGAATGCTGGAGCTCTCTACATCTTCCCCTACTCAAACTTTTTAACTTATCTCTTGATTCCGCTGTTTTTCCATGTCTTTGGAAGGAATCATATATTATCCCAATTCACAAAAAGGGAGCTAAATCCGATATATCGAATTACAGAGGAATTGCAAAGTTGTCTGCAATCCCAAAATTATTCGAAAAAATTGTAACATCAACTTTGCAGCACCTCTGCAAATCGATAATTTCCCCTTTTCAACATGGCTTTATTAAGAGTCGGTCTACCACGACTAATCTGCTTGAATTCACATCATTGGTGAATTATGCATTCCTAAGTAGAATGCAAACAGATGTCATTTATACTGATTTCAGTAAAGCATTTGACTCTGTAAATCATGATCTTTTAATCTTCATGCTAGATCGAATTGGATTCCCCCCCACACTTCTGACTTGGATTTCATCTTATTTAAAAAACAGGAGCCAAAGCGTTCTGTTGAGATCCGAAATTTCTAAACCCGTATTTGTTACTTCGGGTGTGCCGCAAGGTAGTCATCATCTTGGTCCATTATTTTTCACATTATTTATTAATGACCTGACATCTATTTTGTCCCACTCACGCATCCTTATGTAGGCTGATGATGTGAAACTTATTCTTTCCTACAACGATCCTTCTAACTAAATTTGTCTGCAAGATGACTATAACTCCTTGCATCTTTGGTGTCAGGCTAATAAGTTGCATTTAAATATTTCTAAATGCTTGTTTATGACTTTTAGTCGAATTACTTCACACTTAGTCACGTATACGCTTGATAATATACCCTTACATCGTATACCGACTGTGGAAGACCTTGGTGTACTTTTTGATGCCAAACTTAGTTTCATTCTGCATATCTCCTCTATAACTAACAAAGCCAAGGGTGTTCTTGGATTCACTAAACGTTGGTCCAAGGAGTTTAATGATCCCTTTGTGCCAAACTCCTTTATACTTCTCTAGTTCGCTCCATACTAGAATATTGTTCATGTGTTCCTCAATATGAAGTTCGTATTGAATCCATTCAGAAGCAATTCCTCCTCTTTGCCCTTCGTGGCTTAAACTGGAATCCTGATCGGCGTCTTCCACCGTACTCTGATAGGCTCTTACTTATTGATCTCCCTTCATTAACTAACAGTAGAACTATCCTTGGTATTATTTTTCTTCATAAATTTATTATCGGTGACATTAGCTCTCCTTTTTTATTATCTCGTCTTAACTTTCATGTTCCTCGTAGACTAACAAGAAATTATTATTCCTTACTTTTATCTAATTGTACAACTGACTATGCGTTGCACAATCGAATCCGTGTACTGTGCTCCAATTACAACGAATTTCATCGCGTTATCTCTTTAGAACTCTCTCTCTTACACCTAAAATCTGCTCTTCTGTTCTATCTTCGGGAAAACCCCAATCATTGATTGGTTGACGTGGTTGCTGCCTTGGCAACACTGCTTCTTTTTTGGTTGGTGTTTTCCTGTATTGTCCTTATCTTACTTTTTTACTCTCTTACTTTCTATCATTTTTTCTATTCTAGTGTATTTTCATTCTATTTTCAACAATCTTTATATTTCTTTTTCGCCTTCTTTCCTGGTCTGATTGGGTTTGTTTTTTGCCTGTGTTTTCCCCAATCCTGTGCAACGAATGTTGGACCATACAAAAAACTTGATTTGAATTTTTTGATTAGCTTTTGTAGTGAAGGAGCAGTGGCGATTTAAACTTTTATTTTTGAGCTGCACGAAATAAACTGCGAGCCACTCATATGTATACAAAAATAAAGAAACCATCAAACTAGAAAAATATCTTAGTGCTAAGGAGGAAAGGCAGACCGTAAACATAGAATTCGAATTAGTCAACACACACGAAAACAGGAACAGCACCGCGGCAGTAGAAGGTACGAAACGTAGTAAATGGGTAAAAAAATAATCCGGGAGTTCTTAAAACAAGAACAGCGAGCATGTTGCCAAGTAATGCCAACTTAGCACTTTTCCCATCTAATCTCTTTATTCAAAAACAAATAATTTCAAAAAATAAAATCAATAATACAATCCTCTAAAATTTTTAAAGAGATTCGGCTCTAGGTTTCCAACCAGATAAAAGGCTTTAGGGTTTGAGCCCAAGTTGAGGAGTCGGGACTCATTAATAAAAGTAATTATTTTAATTTTTCGTTTAATTTGGTAAATAAACTTGATATTAATTGTATGAAATATCTGCCTTAAGAATACTAAAATGACATTCCACTCATTGATATACTGAATACTTTTTAAAATTAGGCTTTTAGTTATATGCCTTTAATAAAATTTTAAAGTTAGATGATACACTATGTTTTCTAAGCCCAACCCAAAAATTATCAAGATTACTGTACTATATCATATAACTTCCATAGGCGAAACAGTTGATATGTATGTAATTCGGCGCGCCGAAAACAGCCTTTCCTTACGAGTGTATAAAATGTTGAGCCATCTTAGCGCGATTGATAGTTGCCAACACTAATCCCAGCCAGTTAGCCAGAACTTTAAACGTCAACAGCATACTAACAATTTAACGCCAGCAGAGGCAAATGCGGAGGTATTGTCGTCGGCAGCACGATGGACAATACTGTCGATTCTACGAAAACTCATTAATTTCCAAGTATATAAAATACTAAGGCAAACGTACTGGCAGTATGTATGCATTTTCAAGCACAAATAAGAAATATACAGACTTTTGTGAATATATAATTGTATGTATATATACAATGGATGTATGCAATGGAAAGGGTAGAAAGGCATACAATACACGTTAAACTGTATATACTTAATAGTGCTCCTGTTTTAGCCTTTTTCTGATCATATTTCAGCTTTTTTAACTTGTCTTAAATCTACCTCTCTACAGTTTCCATAAATTATTTTCTCATATTTGGTTAAATATACTAATATTCTAATTATTTGAAACCTTGTGTTCTATATAATTAACAAAGTAAATTAAGCTAAAACAATATTTAACTAGCATGGAAACGCTATCTTCGGCGCCCTGAAGATTATATACACTTTACTATACATATGTATATGAAATACAACATGTAAATTTTATTAAAATCTAGAAGAACAAAAGGTTCTCCACACAAAAACCTTTAAGAAAAATTTTGCCATGAAGACGGATACGGTAGTGTATTATTATAAAATCAGATAAATTAAAAAATAAATATAACATACATATATAATATACTAGTCGGTATTACCCGGCGTTACCCGGGTCTACATAAGAACTAAATTTTAACATGTTGGATTATATTTCTCGTCGCTGGGTATATAAAATCGCTATTATTTTTTGAGAAATAATTTTGCAAAACAGATTAAAGCATCTCTAGAAAATTAAAAGTTTACAGATTTCAGCTATTTTCTGCCCGTGACCAAAATAACTTTTATGTTATATCTCTCAAAAATTAAAAATGTTTCGTAATTCTCATACTTCTCCCGTGAAGCACATATATTATTAATTGAAGGATTAGCTTTGAAACTGAATTTAAGGTCGTTGGGGTAAAAATTAAAATTGTCCCATTTACCTTTATCAATCTTGAACTAATATAAAAAAAAAAAAAAGTAGTAAATTCACATTTTATATTTTAATGTAAATCTTTGAAACTCAGTTTAAAGTCATTTGAATAAAATTTACAGCTACCCAATTCATCTTTAACGCCATATTTCGGGAAGGAATTACAAATTGATCCACTTATTTTAGACTCCCATTTACTGACCATTGGGGATAGATGTTGAAAATAATACAAATTACCCAATTACCCATTGCCCCATTTACCGTTGATCCCAGATTTACCTACTTTGGGGGTATATTTTCCAAAAAATAAAATTTTAATATTCAGTTTTAAATTTGATTTCGATTGTTTTTTCCCCATACAACATTTGACCCCCATTTTCTCACATAGGAAATCGATTTTCCAAAAAATGTGAAACACGTATATTTCAGATTTTAATTTAGAGTTCCGAAACTGAGTTTAAAGTCAATACAACATTTGACCCCCATTTCTCTACATAAACCGAAAAATTGGTATGCGGTCCTTATTAAATTTTTATATTGTTATTTGAAAATGAATTTGAAGCTGATCGGCTAAGAAGCAAAAAAGTTGCATACAACGGTTTTTCCCGATTTCCTTACGTTTGGAGGCCGTATTTATCAAATTTTTTTTCCTTGCGGGAAATTTTCTGTATGGCATAATTTCAAATTCCACCTTCGTAAGTTTTACCGTTTGGGCTGTGCGATGATGAATCAGTCAGTCAAAAAAATGAAAATATAGAGATAATATATGTATGTATATTATAACATTAAATCATGATTGTGATAACTAAGCAATGGCTAGCAATAGATGACTTATATGTGCATACATACATATATATATTTGAAACATTTAAAAATCATGGAAGTAGCATGAGTGTATTGGCACACAATGTATAAATAAATTCATATGCATGAATGTATGTATAAATACTATGCATGAATGTATGTATAAATACTATGCATGAATGTATGTATAAATACATACATATGCATGAAAGTATGTATTTATATGCAAAGACATGCATATAAATATACGATCACAACTATGTAGGTATGTTTGTAAGGGCATTGAATACGATCAATGCTCAAAACTGGCTCTTTGGGGGAATCTTTTAGTGACGTCCATTTTTTTTAGAGGCGTCACAAAGGACGCTTAAGGCCGTTAGAACAACTATTAAAATAAAAATCTAAATTTTTGTTTTGTAGATATAACCCATCTGATATCAATATCTAAAATACAACAGAAAAAAAAGTGAAGAGAAGCCTATTAAAAATTTGTAAGAGTACTAAAATAATATATTTTAAAAGATTGCTCATCAAAATGGTGGGAAATATATGTATACATTAATAAACAACAAAAACATTTACACAATCTAATTGAGACTTCACACAAAAATAGTAAAATCGTTAATGAGAAGTTCCCACCTTATGTAGTGCTCTGCAATTGTTACCAATCATCAATTGGGCCTCGAACCAGTACATGTTTTGATGACATCAGGAGGCATATTAATTATAATTACATCACATACACTTACATATATGCACATACACTTTTGTATGTATGTACAAATGTCTTTATATGCGCATATATGTTTATGAGCATTGTATAAATATTGTATCTTAAAGGTCGTTAAAATCCCTTCTATCCTAAGCCCATGGACTATTATACCTCGCTTCTTCTTTATGCTTGGTATGAATATTGTTCTGGAGAATATCCGTCCCTGGTTAAAAGAGAATGAAAGAGAAAAAGCTCGTTAACTGTTTTGTTATGGGCTTTAAAAAAAGTGAAGACGGAGACGCGTTGTGTATGTGTGTTAACAAGTTATGTTCATATATACTTTACTATGTACATATGTTCATATGCAAATAGTAAATAATTGAATTGCCTTACATAAATAATTCAATTTATCAACAATTTTCAAATGCCTATGCCACTCTGCAAATGTTTGTTACGTTCCCTAAAAGCAATATTAAGTGGAATTTAATTATACGGCGACCCGAAGGTAGCCTTTATAATTATTGCTTTCGCATTGTACGGGTGGTATATGTACATATTTTGCTATTATTATTAAATAGGACTGTAACTATTTTTAAATGCAATTACTTTATTTAAAAACGATCTCAACCTGTTAACAAACTTAATGTCGATCTATGTATGTCCGCATATATTTATTTACGTACATACAATAAAATTCATAAATGTTCTCATATGTATTTATGAATATGAAGTACGAGTGTACTTCGTATCCTAGGGCTGTAACCGAGACTCAAGAAAGAAACCCACATTTATTTCCACACATGCGCGGGGAAGTACATGATTTCATACAAACATTAACATTATGTCAACATGCATATGTACATATATTTGTATGTATGTACGTTTTATTTATTTATTTTATTTTATTTATTTACTCGTCCTATTTTTGAAAATAAATTGAACAGAATTTTGTTGAACAATGTTTTCAAAATATTTCCCTTAAAAGGTACTCAGAGTATTAGTCTCAATGCGGAAATCATATGTATATAGATGTAAAATTGAATCCCGACCATTCACGCAGTCAAAATTGTAACAATATAAAAAGTGCTATTTTCAAAGTGCTGTGTTATATAGCAAGTATTTTTTTCCAAAGTTAGCCCCTGTAATAAACTCAACACTTAACGACTTTATTTTTTTAACAAGAACTTTGGCTTGGAAACAGAACAGTGTCAGAAATACATTTCGAAAACAATTTTGTTCTACTGGGATACATTCATGCATGTAAGGGTATATACATACATAATTGCAAATATAGTTACATACATAAATGTTCACACACGCACATACGTCTATGTATATGTATACTCGTTCTTCGAATACAAACCTATACACAAGGCACATACACACCAACGGCACGGGTAAGTCTCGCTGACGGCCAAAAGAAAGCAAAATGTAGCAACAGTAAATTGAAAACAGAAAACAAGAAATGAAGTAGCGTGTCGACGAGGCGATCTGCATCACCTTGTTAGCACCATGGAACCGACGCGCGACGCAACGCGACGGATGCTCAAGTCCAAACTCTGCGACAACGGCAGCAGCCGGTTATTTATCCGCCCCACACCAACTACAGCTTTAAATCTGAATTTGAGCACACATCGTTGGCCTCTGCTTTACTCATTGTGTTTATAAAATAAAAAGGAAAGGGCATTTTGGTTCAACGACCATCAAAATACACTTGCACGTTGAGCCAGGTTGAAATAATAAGTGGAAAATCAAACATTTTTAAGCTTAATAATATTTAAACTGCAATAATAAAATTCAGGCGGAATTTAATATAGGTGGGAAACACTATCAATTTAATTACAATTAAACTAAATACATATTGTTAATAATTAATATATGAGGTAAATTAACTAAGTAAAAGGGTAATTATAATCTTGTAATAATGTTAGATGGATGGGTCGTGGGTTTTATTGAACTGGAGAGGACTGAATACTTGTTCATCACATGAAAGAGGCAAAACATACAATTTTTTATCTCAAACAGAAAAAATAATTAAAAAGTAAAAAAAAAATACAATTCAGTGACCCACAATTGCATAGCTCCTTTACCAAATCGCTACCTCTTTAAGTCATCCCTAGGCTATTGTATCGCAATAGGAAATAATTTACCGGGTAGGATTGCCCAGAATATTCTTCTTCTTAAGATTTTAAATTTATAGAGCATGAAAAATTTGGAATTAACTCTTAAGATTTATTGAGGATCAGAGGGTGAAAAAGAGTAGCATAATATTCTTGGAATCTAAATACTAAAATACATATTTTTAGTACCGATGCAGGAAGTAACGTTTGTGTACCGAACAGCAAAGAGATTTACTAAGGTTTACGAAACTAATATTTATCCATGAAGGTGGCAGCATAATGGTATGGGGCTGATTTTGAGGAGATAGGTACATCTGATACATCTAATTGATAATATCAATATATTAAGCAGTCATCGCGTTTGCATAAGGAAAGGTTCTAAAATCATAATATTTATGTTCTTTAGTAGCTAACTCAATCTTCAGACTTAATTTAATTGAAAATCTTTACACGAGAAGTTTCTAAGACTGTTTGCCAGCACAAATCTAATTCTGGTAAGAAAATCCAAATATTTGGTCCAATATCCCTTAGAAAATTTGTATGTCGTATGCACAGAAGAATCAAAAAAGCTTAAAAAAATAATGGTAGATATACAGTATATTAAATAGGCTCTAAATAGTTTAAATTAATTTTCGACCAGATTGAATGAATGAAATTTCAAGAAATATATTTAATTTTCTTAGATCCAATATTATTTATTCCATCAAAAAATCGATGTATTTTTATACCATTACAGAGGGTATTATAACTTTGTCACGAAATGTGTAGGAGGAGCCATCTCCGACCCCATAAAGTATATATATTGATCAGAACGACGATAAGAGTTGATATAGTCTTAGTTTTTGAGCTAGGTGAATGAAATTTGCAAATGAAATTCCTCCAGGTAGCACATATGTCAGAGCCGGCCGGATTGGACAACTATATCATATAGCTCCCATAAGAACAATCGGTTCAGAAGTTGTTGTGGAAAAAACCTTTTTTGATTTTCAAAGTACGTTGATAAAATGTACAAGTGAACGTATACAAAAAATAATTAAGATCAAATTACTATATCATATAGGTCCCAAAGGAACAATCGGTTCAAAAGTTGTAAGGCAAACTTTTTTATTTCCCAAGGTGTCTTGATTAATCTTCAAGTTATGTGGAAAAGTGTGATTTCTTCACGCAACCCTAAAATCATAAAGATCGGATTACTTTATCATATCTCTGCAAGGGTATGTAATCTTCGGCGCGCGGAAGTTACTAGTTTAATGATGTTGATGTTGATTTAGTTTTAGGGAGATTTTTGCAAAGAATTTATAATTTTTACATAACTAATATATATTATCGATCAAGACGATGACTCGATGTAGCCCTATCCGCCTGTCCGCTCGCCTCTATGCAAAAAAGTCTGCAAGTTTTTGAGCTAGGTGAATAAAATTTGATATGGGGCCTTCTTTTTCTTGCAGGCAGCACATATTTCTGAACCGACCGGACCAGACAAATCATATAGCTCCCATAGGAGCAATTGGTTCAAAACACGTTGTATGTAAAACATTTTTGTTTCTCAAAACATCTCATCGATATTAGATGCAGAGGAATAATTAGTAAAAGTTATTGTATAGTTAACTGTTTTTTTCTCAAAGTATTTTTACAATATTTACAATTTATATTTTCTTAACGCACACTTAAAATTATTAAGATTGGTCTACTATATTATTTAGCTGCCATATGAGCGATCAAGTTTGCAAGTGTATAAAATCTTCGGTGCGCTGAAGACAGCCTTTCCTTAAAATTTAGTCCGTATTATCTGCTCCATCTTTTTAAAAATTAATCAAATTTTAATTTTGTCTGTAGAACTGTCCTCCTCTATTTTTCGAACTTAGGGCGTAATTTCAAAAAAATATAAAATATATATATTTTAGATCAGAGCTGAATTCAAAGCCGATTGTAATAACAGATAGAATTTGGTCCATTTATCTCTGAACCCGTCTTCACAACCAAATTTGACAAAAAAAATAACAGACACAAATTTTTTTCTAGATTTTAATGTTGATCTTTGAAATTGAAATTTAGGTCGGTCGGAAAAGAACTAACCATTTTAATTAATCTTAGAAATATTCTAGATCTTAATTCAGAGCTTTGAAATTTTTTTTTATAATTTCTTAATGGTATAATGTCTTTATGAATTTAATTTGAATTCAATCGACTGACCTTGGGGACTGATTTTCCAGAAATTTGAAAAGTTGTATACTAAAAAATTTTAAAGTAGAACTCTCTTTTAGAGAGATTTCTATCAAAGTGAACAGTCGAGTTTTTTTAGTGATCCATAATAAAATTCGTTTTATGTTATATTGAGTAATTTTTCTTTTAAATTTAACTTGGAAATAAACCGTATTGGTAAGCCAGTATCACATTGTTGCACACATAGTCATCAGCTGTGCAATTTTTATCAGAAGCTTTAATTATTCTATTAATAATACCTTTACCTATCTTTCTTTTGTGCGGTTGTTCGCTTGTGCGCCGCTCGCAAGCTCAAATTTTTGTTGTTGCTTTTTGCATTGCTCAAGCATTGTTTGTGTTATTTCTTGCAACTAACAGCTATTTCATTGCGCTCTCAATGTGCGCGCTCTTCATACTAATCATAATAATACACAGTAGGAAACTTTTAGCATCTTTTTTTTCCGTACTAATATTGTATATTAATAAAATGTCTTGCTGCAAGTTGAATTGCACTTATGGCCCAGCGCGTGATGGTGACCAACCAAGGTTTGTTAACTGCTGGTTGTGTGACAACATGATGCATGGCAAATGTGCAGTTCTAACTGGGCGAGATATTGACAAGTTGGAAAAAGACAATTCCAAAAAAGGCTGTGGAGGCCTGAAATGGTCTTGTCCGAGGTGCAATGACTTGCAATTGAATTTATCCAAAATGTATAATTCTGTGAGAGGTCAATTTCTTAAGTTGCATAAAATGTCCAAGCTTTTGTCTAGTGATTTTGACTCGAGCATTGAGATGCTTAGTGAGTTTAATTTCGAATCCCCACCTATCCGTCGGTTAGAGGATCAATTTTTAAATGTTCCTCTCCCATCTTCCTCTGCAATGGCTATTCCCACTTCGACTCCTCGCCGCTTAGAATTATCTCCGGTTTGATTTTTCTCGCCCTCGCCTTCACCGTCAGTCGGCCATTCTTCCTTTGAACACCCCGATAATTCTTCAAATACCAATCTATTTGCTGTTCATGTCCAACCAACTTCTCCTAATCAAGCTCAGGCTTGTGCTCCAACTACAGCACGAGTTACAAGTCAAGCTGTCCCTCCAGCTCCGGCTGCCGTTGCAGCTCCACTTCAGTTGCTGTTTGCGACTTCATCTCCGGCAACTGCCTCAATTACAACCCATCCTGGTACTGCACCCATAACTGTGCTTCCAGCTTCGGTCACTGTTCAGGGTTCTGATCCTGCCCCGACTCCTTTGCTTACTGTTGCACCGCGTAAGCAAATTTTCCTATCTAGACTTTCAGCTGATACTACATGCGAAGCTATTGCTACATATATTGCCTGCAAATCTTCAAGCAATGTATCAGTATCTAAATTTAATTTCTCTGAACCTAGGGAAATAGCCTCCTTCAAAATGAACGTTCCATCAGACACATTCTCACTTATTTGTGATCCAAATTTCTGGCCTCCACAAATTATTGTTCATGAGTTCATTAGAAAAAAACGCACTCGTCCGGTGACAGTCAGTCTTCAAGCTAGTGGCTCTCTTTCGAAAGCAACCATTAGTAATAATCCTCCAAAAAACTAGACCGATCTTCAGATTTACTACATATCAGTTATCAGAATGTTATAGGTCTAGTGTCTAAGCTTAAAAATGTATTTTTAAAAAGATTTTCCATCGACTCTCAAATTATTGCTTTCTCTGAGACATGGCTTAATTCCTCAATTTCAAATTCTGAAATTTTTTCTACATCCTTTACATCCTACAGAAAAGATAGAATAACTCGTCGTGGTGGTGGGGTACTGATTGCAGTTAATTCTTCCCCTCGGTCCGAGTCAATTACTTTATCCGTTTCACCTCCTGATGTGGAAATAGTTGAGGTTAAGGTATCGTTTCCATCTTGTTCCATTTTCATAACGTGCTCTTATATCCCTCCGTGTTCTGATATTTCTATTTATATGCAGCATTTAAGCCGTATTAAATATATATCAACACTCGCACGTGATAAAGACATGTTTGTCGTTTTAGGCGATTTCAATTTGCCTAATATCCAGTGGTCTCTCTTTAGGAAATCTAATTATCTTGTGCCTTCTGCACATGACTTTTTAGATTCCTTGTATGACCTTTCGTTTTTTCAAATAAACTCGATTCCTAATAATCTTGAAAGAATGCTGGATCTTATTTTTGTCTACGATTGCACTTCTACCAGTGTGTCAAGATCTTGTCCATTAGTATTTCCTGAAGACTCCTTTCATCCTACCACGTCGACTAAACCACTATCCAAACCTGTTAGTAAAACCCGCCGTTGTTTTCGCAATGGAAATTTTTCCTTGCTTAATCAACTTCTTTCCTCAGCTGATTGGTCTACTCTATACAATTCGGTTTATATAAATGTTGCTCTAACTCTATGATACTATTAACTCACTTCTTGATATCTGCATTCCAAGTAGTGTTGCATTGCCTGTTTCATCCAAGCCTCCCGTCACTACACGTCGACTTTCAAATTTAAAAAATATTAAAACTAAACTATTTAAAAAATTTAAACTCTCTGGATCTAATATTGATTTTTCTAAATATTCTATTGCTAAATCTAACTTCCTTCTCCTTAACCCTCAATGCTATAATGAGTATCTTAATCTCTGCAGGAATCAGTTTGAGCGGGATCCTAAACTGTTTTATAAATTTGTGAATTCTAAGCGTAACAGCTCGTCTATGCCTCCTATATTTTTCCTGAAGAATGAGGGATACAACATCAACTTTGCAGCACCTCTGCAAATCGATAATTTCCCCTTTTCAACATGGCTTTATTAAGAGTCGGTCTACCACGACTAATCTGCTTGAATTCACATCATTGGTGAATGATGCATTCCTAAGTAGAATGCAAACAGATGTCATTTATACTGATTTCAGTAAAGCATTTGACTCTGTAAATCATGATCTTTTAATCTTCATGCTAGATCGAATTGGATTCCCCCCCACACTTCTGACTTGGATTTCATCTTATTTAAAAAACAGGAGCCAAAGAGTTCTGTTGAGATCCGAAATTTCTAAACCCGTATTTGTTACTTCGGGTGTGCCGCAAGGTAGTCATCATCTTGGTCCATTATTTTTCACATTATTTATTAATGACCTGACATCTATTTTGTCCCACTCACGCATCCTTATGTAGGCTGATGATGTGAAACTTATTCTTTCCTACAACGATCCTTCTAACTAAATTTGTCTGCAAGATGACTATAACTCCTTGCATCTTTGGTGCCAGGCTAATAAGTTGCATTTAAATATTTCTAAATGCTTGTTTATGACTTTTAGTCGAATTACTCCACACTTAGTCACGTATACGCTTGATAATATACCCTTACATCGTATACCGACTGTGGAAGACCTTGGTGTACTTTTAGATGCCAAACTTAGTTTCATTCTGCATATCTCCTCTATAACTAACAAAGCCAAGGGTGTTCTTAGATTCATTAAACGTTGGTCCAAGGAGTTTAATGACCCCTTTGTACCAAACTCCTTTATACTTCTCTAGTTCGCTCCATACTAGAATATTGCTCATGTGTTTGGAGTCCTCAATATAGAATCCATCAAGTTCGTATTGAATCCATTCAGAAGCAATTCCTCCTCTTTGCCCTTCGTGGCTTAAACTGGGATCCTGATCGGTGTCTTCCACCGTACTCTGATAGGCTCTTACTTATTGATCTCCCTTCATTAACTAACAGTAGAACTATCCTTGGTATTATTTTTCTTCATAAATTTATTATCGGTGACATTAGCTCTCCTTTTTTATTATCTCGTCTTAACTTTCATGTTTCTCTTAGACTAACAAGAAATTATTATCCCTTATTTTTATCTAATTGCACAACTGACTATGCTTTGCACAATCGATTTCGTGTACTGTGCTCCAATTACAACGAATTTTATCACGTTATCTCTTTAGAACTCTCTCTCTTACACCTAAAATCTGCTCTTCTGTTCTATCTTCGGGAAAACCCCAATCATTGATTGGTTGACGTGGTTGCTACCTTGGCAACACTGCTTCTTTTTTGGTTGGTGTTTTCCTGAATTGTCCTTATCTTACTTTATTACTCTCTTTCTTTCTATTCTTTTTTCTATTCTGGTCTATTTTCATTATATTTTCAACAATCTTTATATTTCGTTTTCGCCTTTTTTCCTGGTCTGATTGGGTTTTTTTGTCTGGGTTTTCCCCAATCCTGTGCAACAAATGTTGGACCATAAAAATTAATTTGTATTTAATACCCCAGAATGCTTAAATGTAATTCAATTTTAATCTTACTTATAATTTTTAATTTAATTAATTTTCTAAATTTTAATTTAATTTGTATAATAATCATTTTTATCTTTTGAAATTCTTTAATCGACTGCAATTAGGTATATATTATAATAAAATAGCAGGTATATATTATAATAAAATGCATTTTGTAAATTTCAAACAAAAAAGTTTCTCATTTTTAAGACGATTATTCCTACGGAAGGTTTTATATAGTAGGCCGCTGTTTAAGGTATAACATATTTAAGCTTGTAGATTTCATTAAGATATCTTGAAAAACGAAGAAGTTTTCGTTACAACAACTTGTTGCTATGCCAGATATATATGTGATAGTAGTCTGATCCGGCCCTTTATGACATATTAGCGTCCGACATAAAGAGGCTACATACCACATTCCATCCACCTAACTTAAAAACTGAGGGATATGCAAAAGCATAAATATTCAAGAGTATAAAAATTGGCTATTGTCAAAACTAGATTCTAACCATTATAAATTCTTTTATTTTACATGTAATTTTTAATAATTGACTTCAGGAATCTTACTGACTAATTGAAACCATAAGTCATTAGCTGCATCGACTTTGATATTTATTATTACCAGGAAAGGAGAAAGATTTTTATTTGTTTGAAAGCTATTAAAAGTGATAAGACTGAAAATTGATTAAGTTTTTGATTTGTAATTACATGATATATTTATAACATCTGCAACAAGAGCAATGTATAAATCTTCGACGTCTAAAAGATTACGGTTCTTTTTAGTTTTATTACAAATTTTATAACAATTTCGCAAGATATTTGCAAACACATATATTTAATTCAATAGTAATTTTTATATATTGTACTTACTAAAAACAGGACTATGGTCTGGTCTCGTCACTGTCTTGCTGCCCTTTTCCTGAGTATAATAAATAAAGAAGAAAATGGTTATTTATATTTTGCAGAATCAAAAATGTAGGATAAATTATAAAAATATACACTACTTTTATGTAGGAATATATGTACATATGTATGTATGTAAAAAAACTTAAATGAATAGAAATAAATTTGATCATAAAACATTATTGTACAACATACTTCGCTTTCAGTTAAATCAATAAGGCTCGATTTTTCCTCGACTAAAAGGTTCTCGGATGATATTTTCTCATCTTCGCGGTCGCCCTCATCCTTGAATATCTTGACTTCGTCCGTACTGCCTAAATCATCTCCGGATGATCCATGACGAGAATGTGTATGCGGCATGATTCAATTCTTCCAGATGTCAGCACTACTGTGAGCGTTACCTAAATTATTTAAATATCGCCTTGGTTATGCTAAATGCATAATACATCACTTCGTATAACCTCAATTGGATATCCTGGATGAATGATGTGCCGGCCATTGCTTCTATTCGACAGACCGCTTAGTGCAATACCGAATATTGTTGAATGCCAATATACAATTTTGCAAATACTGTAAATTAAAAGATAGCACTTTATAAATATAAATGTAAGTATATATACATATGTATCTATATGTATACTACGTATGTATCTATATGTATACTGTATTAATACGATTATCAAGCAAATTAGTAAATAGTTGTGGTATCTCTCAATAATTATTAATAAGAAACCTTTAGTAGAAATCGGATAAGGACATACATACACATTCAGACTCTCACATATACAAGTAAATACAAATGAGTGTAGAATGGAATTTTTTAGATTACCACTATATATTCTAATTAAATGTCATCCTCCAAAGTTTTATTTTTATGGAGGAAGCTAGACATAAATCTACTTCAGGTGTGTATCTCGATCAACATTTGAGTTGATCTATATATTTTTAATTTTTTTCGCATTTACATTCACTATATTTACATATACATTACATTTACATTAAAAAATAATTTAATTTTTCAGCATGATTGATTAATAGAATCTAGAATTATCCAGGTCTAATATATCCTAAATATACGTACATAAATATATGCGTACGTATGTATGTGCATTTGTTTCAACTTGAACCTTCAGTATAATTTACACATACTTCTGAAAAAAAACTAGTAACTTCGGCGGGCTAAAAACTACATACACTTGCGAACTGGTATAACTATTTCAAACTTGTTAAATTTATTTTTTTTGGGTGTGACCGCATGTTCCCTTAGGAGCTATATGATATATTTGTCCGATCTGAATGATTTTCAGAGTGCATGTACATACATCACACTCATATATATAAATCTAACTTGTAAAAGTTTTCAAGATCGGTTCAAAACTTGTTGTATGCAAAATATTTAATTTTTAACGTATCGATGAAATTTACAAGTTAGATACACAACTATGTTTGCTAAGATCGGTCTACTATATCATATAGCCCCCTTAGAAACGATCGATTCAAAAGTTGAATAGAAAACTCTTTTGTTTCTCAAGGTATCTTGACTAAATTTACATTTTTATGCAAAAGCGCGCATCAATAATCATTAAGCTCTAAGTACTTTATCATAAACCTCCCATAAGAAAAATCAGTTTTAAAATTGCTTTATGGGAAGTTTTTTTTCTCAAAGTATCGTGATGAAGTTTAAAACTTGGATTTTTTTTATTATTTAGCTGTCATAGAACAATCCAGTTTGCAAGTGTATATAATCATCGTCATGCCGAAGATAGGCTCCCATTACTTAAATCATAAAATAAAAGTATACAAAATTACTTAGCTAAAGCTGACAGATATTTCTTGGCTTACAGAACGCTTTAAGCTAGGGGTTCTCTTATTTTAGAACCGATTTCTAAAACACTTGCTGGTAAAATAATAGTAATAATTAATAGAATAAAAATCAATTTAGGTTCATGTTGTGTTTTTTCTCGCAGGTAAACAATATTACACATTTATATGCTATATACTATATGCATATGTACATAAGAATATACATGTGTATGTTTCGGCCATATCGAGATGTCCTACTCTCATAATCGTAAAAAGTAAAATGAACAAGTTCTTACGCTCTGCCAGGAGATCGAGAATCGGTTTCCTAGAACTGTGATCGTGTCAGTGTGTGTGTTTGTATTAATTTAGTATCCGCCGACCCGCTGTCACTGTCTCTTTCAGAGATACGAAGCACATGCATAAAGCGAAAGAATGAAAAACATAGCTACATATCTACACACACATAAGTATGTACATATGTATATGTATGAATGTGCGTCTGTGTGATTGCCACTGTGTAAGCCAATGTGAAGTTATATACCCAGTCCAACTTAGATGCATCTGAAATGTACTTCTGGCACCGTTTTTTTTATCCAAACAAAATATGCAGGAGGAAAAACATAAAATCCACAATTCGCTTGCTAATGCTAAAAAGCATTCCTTAGAAAAAACTATATATATATATGTATATATATATATATATGCTTGGAGGCATCTTTATACGTATGTATTTATTTATATGTATGTATGTATGTATGTATGTATGTATGTATGTATGTATGTATGTATGTATGTATGTATGTATGTATGTTTGTATGTATGTATGTATACCTGGCGAGATGCGGGTTTCAAAACAGATTGTGATTGTGAGTAGTCACAGCAGGGAATAACGCTAACTATTAGTTCAAGGTAACAAGCAAACCCAAAACCACGACGACCAACTACAACAAGACAAATAACAACAACATCAGTGGCGGCATAAAACTAATGACAACGAGTTTCTATTTAGAGACGTGATTGTAGGATATCAACAGGTAGAAAAACGAGGAAATCACAACAAAAAGAAAAAAAGAGTGAAAGATACCAAATAAAAGAGAATACGAAAAATGTTTCGGTATTTTCACAAATATACACACATATACAATGCATATGTATATAAACAAACATTGTTGCGTGCTGATATGAACACAATAAAAATTTATTTATTATAGATACGAGTACTCGTCTTACTTACAAAGACTAATTTTACTAGATATTTGGATAGGATATATATCATCATATGCATACATATATTATGTATGTATGTATTATAATATTTCACTTAAGTTTATTTGTGTACCTTTTTATCTATTTAGAGAACGCATGAAGTAAACATATTTTATATTGTAAAATATAAATTCTCCGTCGGCAAAACAGGTTATCGTGTGTGTACGGTCTTTTGATTCGTATTTGAATTTGGATTTAGTTTTGGTTTCGGCTTCAGCTTCGGCTTTGGCTCAGGCACAATAATTATTATTAATTATTAATAGCTGAGAACTCTCGCATTAATAATAAATTGGCACTCATTTGACATTAAATATTTCGTTTTTACATATATGTACATGTGCATATGTATTTCTATATATACATAAATATAAATATTTATCTATATGTTAGATATTTGCTAATATTTACAAAATTATTTAATACATATATGTAGACCCACTTCCGATTATTTAGTGATTTATCATCAATTCATTCATTCACTTGATTTATTTTGTTTCATTTTTCACTTATTCAATTTTAATTCTTCTCGTTACACGCATATGCCCCACACACACTTGCGATACACAAACGAATGCAAACGATGACGATCCCGATCGCAATCGCCACACGTTACACACACATGCAATTTCAAGCACGCACATACACTACACGAATATGTATCTGTGTGTGGTATCGAATGTATTTGTATTTGGTGATTTACATATGTACGTCGTCAATAGTATATATATAAGCATATACAAACTCTTAAACATATGTATGAATATTTGTATTTGACGAAAAAGCAACACGATGGCAACGCGATCCTTAGTTTATTTTCTTATTACCTTCGTTGTCTTTAATTACGAATTAAAATTATAACTATTTTGGAATCGAATGCAAATTTAAATGCGGCAACTTAAATGTTAAAAATCGCTTGAAAAATATCACACAACCGCTCTCTAAACCTCGCGCAACAAAAACTGAAAAATTAACAGAACTTGGACGCTTCCTTAACACAAACTGAAGCTGTTATTAACAGAGGCTGTTGCAGACCGTTTTCAAAAGGTGCACCATATAATGTTAACTCAACAGTTACTCGCTAGAAGAACAGCTGTTGCATACGATAGCACATATCGATATATATTTTCAAAATAAGTTTATATCAAAACTATTCGATTTCTTTTATTTTATTTCAATTTACAATTCGTACAAATTTTACCAGTCAACAAATTATAATCGGATATTGTATTATGTTCATTTGGAATTTGAATTTGAAAGTAGCTAGCTATTTATAATTACAAAGTGGTTCCTAAGCCAGCTATATGATCTAGCTAAATTTAACTTGTAAATTTATTTAAGATACTTTGACACACTCATATCTCGAAAAACTGAAAGTCTTCCATACAACGACTTTTGAACCGATTGATCCTATGGCGGCTATATGATATAGTTGTCCGATGGTACAAAATTTCATCCACCTAGGCTAAAGTATTGGGGGACTACTTTGGCTATTAACAGAATGAGAGTCTTTGGCTACATTTTATTTATTTAATTTTTTATTATTAAATCAACTAATTGCGGTCGATTGAAGAATTACAAATGATAAAAATAAATAATCATAAAAATTAAATTAAAAACTAATTAAATTTAAAATTACAAATAAAATTAAATTAACATTACATTTAACCCTTCTGGGGGCATTAAATACAAACTAATTTTTATGTCCAACATTTGTTGCACAGGATTGGGAAAAACCCAGCAAAAAACCCAATCAGACCAGGAAAGAAGGGGAAAAAGGGAAGTATAAAGATTGTGGAAAATAGAATAGAAAAATAGAATGAAAATAGACTAGAATATAAAAAAGGATAGAAAGTAAGAGAGTAATAAAGTAAGATAAGGACAATCCAGGAAAACACCAACCAAAAAAGAAGCAGTGTTGCCAAGGCAGCAACCACGTCAACCATCAATGATTAGGGTTTTCCCGAAGATAGAACAGAAGAGTAGATTTTAGGTGTAAGAGAGTTCTAAAGAGATAACGCGATGAAATTCGTTGTAATTGGAGCACAGTACACGGAATTGATTGTGCAATTAGATAAAAGCAAGGAATAATAATTTCTTGTTAGTCTACGAGGAACATGAAAGTTCCCATGGGAGCTAAATGTTGTAGTTGCCCGATCCGGCCGGTTCCGGCAGATGTACTGCCAGCAGCAAAAAGAAGGCTCCATACCAAATTTCATTCACCTATCTCAAAACCTGAGAGACTAGTTTGAATATATACAGAAGGACCGACGGACATAGCTGTATCACCTCTTCTCATCGATCTGATCAAGTATATACAGTGGATCGCAGTTTATTTCGTGCTGTTAAAAAATAAACGTTTAAATCGCCACTGCTCCTATACTACAAAATCATAATTTTAACATATTTAATTAACTAAAACGATCTTCTTAATAATAAAAAACAACACAATAATATAACAATAACAAATGTTAAAGGATGTTTTGATGTCGCAGCTTATTTCGTGCACTCCATTTAAATTAACTTATTATCCTTAATTTTACAGTTAATACTTTGTGTGGCATATTTTCTGATTCTGTACAGCTTTCAAACGATTTACCATGGAAGAAACTAATTTTTTAGTTGTTACTATTGAAACTGTATTCGATTCCTCCAGTAAGGGACGTTTTAGGTAATTTTTATTTGAAATCCTCCATTTTCGAATGGCCACCTGTTATATTTTCCAAAATATGAGGTTGCCCTCACCAGAAGTCGCTATATAGGCCCAAACAATCACGTGCCTCTGACATGCTTGACCGTAACTTTCTTTTTCCACCTTGGTGTTTGGTCGCTGCCAAACATATTGACTTCCATCAGAACTAAATAAGTTTAACTTTGATTCGTCTGCTAAGATTACGTCATTCCAAAAAGAAATCAGGTGAGTGCAAATTTTAGGCTATATTCTTTTTTTTTGTTTATGAATAGCTTTGGTTGAGCTTGTTGACCATTGAAGTTATAATTGTGCAACACACGCCGGACCGTATCAGTACTACACTTCTCCATTTCGTACTCGACCTCTACAGCTAATTTTAGAGCCGAAAGCTTCAATTTTCATTTATTTTTCGGATTATTCGTCGGTGAAAAGTTTATTCGATGATATATATATTTGTAAATATCTAAAATGCCAAAACTTACAATCTTTTGTAAATAAGTTAACTGCACAAAATAAGCTGCAGCATGCAAAAGCCCTTAAAATTTCTTTTGTTTTTATGATTAAGAAGATCGTTTTAGTTTATTAAATATGTTAAAGTTCTGAATTTAAATTCAGCGTTTAAATTATTGGGTTATCTTTCATAATATAGGAGTAATGGCGATTTAAACATTTATTTTTTAATTGCAGGAAATAAGCTGGGACCCATTGTATATACTAATTTATGTGGTCGGAGATGCCTCCATCAATGCATAAGACATTTATAATACAATTTTCAAGTGTATAAAAAAGGGAACAAAAAAGTTGTATATAATGGTTTTGCTAAATTTTTCCCCACTTGAATTATCCAAAATCAGTTTTTGTTGTGACCTTCGAACCCAAATCTCTTAAAAAAATTTGAGGCCTTGCATAGTCGTTATTAATCTTAAATTATTATTATATTTGAGCTTAATAGATTTTTTAATGATCGCTAAATCATAGGAGAATAAAAATTCGCCAATCTTCTCATTTTTAAAAGTTACGAAATAAAACCATTTATGGTAGTTTTTATTTTCTCCAACTGTATTGTGCAGAGGGTGAAACTGGTTCAGAGGTCGTTTTCATTCACACTTTAGGCTTTACTTTTAATCGGCAATCCAATTTACAGTATTTTGGTCATTTTACTTAATTTGCACTGCATTATTTTTCCAACTGTAATGACAATTTTCGATTTATTTTAAATTTGAAATTGATCTCAGATCCATGAATATATGAAATAAAAATTCATATGTATATTTAACCATTACCAGGATAGTACCCGTATTACTTTTTTTGTACAGTGGGAATACTAAGGAATATATTAAATAAATTTAATTTTTATTAATAATTTGTATCAATATTTTTTTCGTAAATGTTCTTTATTCTTATTTAAGGTTTATTGAACAACCCTATTCTTCATTTGTAATAAAAGTTGCACCAAAGCGGTAGTAAATAAATTAAAATCATAATTTCATTAATTTTATTTTAAAAATATATAACACTATAAAATGGTAAGTTATAACGAAACTTAGGCCGAATGAATAACCAATAATATCCAAGTAATGCCTGAAGCATCATTGTCCACACTTTGCTTTATTTTCATTCAGAGTATGTGATCCATTTATATTTAATAATTAGACAGACAGGCGAATTTCATTTTTGACAAAAAGTTGCATCTGGAAATCAAAATAAAAATCGAACCGAGATTGTTAGTTACATGAAAGAAAATATTTTAAATATACATCAAAAATACTTAACATAATTTAAAATTCAGTGATTCGGGTTTTCATTCATTATTAAAATGATGGGGAATCCGTACACATATCATCATATATAGAAACTATAAATTTTTGTATTTTTGTCAATGTAAATTTTAATGATAACGAACCTTTAGTTGAGCTGATTAACGAATGAAACATCATACTGGTAATACCCTGCAAAATAAAAATGGAAAAGATCTGATTTAATTTACTGATTACAGTTCACGAAACTAAATAAAATACATATATAATTTCAGAAATTAATTATTTTGCGTTGGATAAGGAACAGTTCTCTTCATGGTAAATCAAAGCGAGCTGGGTAAGTTTGTCATCAGCGTAAAAAATAAATGTTGAATTGAAGTAATTTTACATTGCTTACAAACCTTTGGTTAAAGCATACCACAATCAGTATAAAATCCATTATCTGAAATAATTAGAATAGAACTCAATTAAATAAATTTTTTACTTAGATATCAAGTGGGACTGAATAAAATAAATAAATTCAGTTGAAAAAGGTGAAAAATTTCATCATTTTCTTTCAAGAGTAGCAAATAAAACGTCATCATAAGATTACAATTAAAAACGTATGATGATATATATATATTTATATTATGTTTAGGGCTTACCATATTTTTCCATCTTTTATCATCATCAAACAACGGAAAAACACTCCACGAAATTCATTTTAATATCAATGTACTGTAAACGTAAGAAAATACAGAAAGAATAAAATTGGTGATTATGAGTGAACAAAATAAGAATTATTAAGATCACAATTATTAAGAGCAATAGTCAAAATTCATTAATTGAATAAACTCAAATTTTTATTCCAATCCGCAATCTTCGGTCTTCCCACTGTCATATGTCAATGTCATTATAAAATTTCATAAATGTTGAACTTTAATTGGTGTTGAATTCTGTTATTTTTTTTTTTTTTTTTTTTTAATTAATCAGTTATCAATATGTAAAAAAATTTAAAATGGTGTATAGTATATAAAATAACGAACATTACAAATTTTTAAATAAACACTTATATTACCTCGCTCATTGACTTGGTTGTTAATCCTCAGATTGAACACATTTATTTATAGGGTCGGACAAAAATCCTACTACAGAAATCTATTTTATATATTTTTAATGGGTATAGCATAAAAATATTTCGAGTTCAATTAAATATTTCCTTTAATTTATATTTGAAATTTTGTACCTTTCTTGCCAGTCATACTATAGAAAAGTAACTAAGGAACAATATTACATTTTTGTAACCTTTTCATCAATGTAGCTGTTGTAAATAATTATCAATAAGCTTTTAATAATAAACGTTATGCTTTGCCCATAAAAGTATATACTAACTGGTTTTACCCGGCGTTGCTAAAAATTAAGTAATTTTGACGTATGATTAAATTTTTCACTCCTTTATTTATCTAATCAGCCTACTTTCTAAATTGGCTTTGCGGAAACTTTCATTATCACATAAATTCTGTTTACAAATTTCTAGTTTGTATGTATAACCTCTTAGGATGTACGCTGATGAAAACGAGTTGAATTCGAAGTAAATCGAATATAATTTAGAGTTTTACTCAATGTATGAATATTCTCATTTTCAGCTTTTGGGATTGGTTATTCAAAAATATAATTTAAGATAACTCTGAGAGTAGATTTTCAAATTTATCAATCTGATGCAAATTATAAAATTCTCTCTACGCAGATTGTTCCTTTCTATGGCGAATTTATAGAAATAGGTGTCCGATCTCCCCACTCAAGAAACATTTACTTCGAGCAAAAAAAAAAAAAGAAAAAAAAGTGCAATCAAGTTTCATTCACCTAGCTCAACAACTGAGAGACTAGTTTATAAAGAAACAGACAGACGGACATAATTATATCGACCTACATTGTCGTGTCAATAAAAAAATCTATTTTTCCTACCAGACTGATTCATCATCACACAACCCAAAAGTTAAGATTCAGACACAAGATTTAGATCATGATGAAAGTTTCCACTAAGACGGGATTTGGAAAATTCGGCACCAAGTGGGGGCTGAGAACTGATGCTTGAAACCTATTTCTTTCTTATCCGGTCGACTTCTTTTCAAAAATCAATATAAAAATTAAATAATAAAAAATCGGCTCCCAATCTATGGAAATGAGGATCAAATAATATTTGTGGAAAAGTATTATTCTTAGTATGCAGTGACTCGGTTCTTCATTAATTATAAAAAAATAAATATTTGAAAATGATAACGAACCTTTGGTTAACCTGAATAACAGCTGTATCATCAGAGTTGTAATACACTGCAACAAAAAAAAAAATGGAATATTCAAGATTTAATGAACTGATTATAGTTGACAAAACTATATAATACATATAGAATTTCAGCAATCAATTATTTTGCGTTGGATTCGGAACAGTTCTCTTCATGGTAAATCGAAGCGAGCTGGGTAAGTTTGTCATCAGAGAAAAAATGTTAAGTGTTATTTTAAGTAATTTTTAGCGCTTACAAACATTTGGTTAAAGTCGTCAAGATATCCAAGCACAGTATATAAATAAAGTTATCTGAAATAAATACAACAGAAGTTTGATTTACAAACATATTTTTTCACAATCAACCTTACCATGAACAATGAAATAAAACTCATGCTTTCGGAGTTGACATTTTTTAATTCCAATCGCCAGCTTCAATGTATATGGTTTTCACTGTTCTCATAATTTGTATTAATAATGTGTTATAGCCTTTGGTGAATTGACAATATAAAACGGCAGAATCGCAGGCGCTGAGGTGCCTGCTTTAAATAGAAAATAAAATATGGTCATACCTGATGTTTAATACTATTTGTAAATATCTATGCGAGTTAATCAGTTCTACTATCTTAATATAAACCTTTCACATCGTTATTTCAAGTTTAAATATTATTTCATCAGAAACTACCTTAATCTCATATAAGTTGATAAATATTCCTTACCTATTACATTAAATTATATATCGTCAGTGAACTAAAGAGTCGGTAAACTAAACATTAATATTTTTGAGGTCGCATTGTCAGATAACTCAAATTGGGATGGATGAGTAACCCTGAAATAAAATAATAAAACAAGAAAATAGAATAGAAAAAAGAATGTGATATAGAAATCTAATCTTAATGATTTTACATTTGCGTTTAAAATTCACACTTATAAATAAAACTAGTAAATTTAGTCAAGGTACCTTAAGAAAAAGAGTTTTCCATACTACAACTTTTGAACCGATTGATTCTATGGCAACTATATTATATAGTTGTTCGATCTTAATGATTTTTGGTATACGTTTAGAAATTACACTGTTAGAGAAAAATTGTAAATTTTATCAATATACGTTAAGAAACAAAAGAGTTTTCCTTATAAATTTTGAACCGATTGTTCCTATGGGAGTGAGTTATATGATATAGGTTTCCGATCCGGCCGGTTCCGACTTAGGTGCTGCCTGTAGCAAAAAGAAGGCCATACTAAATTTCAGTCGCCTAGCTTAAAAACTGAGATTAGTTTGCATATAAACAGATTGACATGGTTATATCAACTCGTCTTGTCGTCCCGATCTATAATATATATACTTTTTGGGGTCAGAGATAACTCCTTCAATGCATTACATATTTCGTGACAGGCCGAACTAAATTATATAGCTGCCACAAATACATATACATGTACAGGAAACTTTTTACCATACGATATTATATTACAATTTAATTAAAAAGAATATATGAAGATTATTTAAGCTAACATTGAAATAATTAGTTGTAAACTTAATTTAAAATAATTTTGTTTAATAATCAAGGAATATATTGTTTCGAATGAAAATAATTTTGAAAAAGTTGACCCCAAGTCGCTAAAGTGGCAGAAAAAAAAGGACATTTAAAGGTCCAGAGAAAGTTTGGGCGAGGGACAACACTGACAAAATATTTCTTCATTTTTTCATTCATTTTTGATTCCCACGTTATTGATATGATAGCAAAGCAAACTGCTATATATGAACTACAATAACTTGGCATTGAAAGTAAATGTCCATATGCTTTATATTGGGATTTTGCTGTACTTGGACGTTTTAAGATTGCCACAACATAGAATAGGATGGTCAAAGGACTTAAAACTAACAGCAATAACAGATTAATGCCACGAAGGAAGTTTGAAAAAATAAAGAAATATTTACACTTCAAGAATTCTGAACAATTAAAAAAAGGAGATTTAAACTATGGCAAGCTATATAACATAAACATTTCACCAGACAGTACCTTCTACTGTCAACTACTTTCGGATACAGAGTTGAAAAAGTGGTGTATTCGAATATTTTATTGGTGCTTAGAAACATCCCTTATATGGTTAATGGTTAATGTATAGAAAGCACTTAAATTTGCTAAATACTAAGCAAAAACATATTTCACTCATAAAATTTCAAATGGAATTTACTTATGAGCTTTTGCTTTTGTCGACCTCCGAATTTTGAATATCTTGTAGGCTCCCCATCAAGCAGCTTCCTATCTGTCAACAAAATATAAGTTTGTACCGAATCCTTCGGAAGGGGCAGATTGTACAAAACAGGCACAGCTATATCCAAATGCGTGAAATGCAAAGTCCACTTTTGTTTTTATATAAAAAATAAACAAAACAGTTTTCCACAATTTTCTAAGCAAATAAAACAAATTAAAATCGGTTAATAAAGAAAAAAAGCATTTTTACCACCACTGCCCAACGTTGCTCACAAGCAGCTACCGGTAAAGCCCATCCTTATGTGCGTGGCGACTTAAATTTTGTTGCTAAAATCTTCTTAAATTAATACAAAAAGAATAACCCTAATAAAAAAAACGTTCATTCCACGGAATAAAAGTTGGGGTCGAAAGGGTTAATGATAGAAAGGCGAATATTGAATTTTTGACAGAAAGATGCATATGGAAATCAAAATAAAAATCGAACGGAAATTGTTAGTTACATGTAAGAAAACAGAAAAAAAACCCTATCCGACCAGAATTCGAATGCAGAGATATAAACATTGAGAAAAATAGGTTAAAAAAAAACAAGGATAGAAAATCAGATTAAAGACAGAAAGGAAGAAAACCCAGAAAAACAGTAATCTAAAAAGGAAGCATTGTTGCCAAGCCACAATCAACCTCAACCTACAATGATCAGGGTTTCCTGGAGATAAATCAGAAAAGCAGACTTTAAGTGTGAGAGAGTTCTATGGAGATTACATCATAAAATTAGTTATAACTAGAACAGCATAGACAGTTGTGCTATTTGATAGAAGCAAAGGACATAAAAGTCGAAATAGAAAAAAAAGCGAATGTCACCAATAATTAATTTATGCAGAAAAAATACCGTTAGTTAAGGGAGACCAATGAGTAAAAGCCTATCAGAGTACGGTGATAGACTGTGATCAGGATTCAAGTTTAAGCCACGAACGGCATAGAGGAGGAATTCCTTCTGAATGGATCCAACACGGTCTTGATGGATTCCATGTTGTGGACACCAAACACATGAAAAATATTTTAGTTTGGAACGTATAAAGTAGTTAAGTAACAAAGGGTTCACTAAACTCCTTGGACCAACGTTTAATATGCCAAAGAGCACCATTGGCTTTGTTAATTATAGTGGAGATATGAAGATTAAAACTAAATTTGGAATTAAAAAGCACACCAATATCTCCAATAGTTGATTTAAGTTGCAAAGATAAATTATCAAGTGTATACGTGAGTAAGCGCGGAGTAATAATTTGGCTCCATCTTGGGAACAATACAGCTAGAAGGCTCGATGTAAGAAAAAATAAGTTTGACATCGTCAGTAACAGCCCTATGTAACAGAGATCGGATCTCAACAGAACGTTTTGAGTCCTGTTTTTTAGATAAGAGGAACTCCAGGTCATGTAAATGACAATTGATTGCGTTCTAATTAGGAATGAATCATTTACTAATGATGTTAATTCAAGCAGATTAGTCGTGGTAGACCGACTCTTAATAAAGAAATGATCGATTTACAGATGCGCTGCACAGTTGTAATAATTTTTTCGAATAGTAACATGTAAATTTTAATATATTCTTCATGTGGTCGAAGACGACTCCTTCCTTGTTAGTACCATAACATTTCGTACAAAATTATAATACACTTTGCAAGTGTAAAATAATGAACATAATAATTTAAAATTCAGTGATTCGGTTTTTCATTCAATATTAAAATGATGGGGAATCCGTACACATATCATCATATATAGAAACTATAAATTTTTGTATTTTTGTCAATGTAAATTTTAATGATAACGAACCTTTAGTTGAGCTGATTAACGAATGAAACATCATACTGGTAATACCCTGCAAAATAAAAATGGAAAAGATCTGATTTAATTTACTGATTACAGTTCACGAAACTAAATAAAATACATATATAATTTCAGCAATTAATTATTTTGCGTTGGATAAGGAACAGTTCTCTTCATGGTAAATCAAAGCGAGCTGGGTAAGTTTGTCATCAGCGTAAAAAATAAATGTTGAATTGAAGTAATTTTACATTGCTTACAAACCTTTGGTTAAAGCATACCACAATCAGTATAAAATCCATTATCTGAAATAATTAGAATAGAACTCAATTAAATAAATTTTTTACTTAGATATCAAGTGGGACTGAATAAAATAAATAAATTCAGTTGAAAAAGGTGAAAAATTTCATCATTTTCTTTCAAGAGTAGCAAATAAAACGTCATCATAAGATTACAATTAAAAACGTATGATGATATATATATATTTATATTATGTTTAGGGCTTACCATATTTTTCCATCTTTTATCATCATCAAACAACGGAAAAACACTCCACGAAATTCATTTTAATATCAATGTACTGTAAACGTAAGAAAATACAGAAAGAATAAAATTGGTGATTATGAGTGAACAAAATAAGAATTATTAAGATCACAATTATTAAGAGCAATAGTCAAAATTCATTAATTGAATAAACTCAAATTTTTATTCCAATCCGCAATCTTCGGTCTTCCCACTGTCATATGTCAATGTCATTATAAAATTTCATAAATGTTGAACTTTAATTGGTGTTGAATTCTGTTATTTTTTTTTTTATTTTTTTTTTTTAATTAATCAGTTATCAATATGTAAAAAAATTTAAAATGGTGTATAGTATATAAAATAACGAACATTACAAATTTTTAAATAAACACTTATATTACCTCGCTCATTGACTTGGTTGTTAATCCTCAGATTGAACACATTTATTTATAGGGTCGGACAAAAATCCTACTACAGAAATCTATTTTATATATTTTTAATGGGTATAGCATAAAAATATTTCGAGTTCAATTAAATATTTCCTTTAATTTATATTTGAAATTTTGTACCTTTCTTGCCAGTCATACTATAGAAAAGTAACTAAGGAACAATATTACATTTTTGTAACCTTTTCATCAATGTAGCTGTTGTAAATAATTATCAATAAGCTTTTAATAATAAACGTTATGCTTTGCCCATAAAAGTATATACTAACTGGTTTTACCCGGCGTTGCTAAAAATTAAGTAATTTTGACGTATGATTAAATTTTTCACTCCTTTATTTATCTAATCAGCCTACTTTCTAAATTGGCTTTGCGGAAACTTTCATTATCACATAAATTCTGTTTACAAATTTTTAGTTTGTATGTATAACCTCTTGGGATGTACGCTGATGAAAACGAGTTGAATTCGAAGTAAATCGAATATAATTTAGAGTTTTACTCAATGTATGAATATTCTCATTTTCAGCTTTTGGGATTGGTTATTCAAAAATATAATTTAAGATAACTCTGAGAATAGATTTTCAAATTTATCAATCTGATGCAAATTATAAAATTCTCTCTACGCAGATTGTTCCTTTCTATGGCGAATTTATAGAAATAGGTGTCCGATCTCCCCACTCAAGAAACATTTACTTCGAGCAAAAAAAAAAAAGAAAAAAAAGTGCAATCAAGTTTCATTCACCTAGCTCAACAACTGAGAGACTAGTTTATAAAGAAACAGACAGACGGACATAATTATATCGACCTACATTGTCGTGTCAATAAAAAAATCTATTTTTCCTACCAGACTGATTCATCATCACACAACCCAAAAGTTAAGATTCAGACACAAGATTTAGATCATGATGAAAGTTTCCACTAAGACGGGATTTGGAAAATTCGGCACCAAGTGGGGGCTGAGAACTGATGCTTGAAACCTATTTCTTTCTTATCCGGTCGACTTCTTTTCAAAAATCAATATAAAAATTAAATAATAAAAAATCGGCTCCCAATCTATGGAAATGAGGATCAAATAATATTTGTGGAAAAGTATTATTCTTAGTATGCAGTGACTCGGTTTTTCATTAATTATAAAAATATAAATATTTGAAAATGATAACGAACCTTTGGTTAACCTGAATAACAGCTGTATCATCAGAGTTGTAATACACTGCAACAAAAAAAAAAATGGAATATTCAAGATTTAATGAACTGATTATAGTTGACAAAACTATATAATACATATAGAATTTCAGCAATCAATTATTTTGCGTTGGATTCGGAACAGTTCTCTTCATGGTAAATCGAAGCGAGCTGGGTAAGTTTGTCATCAGAGAAAAAATGTTAAGTGTTATTTTAAGTAATTTTTAGCGCTTACAAACATTTGGTTAAAGTCGTCAAGATATCCAAGCACAGTATATAAATAAAGTTATCTGAAATAAATACAACAGAAGTTTGATTTACAAACATATTTTTTCACAATCAACCTTACCATGAACAATGAAATAAAACTCATGCTTTCGGAGTTGACATTTTTTAATTCCAATCGCCAGCTTCAATGTATATGGTTTTCACTGTTCTCATAATTTGTATTAATAATGTGTTATAGCCTTTGGTGAATTGACAATATAAAACGGCAGAATCGCAGGCGCTGAGGTGCCTGCTTTAAATAGAAAATAAAATATGGTCATACCTGATGTTTAATACTATTTGTGAATATCTATGCGAGTTAATCAGTTCTACTATCTTAATATAAACCTTTCACATCGTTATTTCAAGTTTAAATATTATTTCATCAGAAACTACCTTAATCTCATATAAGTTGATAAATATTCCTTACCTAGTACATTATATTATATATCGTCAGTGAGAGAACGTCATATATAAGTTACAATTTTTGCGTTCGACTAAAGAATCGGAAAACTAATCATTTATTATTTTTTTATTATATTAATCGGGATGGATAAGTTTTCCTGAAATAAGATAATAAAACAAACAAGACACCTTAAATTTAATATGCAAAGAAAACAAAACTAATTTAAAATAATATCAATAATAAATTATATCAAGTCCTTCTGTTTTTCCTCGACCATCATGCTCTGATGGGCTTTTGCTTATAGCGAACATAGCTATTTAGATTCGTTTTATCGGCCTTATCAATAATTTACAGACATGTCGTTCAATGCATTACACATTTTGTGAAAAGGTTAAACAAGTAAGTGAATGAAAAACTAGTAAGAGTGACATAATGAAACTTACCATTATTCGAATTCTTGCATATTCGTTACAGCCATTTGGTCACCTTATATATCCAGAGATTCCTGCAATTATTTTTTAATATATATATATACATATTAGTGATGCGTTTACCTAATAATTAATGATATTGAATTGATTTTGTCGTTTTCAGCTTGTATAAATGTTTTCAACAATTAACTGTCAGAGACGAAAAATAAAACATCATGTAATACCAAAAATGACATACAATCAATTTGTGTGCAATTACTCACCTGTCTTTTGAAATGTTAGCTTAATGAATAAACTCGAAATCTGTAAGAGGAAAGAGAGCACACAAAGAAAGTATCCCCCACACCCACACACCTACCCTCCTAAGCCGAGCAAAATAGCACAAATTTATTTATTTTTTTTTATTATTTAATTTGTGTTTATATTGTAAGACATTGTGTCTGAATGCATATGTAAGACCCACGTAGCATTCATTCCTTGTCTTTAATTTAAACGACTTCTTGCACAGGCGGTTCATAGCCTTCTGGGCGGTCAATTACGGCTCCCTCTGCAGATACTACTGCCTCGGTTGTTTTGCCACCACCATCTCCATGAAGCTCCAAAAGTTTGGATATGTCAAAACGTGGCTTCTTCAGCACCTTGACCTTGCGAATATAGACATCGTGCAAGGGGTAAATTCGCTGACAGCTCTTCTCAATATCCTTTGCAATAGAGTCGAGTGCCAGTTTATTCACTAGCTGTTTCAGATCTGCTCCACTGACTTCATTGTTGATGATGTCCGTCATACGAGCGCGAATCTTGCGGACCTATAAGAAGTATTTCTCGTTATAAAAAAAATAACAATTGCATTCGTTCTGTTCTTGATGGACTATTTCAAATGGCTAATCTAACTGTAATCAAATCAGAGAATTTGGATGGAATCACCTGTCCCAATACGCATTTTCGAATAAAGTTTGCGAAAGCTTTCCCCTTGCCCTTAAGTTTGTGAACAGCATATATGTCGGAACCGACTCCCATAGGAACAAAAAAAGCATTGTATGATAATTCTTGTTTGTCAAGGTATCTTAACTAAATTTACAAGTTTTTATGGTGATTTATAAATGCACACCCAAAATCATTAAGATCGGATTACTATATCATATAGCTCTACAAGGGTATGCAATTTCGGTGCTGAAGATAGCCTTTCCCTACTTTTATATTATGATTTTCTCCTTTTATATTATATTATAAATTAATAAAGATTAGATTTATTAGAAAAATAATTAACATTTAATTTTCCAAAACTATTAAGAAGGTATTACAACTTTAGCTCGAAATTTAATTTTTCAATACTATTAAGAAGGTATTACAAGTTTATCTCGAAACTTATCGTGCAATACGGAAAGTATATTTATTATCCATCAGGACGAAAACACGAGTCATGTTGGTTTGCTTATAGTCAACTAGTCTCTCTCCTACATCACATATAGTTGTCATATATATAGTTAAACAATCGGTTTAAAAGCTGTGGTGAATTTTGTTACGATATTTTAGATATACCGAAAATAAGTCGAGTACAAACAAATTTCATTTTAATCGAAACCGGAACAGGCCGCAACAGAATACACATAATACAAATTAACTAATTGAACTTGTGGATAAATAAAACATGATTGGCCCTCTTTTTAGGAAAATCATTGTACAGTTCACTCTTTGATACAATTAAAGATACGTTTCATACCTGTGACTGCTGGGCATAGCAAGTCTTGCGCTGCGACTGCTGATCCTTGGAAGTAAATCCTATGCAGAAGACGCGCAGTAAATATCCATCGACAGTCTTCGCCTCAACGATAGCCTCAATAAGAGTTTGCCATTTCTTTACCATCGACCTGAATACCGTATAGACATATATAGATAAAAAAGAAAAGTACAGTTATTTTGTAAACGTGCATATCCGAGTACAGTTTACCATAAACGAAACGATATAAAAAAAAAACCTTCAAGTTTCAGTATCTTAAACAAGTCCATGAAATGCCAGGGTAAATCTTAAGCAAATATAATCTTGATGGAACGAATCATTGACTCACCTATACTTGTCTGTAGTCAAGTCCATACCGTGGAAATTGCAAAGCACGTTACGATCCTGGACATCCTCGGCAATCAGACGGAACTTGCGGAAAGACCTCTCGGGATCTATATCTTTTTGCAAGTCAGCCAGAGATACTTCGAAAACGCGACCTTTGAGGTAGTCGGAGGCAATTCTTTGACCTTGGGTGCGGTTTACCAGGGTTTTACCAATCTGCCTGGTTTGGAACATATTCGGAGCCTTGACATCGTACCAATCCTTTCGGGAAAAGGGATCAACCACCTTCTTTTTGCCACCTTTCTTGCCGCCTTTTGAGAGACCCTTATTTTTACCGACCGCCATGGCAAACGCATAAACCGGAAAAGGTCGAATCACGTTGAATGAACTGTCAAAAGATGGAAGTAGGCAGTAGTGTTGATAAATGCTTTAAAAGTGACGAGAAAAATAAAGCGTTTCATGCATCTTTCCATAAATTCGCATTGAAACAATTGAAATGGAACAAAAAGTTAGCAATATTATTGGTATACTTGACTTTTAAATTCAAATTCCATTTATATAAATATTACTATTTATTACATCAAATTTATGTATACATTTTCAAATAATCTGATTATTATTAGTAAAAGAAATTGAGAAATTCCTATTAACAAAAAGAAAAAATACTGAGTTATGACATGAACAAAATAAAAAGAAAAATTCAGCTAAAACAGTTCTCAGCAGTTGCAATACCGATTATGTGTGTATTATGCATGTAATATTTGCAAATGTTTTTGGCTTCTTCAAATTTCGGGATTTTTGAGATTAATACAGAAAAGTTTCGTCGCTCCAAAGCTTACAAAGAATGCTAAAAGCATTTAAAAAATTGTAGTAGGCCGATCATTTCTGGTAGGCCAATTCTTCTAATATTTTTTATTGCTTGCATACCTGACTAGTAATTTTCTTTATGACAGTAAATAATTTTCAAAATAATAAATGTGTTTTATACACTTGAAAAGTGTTAAACAATTTTGACACGAAATGTGTTATGCATTAATCAGGATGACGAGATGAGTTGATATGGCCTGTTCGTCAATTTATATGTGGCTTTCGTTTTGTTGCATTCAGCACAAATGTCAGAACCAGCCGGATCGAAAGATATATCATATATATAGCACCCATTGGAACAATCGGCTCAAAACTTATAAGGAAACTTTTTTGTTTTTTAAACTGAACAATCCGCTTTCCAAATATGTATAATCTTCTACGTGCCTTTCTTTATTATTTTTTTTTTTTATTCATTCGCAGTTGTGTGGATATTAAAAAAATGCTTCAAAGTTCAGTTTTCCTGATTGTTCGATTAATAAGAGTCCGCAATTTGCCTAAATAGATATCACATGAAAATATGGTATTTTATGACTAACTATATGTGGTCACACTGTTGGTTATTCATCGCATCCATTTTTGTTCTGCTTGGTTCATTTTAAATTACTTTTGCAATCCAAAAAATTTATAATTCTTTGTTTTATCATATATATCATACATCGTGTTTCCACAATAAACAAATTTGTCGCTTAAGTTCCAAAAGTGAAAAACATTCACCTGGTATATGCAGATACGGACTTGACTAGCATCAGTCTTATCAGCAACATTGGTTACGGATCGACCTTATTTTTACTCCTAAGTCTTGATCTCCAAAATACTTTTATTCATATCATTACTTAGTTTCGGGTGAACCCAGTATGCATATACATACACGCAAATACTAATTAATGGATTACATTGAAGAAAAAAAATCTATTGAAAAATGGTACTCCTCTCCTTTCTGTATTTGGACAAACAATAAAGGATTAAGCTCAGGAATCGCCTATATAGAAACATAAACTATATATATATATTTTTATATATATGCATATATGATAACTTATATATAAATAACTTATAAACAAACAAACACATACATACATGTATACATAAATAGCATATGTTTATACAGTACAGTTTATATACATATGTGGCATATATATATTGACATTACCTGCAATGTACAACAATAACAACTAATTACTAGAAATACAAATAAATTAATCAGTAATGGATCCAAATAACTTTGCATACGAGCAGTACGGGATTTTAGTTCAAACCGATGAGGAAGACGTACAGAACCTAAATGATGGTAAGTTCGATTCAGTAAAACTTAGTAGAACTTGGTCGCTTCCGAAATGTACCATTGCTTTACGTATCACATCAACATTACGTATCACCTAACAACACTCAATCACTACTAATATAATTGTTAAATAAGTATATTCTGTTCCAATTTTAAAAATACGTAGAATAAAAGTAACAATATATAGTTTGCTTGAAATTTCAACGCTTGCCAAAAATAAATAAGGTATACAGTACATGAATAGATTACCATCTTATGAACCATTCGAGAATAGTGTTATGGGGCACACTCAATTAACAAACTTAGAAATAGACTTTTAAGCCTCCTAGCGTCAATTATTATATCCTATAACATGTACCCTACTTGGTTACGGGTTTCCAGACAGTTCACTCTGGACCCCTGACTTTTGAGCAGTGTCTACATTATGAAAAAACCCAGCATCTTCAAATAAATTATATGTGTATTATTTGATTATCTTAACGTATTGAAGTATCGATTAAGATAGCTGAATTCCAAAGCAATATCTGTTAGACTTTGCCTGTTATACACGCTTCCGTTTGTGGAGAGGGTGGTACCAATAATTTATACTTTTCGAGATCGTCGTCTGCATGTAAGTAGACAGACAGACGATCATGGATAAATCGACTCAGCTGTTTATTTATTTATTTATTATTATTATTTATTTATTTATTATTAAATCGACTAATTGCAGTCGATTAAAGAATTACAAAAGATAAAAATAAATTATTATGTAAAATAAATTCAAAATTTAGAAAATTAAATTCGAAATTATAAGTAAGATTAAAATTACATTACATTTAAGCCTTCTGGGGTATTAAATACAAATTATTATTTTTTTTTTTATGGTCCAACATTTGTTGCACAGGATTGGGGAAAACCCAGGCAAAAAAACCAATCAGACAAGGAAAGAAGGTGAAAAAGAAATATAAAGATTGTTGAAAATAGAATGAAAATAGACTAGAATAGAAAAAAGGATAGAAAGTAAGAGAGTAATAAAGTAACATAAGGACAATCCAGGAAAGCACCAACCCAAAAAGAAGCAGTGTTGCCAAGGCAGCAACCATGTCAACCATCAATGATTAGCGTTTTCCCGAAAATAGAACAAAAGAGCAGATTTTAGGTGTAAGAGAGAGAGTTCTAAAGAGATAACGTGATAAAATTCGTTGTAATTGGAGCACAGTACACGGAATCGATTGTGCAACGCATAGTCAGTTGTGCAATTAGATAAAAGTAAGGGATAATAATTTCTTGTTAGTCTACGAGGAACATGAAAGTTAAGTCGAGATAATAGAAAAGGAGAGCTAATGTCACCGATAATTAATTTATGAAGAAAAATAATACCAAGGATAGTTTTACGGTTAGTTAATGAAGGGAGATCAATGAGTAAGAGCCTATCAGAGTACGGTGGAAGACGACGATCGGGATCCAAGTTTAAGCTACGAAGGGCAAAGAGGAGGAATTGCTTCTGAATGGATTCAATACGAACTTGATGGATTCCATATTAAGGACTCCAAACACATGAACAATATTCTAGTATAAAGGAGTTTGGTAACAAAGGGGTTATTAAACTCCTTGGACCAACGTTTAATGAATCCAAGAACACCCTTGGCCTTGTTAGTTATAGAAAACTAAGTTTGGCATCAAAAAGTACACCAAGGTCTTCCAATACGTTGGCAAAATAGATGTCAGGTGATTAATAAATAATTTGAAAAATAATGGACCAACATGACTATCTTGCGGCACACCCGATGTAACAAATAAGGGTTTAGAAATTTCGGATCCCAACAGAACTCTTTAGGTCCTGTTTTTTAAATAAGAGGAAATCCAAGTCAGAAGTGTGGGGGGAATCCAATTCGATCTAGCTTGAAGATTAAAAGATCATGATTTACAGAGTCAAATGCTTTACTGAAATCAGTATAATTGAAATATGTTTGCATTCTACTAAGGAATGCATCATTCACCAATGATATGAATTCAAGCAGATTAGATGTGGTAGACCGACTCTTAATAAAGCCATGTTGAAAAGGGAAAATTATCGATTTACAGAGGTGCTGCACAGTTGATGTTACAATTTTTTCGAATAATTTTGAGAACGCAGACAACTTTGCAATTCCTCTATAATTCGATATAATGGATTTAGCTCCCTTTTTGTCAATTGGGATAATATATGATTCCTTCCAAATACATGGAAAAACAGCGGAATCAAAAGATAAATTAAAAAGTTTGAGTAGGGGAAGATGTAAAGAGCTCCAGCATTCTCCGAGTACGCAACTCGGGATATTGTTGGGCCCAGGAGAATATGAAGATTTTAAAGTTTTCATTGCTGTAACTAGATCGTTATCAGTAATGATAGGAGCAAATAAAGAGTTGGAGGAAGAAATGAGATAAGGGTAAGCGATATTGGAAGAAGTGTAAGTAGATTGAAAGAAATTTGCAAAAAGGTTAACACTAGTTAAGTCGTCAATGGATCCCTCATTCTTCAGGAAAAATGTAGGAGGCATAGACGAGCTGTTACGCTTAGTTTAGGATCCCATCAAACTGATTCCTGTAGCGCTTCAGATACTTATTATAGCATTCAGAGTTAAGGAGAAGGTAGTTAGAGTTAGCAATAGAATATCTAGAAAAGTCAAGATTAGATCCAGAGGTTACATTTTTTAAATAGTTTAGTTTTAATATTTTTTAAATTTGAAAGTTGACGTGTAAACCAGGGAGGATTGGATAAAGCAGGCAATAAAACACTAATTGGAATACAGATATCAAGAAGTGAGTTAATAGTGTCATAGAAGTGGGTTAGAGCTAAATTTATATCAACCGAATTGTATAGAGTAGACCAATCAGTTGAGGGAAGCAGTTGATTAAGCAAGGAAAAATTTCCCTTGCGAAAACAACGGTGGGTTTCACTAAAAGTATTGGATACTGGTTTAGTTGATGTGGCAATTGATAGACAAACTTCTACGGTAGGATGAAAGGAGTCTTTAGGCAACACTAATGGATAATATCTTGACGCAGTGGCATAGGTGTCGTCGTTGACAAAAATAAGATCAAGAATTCTGTCAAGATTATTAGGAATCGAGTTTATTTGAAAAAACGAAAGGTCGTAAAGGGAATCTAAAATGTCATGTTCAGCAGAAGGCACAAGATAAATAGATTTGCTAAAGGGATGCCACTGAATATTTGGCAAATTGAAATCGCCTTCAACGACAAACATGTCTGGCAGCTTAAATGCTGCATATAAATAGAAATATCAGAACACGGAGGGATATAAAAGCACGTTATGAAAATGGAACATTATGGAAACGATACCTTAACGGCAACTATAACTATTCCACATCAGGAGGTGAAACGGATAAAGTAATTGACTCTGACCGAAGGGAAGAATTAACTGCAATGAGCACCCCACCACCACGAAGAGTTGTTCTATCTTTTCTATAGGATGTAAAGTTTGTAGAAAAAATTTCAGAATCTGAAATTGAGGAACTAAGCCATGTCTCAGAAAAAGCAATAATTTGAGACTCGGATTATTTTATTATTTTTTTAATTGGCCGATTTTGCATTTAGGCACTAGCAAAAATTATTTTAGACTCAATAGAGTGTTCCTCTCCACGGAAATCTTTAGTAAAAGGCGAAAGATTTATTCCACAACTGAAGAGAAGCCAGATCAGATGTTGATCAAGAATATATGCATTAATGTCTATACTGTATAGTAATCAAATAGTATTCTATTTTACCCATTGAATACGCACACTAAGTATAAAAATATGTATTATTGATTAATTATGAAATATGTTTATGTAAGTAAATACACAGTTCCACCTGTATCTTTGCAATTGCTATTAATTTGGTTTCCGTATGTTTTAAGCCCAATTAAATCAGTAATGCTCTGATTGTAAAGTTTCAATATTGTGATGATATAAATTGCCACAAAACGCACCCACTCCGCTTGATATAAATGTTTGCTTTTACTTTAAGTGCAAAGTACACCGCTATGAAAATGAATTGCTATTTTTACGATTTATTTTTTTTGTCAATTGAAAAAATTGATAATTTATATACTTATCAGGCTTTCATACTAATTAGTTAATTGTTTCCGTATGTATTAGTTTTGGGACCAGACGGTATTACTCAGGATGCTGAGATGGTCCTTGTTGAAGAGAACAATAAAGTTTTTGACTCATTTCCTCAATCGGAAGCAAGTAACAGCATCTATGAAGGGAAATCCCTACTGAAAATGCAAAAAAGTATTTGTGCGTCCTCATCAAAAAGAGTGTAAGCGTAAAATTGCATGCGATGTTGTAATTTTTCTTCTGTATTTACGAATGCCAGCTTAATTTTTAGGCAAAAAAGATGTAACATAATCCAAAATAACGATAATTTGCTGAAGGTTGATAGTTCAAAGGCATCTATGGAAATCGGCGAGCAGCTAATTCCGCAAGATTTAGGGAATTGCATGCAAGAGTTGCAACAGAAGGAAAATAATAAGGATCGGATCAAAAATTCTGAAACAATGAATAGAAAAAATATCGCTTTGATGACAGTCAATGGAAAGTCGAGGCGTTGGGAGCAAAAGTTGGTTCAAATCAAGACGATGGAAGGAGAGTTTAGTGTTACAATGTGGGCATCTGGCACTTCAGATGATGAGTATTCCAGCTCTGATCAAAATGTGGAGGAAATAGATTATTTAAATGAGAATGATCATGATAATGAATATCCCACTAATTCTTCTGGAGTGCTATTATCAGCCGAGGAACAGATTCAAAAAAATGAGACAGTATTACATCAGCAAAACTTGTTTTTTCAACATCAGCAAGAACAGTTCCTGCAGCTTCAGCAGCAGCTTCAGACGGTTCCGATATCTGGCTTCAAAGAAAGTTGCAAATGCAACCTTGATGGAAATCATTCTGAACATTGCGAAGCGCATCCATCATCATTTTCAATTAACTCTCAGGGATGTAACCTGGTTAACGGGCAAACGGTACTGGCGAATGTGGAGAATCAAGCACCTTCATCTAATGATAATGGTTGCGGTATATCAAATGAAGCAGCTGAGCTCCGATCAGTGCCCTTTGTTGTGGGTGTGGCTAGTCAAGGTATGTTGCAATATACACAGATTAGCATTTATTAACAGTACTAAGGGGAGTGATACACAATATTGAATGCAAAATTGTGAATTTTAAGTAGAATTTCACATTTCTATATAATTAGTAAATTAATGTATTTAATACAATGTTTATAGCAATTACATCTGTTGTGGTGAACGGAACTTCAGATACACCAGACTTTTCGCAGTATGTCAACGATAAAAAGATTGCTTGCCCTCACAAGGGTTGTCATAAATATTTTCGGGATTCTTCAGCAATGCGCAAACACTTGCACACACACGGCCCTCGTGTTCATGTCTGTGCGGAATGCGGGAAAGCATTTGTGGAAAGCTCCAAACTAAAGAGACATCAGTTAGTTCACACCGGAGAAAAACCATTTCAATGTACCTTCGAAGGTTGCGGCAAACGATTTTCGCTAGATTTTAATTTGAGGTAAGCGGTATTTTGAATTATTACCCTGAATTTTATATTTATTGTACTTCTATGAATGCAGGACACATGTGAGAATACATACTGGAGACAGGCCATTCGTATGTCCTTTCGACGCATGCAACAAAAAATTCGCACAGTCTACAAACTTAAAATCACATATATTAACCCATGCAAAAGCCAAGTGAGTATCAAAAATTCAAGATTAATCAAAAAAAAAAAACACAATTTTTATTTTTAATGCTTTCAGGCGAAACACAGGTAATCCACGCCATACTATTTCTCCCAGTAATGAGCCGCTTAGTCCCAGTGGAGAGACCTCTACAAATTTAATTAAAGTCGAATTACGTGATACTATGTCGGATACCCGTGTCCCTTTTGTAATGTATGCCGATTAAAATGTTAGAATAATTTTAATTCTAGCAACTCAAATGCATAAGGGTATATTAAGGATATAGAAATAATTTTAAAAGATAAGAAAATAAAGCATGTATATATGTACACTACACTACGTAAGTTATGAACATATATTTTCGCATTAAGATTGTCATTAAAATGGATCGCCTATCAATTTTTTAAGAATTTGCCTAATTACTTTTAGGCGTTTATGGTGCTGTTTGTTTTTCTTATTTGGCAGAGGATATAGATTTAGTTATATATTCGACAAGGGAAACCCATTTCTGAACGGCAAATTATATTTTACATCAAATTTTTCCTCTTTGATTTTAATGATATTAGGTGTACATTTAGAAATCAGACTCCATATAACTTATAAATTTAGGAGTCTGACAATATAACAAATTTTAAACCGATTGTTCTTAGGGGAGCTTTATGATGTAGTAGTTCGTTCATAAATGAATTTTGGTATACGTTTAGAAATTATACTTTTACATATAACTTGTACATTTTATCAAGAAACGCTGAAAATCGAATAGGTTTTCCATACAAGAACTTTTGAACAGATTATTCATAGTATAAGTTTTAATCCATTATCGAATTTATTTATTCTTACTAATTAACTTTTTGTTGAGTCTCTTTTCCTCAAGCTGTGATATGTTCTTTCCTTTCTTAAGATGATTACATCAGTTACAGCGTTGTTTCGTGTGTTTGATACATTCAAATATCAAAATTATTTCTCTATACAAATACTAATTGGAATAAAATTACATACATATTTATTCATTCTTGATTTTCTAAAGATTTTTTTCTTTGTCCTGCAATAAACGTACTCTACAGTATATACATCTCACTGAGCTGTTCCTCATAAATACGAAAGACTCACCTGTAGCAGCTGTATGGGAACCAACCACACTGGCAACTATTGTGGTTTACCTGTCTATAAAAAGTTAAATAGTCGTCTAAGGCAAAAAAACAAAAACAATACTACATCTCGAAACCCAGTCATCAGACCAAACTGCCGTTCGACCTCATGAGTTTCTTTTTCTAAGGCGTTAAGTCTTCGTCTTCACCGTCAGTAAGTCATTCTTCCTTTGAACACCTTTCTTTAAATACCACTCGATTTACTGTCCATGTCCAGCCATCTTCTCCTAAGCAAGCTCACGCTAATGCGCCAACTACAGCACGAGTTACTAGTCCCTCCATCTCCGGGTGATATTGCAGTTCCACTTCAGGGGGTGTCTGCGACTTTATCTCCGGCCACTGCTTCAAATACAGCCCATGTTGGTACTGCGCCCCTACTGTGCTTCCAACTTCGGCAACTGTTCAGGGTTCTGACCCTGCCCCGACTGCTTTGCTAACCGTTGTTGCACCGCGTAAGGAAATTTTCCTATCTCGACTCTCAGCTGATACTACGTGCGAATCTATTGTTCTTCAGTTAATGTATCGGTATCTAAAGTAATAGTGGCTCTCTTTCGCAAGCAACCATTAGCAATAATTTTCCAAAAAACTAGATCGTTGTTCTGATTTATTTTTATTACATGTTAGTTATCAGAATGTTAGAGGTCTCGTGTCTAAACTTAATAATGTATTTTTACAAAATTCTTCCTTTGAGTCTCAAATTACTGCTTTTTTGAGACATGGCTTAATTCCTCAATTTCAGATTCTGAAATTTTTTCTACAAACTACATCCTACAGAAAAGATAGAACAACTCTTCGTGGTGGTGGGGTACTGATTGCAGTTAATTCTTCCCTTCGGTCCGAGTTAATTACTTTATCCGTTTCCCCTCCTGATGTGGAAACAGTTGCCGTTAAGGTATCGTTTCCATTTTCATAACGTGCTCTTATATCCCTCCGTGTTCTGATATTTCTATTTATATGCAGCATCGATTTCAATTTGCCAAATATTCAGTGGCATCCCTTTAGCAAATCTATTTATCTTGTGCCTTCTGCTGAACATGACGTTTTAGATTCCCTTTACGACCTTTCGTTTTTTCAAATAAACTCGATTCCTAATATTCTTGACAGAATTCTTCATCTTATTTTTGTCAACGACTACACCTATGCCATTGCGTCAAGATATTATCCATTAGTATTGACTAAAGACTCCTTTCATCCTACCATAGAAATTTGTATATCAATTGCCACATCGACTAAACCAGTATCCAATACTTTTAGTAAAACCCACCGTTGTTTTCGCAAGGGAAATTTTTCCTTGCTTAATCAACTGCTTCCCTCAACTGATTGGTCTACTCTATACAATTCGGTTGATATAAATTTAGCTCTAACCCACTTCTATGACACTATTAACTCACTTCTTGATATCTGTATTCCAATTAGTGTTTTATTGCCTGCTTTATCCAAGCCTCCCTGGTTTACACGTCAACTTTCAAATTTAAAAAATATTAAAACTAAACTATTTAAAAAATGTAAACTCTGGATCTAATCTTGACTTTTCTAGATATTCTATTGCTAACTCTAACTTCCTTCTCCTTAACTCTGAATGCTATAATAAGTATCTGAAGCGCTACAGGAAACATTTTGAGCGGGATCCTAAACTAAGCGCAACAGCTCGTCTATGCCTCCTACATTTTTCCTGAAGAATGAGGAATCCATTGACGACTTAACTAGTGTTAACCTTTTTGCAAATTTTTTTCAATCTACTTACACTTCTTCCATTAACAATATCGCTTACCCTTATCCCATTTCTTCTTCCAACTCTTTATTTGCTCCTGTCATTATTGTTAACGATCTAGTATAGCAATGAACACTTTAAAATCTTCATATTTTCCTGGGTCCGAGAATATCCCAAGTTGTATGGTCATAGAATGCTGGAGCTCTTTACATCTTGCGCTATTCTAAATTTTTAACTTACCTCTTGATTCCGTTGTTTTTCTATATCTTGGGAAGGAATCATATATTATCCCAATTCATAAAAAGGGAGCTAAATCCGATATATTAAATTATAGAGGGATTGCAAAGTTGTCTAATCTGCTTGAATTCTCATCATTGGTGAATGGTGTATTCCTTAGTTGAATGCAAACATATGTCATTTATACTGATTTCAGTAAAGCATTTGACTCTGTAAAGCATGATTTTTTAATCTTCAAGCTAGATCGAATTGGATTCCCCCCACACTTCTGACTTTGATTTCCTCTTATTTAAAAAACAGGGCCCGAAATTTCATCTGGTGTGCCGCGAGGTAGTCATATTGGTCCATTACTTTTCACATTATTTATCAATGACTCCATCTATTTTGTCACACTCACGCATCATTATGTATGCTGATGATGTGAAACTTATTTTTTCCTAACTATATTTGTCTGCAATATGACTGTAACTCCATGCACCTTTGGTTTCAGGCCAATAAGTTTCATTTAAATATTTATAAATGTTTGTTTATGACTTTTAGTGCTATTTCTCCGTACTTAGACACTTATACGCTTGATAATTTACCCTTGCAACGTATTGGTGTACTTTTTGATGTCAAACTTAGTTTTCATTCTGCATATCTCCTCTATAAGTAACAAACCCAAAGGTGTTCTTGGATTCAATTAACGTTGGTCCAAGGAGTTTAATGACACCTTTGTTACCAAACTCCCTTATACTTAACAAATGCGTCCCATACTAGAATATTGTTCATGTGTTTGGATTCCACAATATGGAATCCACTAAGTTCGTATTGAATCCATTCAGAAGCAATTCCTCCTCTTTAACCTTCGTGGCTTGAACTGGGATCCCGATCGCCGTCTTCCACCGCACTCTAATAGGCTTTCACTCATTGATCTCCCTTCATTAACTAACCGTAGAACTCTCCTTGGTATTATTTTTCTTCATAAATTAATTATCGCTGACATTGGCTCTCTTTTCCAATTATCTCGACTTAACTTTCATGTTCGTCGTTGTTAGTCTACGAGAAATTATTATCCTTTACTTCTATCTAATTACTTAACTGTCTATGCTTTGCACAATCGATTTCGTGTACAACTAATTACAACGAATTTTATCATGTTAACTCTATAGAACTCTCTCACACCTAAAATCTGCTCTTCTCTTTTATATCCGGAAAAACCCTAAACATTGATGGCTGACGTGGTTGCTGCGTTGGCAACACTGCTTCCTTTTTTGCTGGTGTTTTACTGGTTGTCTATTCTAATTTAACACAACATTAAATAAGTCCGGATACTAATTCTGATTATTCCTGTGGATCTTCAGAATCAATACTCGATTGATTTTTATAGTTTTTTTATGTATGAGAGAGATTTCTATCTAAGTGAACAGTCGAGTTTTTTTGGTGCTCCGTAATAAAATTCGTTTTGTATTATATTGTGAGATTTTTCTTTTAAATTTAACTTGGAAATAAACCTTATTGGTAAGCCAGTATCACATTGTTGCACACATAGTCATCAGTTGTGCAATTTTTATCAAAAGCTTTAATTTTTTTATTAATAATACCTTTACCTATCTTCCTTTTGTGCGGTCGTTCGCTTGTGCGCCGCTTGCCCGCTCAAATTTTTGTTGTTGCTTTTCGCATTGCTCAAGCATTGTTTGTGTTATTTATTGCAACTAAGAGCTATTTCTTTTCGCTCTCAATTTGCGCGCTCTTCATACTAATCATAATAATACCCAGTGGGAAACTTTTAGCATCTTTTTTTTCTTACTAATATTGTATACTAATAAAATGTCTTGCTGCAAGTTGAATTGCACGTGTGGCCCAGCGCAGGATGGTGACCAACCAAGGTTTGTTAACTGCTGGTTGTGTGACAACATGATGCATGGCAAATGTGCAGTTCTAACTGGGCGAGATATTGACAAGTTGGAAAAAGACAATTCCAAGAAAGGCTGTGGAGGCCTGAAATGGTCTTGTCCGAGGTGCAATGACTTGCAATTGAATTTCTCCAAAATGTATAATTCTGTGAGAGGTCAATTTCTTAAGTTGCATAAAATGTCCAAGCTTTTGTCGAGTGATTTTGACTCGAGCATTGAGATGCTCATTGAGTTTAATTTCGAATCCCCACCTATCCGTCGGTTAGAGGATCAATTTTTAAATGTTCCTCTTCCATCTTCCTCTGCAATAGCTATTCCCCCTTCAGAAAATTTATCAACTCCTCGCCGTTTAGAATTATCTCCGGTTCGATTTTTCTCGCCCTCGCCTTCAACTTCTCCAAATCAAGTTCAGGCTTGTGCTCCAACTACAACACGAGCTACAAGTCCAGCTGTCCCTCCAGCTCCGGCTGCCGTTGCAGCTCCACTTCAGTTGGTGTCTGCGATTTCATCTCCGGTAACTGGCTCAATTGCAGCCCATCCTGGTACTGCACCCATAACTGTACTTCCAGCTTCGGTAACTGTTCAGGGTTCTGACCCTGCCCCGACTCCTTTGCTTACTGTTGTTGCACCGCGAAGCAAATTTTCGTATCTAGACTTTCAGCTGATACTACATGTGAAGCTATTACTGCGTATATTGCCAGCAAATCTTCAAGCAATGTATCAGTATCTAAATTTAATTTCTCTGAACCTAGGGAAATAGCCTCCTTCAAAATTAACGATCCATCAGACACATTCTCACTTATTTGTGATCCAAATTTCTGGCCTCCACAAATAATTGTTCATGAGTTTATTATAAAAAAACGCACTCGTCCGGTGCCTGTCAGTCTTCAAGCTAGTGGTTCTCTTTCGCAAGCAACCATTAGTAATAATCCTCCAAAAAACTAGATCGATCTTCTGATTTACTATATATCAGTTATCAGAATGTTAAAGGTCTAGTGTATAAGCTTAAAAATGTATTTTTACAAAGTTCTTCCTTCGAGTCTCAAATTATTCCTTTTTCTGAGACATAATTGGTCAATTTCAAATTCTGAAATTTTTTCTACAACCTTTACATCCTACAGAACAGATAGAATAACTCGTCGTGGTGGTGGGGTACTCATTGCAGTTAATTCTTGCCTTCGGTCCGAGTCAATTACTTTATCCGTTTCACCTCCTGATGTGGAAATAGTTGCCGTTAAGGTATCGTTTCCATCATGTTCCATTTTCATAACGTGCTCTTATATCCCTCCGTGTTCTGATATTTCTATTTATATGCAGCATTTAAGCCGTATTGAATATATATCAACACTAGTACATGATAAAGACATGTTTGTCGTTTTAGGCGATTTCAATTTGCCTAATATCCAGTGGTCTCTCTTTAGGAAATCTATTTATCTTGTGCCTTCTGCACAACATGACTTTTTAGATTCCTTGTATGACCTTTCGTTTTTTCAAATAAACTCGATTCCTAATAATCTTGACAGAATGCTTGATCTTATTTTTGTCAACGATTGCACTTCTACCAGTGTGTCAAGATCTTGTCCTTTAGTATTTCCTGAAGACTCCTTTCATCCTACCGTAGAAGTTTCTCTATCAATTGCCACGTCGACTAAACCAACATCTAAACCTATTAGAAAGACCCGCCGTTGTTTTCGCAAGGGAAATTTTTCCTTGCTTAATCAACTTCTTTCCTCAGCTGATTGGTCTACTCTATACAATTCGGTTGATATAAATTTTGCTCTAACCCACTTCTATGACACTATTAACTCACTTCTTGATATCTGCATTCCAAGTAGTGTTGTATTGCCTGTTTCATCCAAGCCTCCCTGGTTTACACGTCGACTTTCAAATTTAAAAAATATTAAAACTAAGCTATTTAAAAAATTTAAACTCTCTGGATCTAATATTGATTTTTCTAAATATTCTATTGCTAAATCTAACTTCCTTCTCCTTAATTCTCAATGCTATAATGAGTATCTTATGCGCAGCAGGAATCAGTTTGAGCGGGATCCTAAACTGTTTTATAAATTTGTAAATTCTAAGCGTAACAGCTCGTCTCTGCCTCCTACATTTTTTCTGAAAAATGAGGGATCCAAGGACGACTTTACTAGTGCTAACCTTTTTGCAAATTTCTTTCAATCTACTTACACTTCTTCCATTAACAATATCGCTTACCCTTATCCCATTTCTTCTTCCAACTCTTTATTTGCTCCTGTCATTATTGTTAACGATCTAGTATAGCAATGAACACTTTAAAATCTTCATATTTTCCTGGGCCCGACAATATTACAAGTTGCGTACTCAGAGAATGCTGGAGCTCTCTACATCTTCCCCTACTCACACTTTTTAACTTATCTCTTGATTCCGCTGTTTTTCCATGTCTTTGGAAGGAATCATATATTATCCCAATTCACAAAAAGGGAGCTAAATCCGATATATCGAATTACAGAGGAATTGCAAAGTTGTCTGCAATCCCAAAATTATTCGAAAAAATTGTAACATCAACTTTGCAGCACCTCTGTAAGTCGATAATTTCCCCTTTTCAACATGGCTTTATTAAGAGTCGGTCTACCACGACTAATCTGCTTGAATTCACATCATTGGTGAATGATGCATTCCTAAGTAGAATGCAAACAGATGTCATTTATACTGATTTCAGTAAAGCATTTGACTCTGTAAATCATGATCTTTTAATCTTCAAGCTAGATCGAATTGGATTCCCCCCCACACTTCTGATTTGGATTTCCTCTTATTTAAAAAACAGAACCCAAAGAGTTCTGTTGAGGTCCGAAATTTCTAAACCCGTATTTGTTACTTCGGGTGTGCCGCAAGGTAGTCATCTTGGTCCATTATTTTTCACATTATTTATTAATGACCTGCCTTCTATTTTGTCCCACTCACGCATCCTTATGTATGCTGATGATGTGAAACTTATTCTTTCTTACAACGATCCTTCTAAATATATTTGTCTGCAAGATGACTGTAACTCCATGCATCTTTGGTGTCAGGCTAATAAGTTGCATTTAAATATTTCTAAATGCTTGTTTATGACTTTTAGTCGAATTACTCCACACTTAGTCACGTATACGCTTGACAATGTACCCTTGCAACGTATAACGACTGTGGAAGACCTTGGTGTACTTTTTGATGCCAAACTTAGTTTCATTCTGCATATCTCCTCTATAACTAACAAAGCCAAGGGTGTTCTTGGATTCACTAAACGTTGGTCCAAGGAGTTTAATGATCCCTTTGTTACCACACTCCTTTATACTTCTCTAGTTCGCTCCATACTAGAATATTGTTCATGTGTTTGGAGTCCTCAATATGGAATCCATCAAGTTCGTATTGAATCCATTCAGAAGCAATTCCTCCTCTTTGCCCTTCGTGGCTTAAACTGGGATCCCGATCGCCGTCTTCCACCGTACTCTGATAGGCTGTTACTAATTGATCTCCCTTCATTAACTAACCGTAGAACTATCCTTGGTATTATTTTTCTTCATAAATTAATTATCGGTGACATTAGCTCTCCTTTTCTATTATCTCGTCTTAATTTTCATGTTCCACGTAGACTAACAAGAAATTATTATCCCTTATTTTTAGCTAATTGCACAACTGACTATGCGTTGCACAATCGATTCCGTGTACTGTGCTCCAATTACAACGAATTTTATCACGTTATCTCTTTAGAACTCTCTCTCACACCTAAAATCTGCTCTTCTATTCTATCTTCGGGAGAACCCCAATCATTGATTGGTTGACGTGGTTGCTGCCTTGGCAACACTGCTTCTTTTTTGGTTGGTGTTTTCCTGAATTGTCCTCTTTTCTCTCTGTTTTTCTTTTTCTTTATTATAATTTAATACATCACTAAAAAAGTCCGGATACCTACCGAGAATCCGCTCAAAATCTCGAGATTCTGATTTTTCAATACTCGATTGATTTTTGATATTTTTTTAATGTAGAAATGGATGTAGTTCTATGTCGGATATCTGCATTATAATTATTAATTATTTTCGCCACAGCAATGGCTTGGCTTGAAGCGCGATACATTGACGCATTTGCTCCATCTACTATGGATCCTCGGTTCCATCAAATTGGGGCACATGGTCACATTGTTTATTATGTATGTCCATGTGATGTGTTATCTTACTTTATTACTCTCTTTCTTTCTATCCTTTTGTCTATTATGTTCTTTTTTCATTCTATTTTCAACAATCTTTATATTTCATTTTCGCCTTTTTTCCTGGTCTGATTGGGTTTTTTGCCTGGGTTTTCCCCAATCCTGTGCAACAAATGTTGGACCATAAAAATTGATTGATTTTAATACCCCAGAATTCAATTTTAATCTTTCTTGTAAATTTTAATTTAATTAATTTCTAGATTTTAATTTAATTTATATAATAATTATATTAATTCTTTTGTAATCCTTTAATCGACTGCAATTAGTCGATTTATTAATAATAAATAAATAAATGTAGAAAAGGATGCATTTGTATGTCGGGTATCTACATTAATTATAATGTTAGTTAGTTAGTTTCGCCACAGCAATTGCTTGCCCCAACGTATCTGCACCATCTACTTTGGTTCCTTGGGTCGATCAAACTGGGGCACATTTTTTATTATGTATGTCCATGTGATGTGTTATCTTCCTTTATAACTCTTACTTTCTATCATTTTTTCTATTCTATTCTATTTTCATTCTATTTTTCTTTCCTGGTCTGATTGGGTTTTCCCCAATCCTGTGCAACAAATTTTGGACCATAAGGATCAAATTAAATTAATTTTATTTTGAAATTTTTTATTTAATTCAATTTCTTAATTTTTCATTTAAATTAAATAGTAATTATTTTAAGCTTTTGTAACTCTCCACTCGACTGATATTAATAAATAATTAAAGATTATTAATAATCAATTATTATATATATATTAATATTATTTTACCATATTATTTTACCATATTAATTTTCCATTCAATATGTTTGTATATCAACATACATATACACATATATGTATATAATATATTTCTCTATTACATATAATATATATATATGTATATATATATATATAAATATATATATAGGCTCTGAAAAGGACGATGCCATTCTGTTTTTTGCTTTAGTTGTTTTGCAAACTTCACAGTTTCGAATAAAGTCAAGTCATTACCATTTTTGGCGATTAAAATTGCTTACGAATAAATTCAAACGTTTTGGTCATACCGGTATGTACAGCTATAACTACATCATGAGCACGTCTAATGACAGATTCCGTAAAGCCTTTTGGAAACCAAAGCTTCCACACATGTATCTTGGTCTCATCTGAACAATCATCGTGTTCCGTACGAATATAAATAAAATTATCAACAATCTTAACATCCGGATACGAACTTTTGTTTGCAGAGATCTTCTCTTTAAGGCTCTGGTACTCAGTATCCGAAAAAAAAAGGTGAACTCAGATCAATCTCAGGACAATATGAGTCTATTGCTGCTATATCTTCGCACACATTCGAGAAAGAACATCTGGTACTACATTGTCTCGCCCTCTTTGGTGGCCAACAGGGAACTTGTATCCCTGAAGTTGCATTGCTCATCGCGCTAACCTTTCTTTTAAGCTTGCCTGCTTCATAACCCCGGTTTCCGAGTTCGAAAGAGCAATTCGCTATCTCTTATTGTAAATGCTCTTTGTATTACATACCATCCATCTTTTACTTGAAGTAAACTGTAAAAGAATTAAAATACTTTGTGTAGTTTCTTATTCTGGGAATTGTTCTTTATATCTACTCTTGCCTTCTGTGTGCGTGTTATTGTGAACCTAACGGATCTCCCGTTTTGCGTAGCCTTGGCGCGACAATGCACTCGAGAAATGAACGTTGTGGCGCCGGATTGGGCTTCGCTCTAAAGGCGAGTGCCACGGCGTTGGGTTGGTTTTTCGGTCGACTTTTGGTGCGATCGTAAAATTAGAAGTCAGCTGATTTGACAGTGATACGAGTGAGTCAGAAATTTCGCAGCCTAGGAAGCGCATGGTCTGCCCTAATTGTACGGAAGTGCAGAACGAAGGATCTATTAATCATATAAAACAATTTCCGACATATATATTACGATTTGAGACACATAGAACGTCCGTTCCATTTAAGCTATTGTCGAGCATTGATTTTGCCGAAATCCATACTCTTGATATTCACTAAATTGAGTTTGGGTCAGAACAGGAGAAAAGATACTACTGTCGCTATCAGTTTTTTTTACACTCTCTATGACCTTGCGTGTTACCAAGGTCTAACTGCATAACCGCATGATTCTAGCCACTGCAATCGAGTGAAAGCTCACTTGAATATAAGCTACGCTCTAAGCTTTAATTTTGGAGCCCTGACTGTCTATCTATATGGTGTCTCGGATATGTAAGTTAACACATCCAGCCAAGAATATAATCAAAGTTCATTTGATATCCGCTACTCTAACTTTTTAACTTATCTCTTGATTCCGTTGTTTTTCTATGTCTTGGGAAGGAATCATATATTATCACAATTCATAAAAAAAAAGCTAAATCCGATATATAAAATTATAGAGGGATTGCAAAGTTGTCTAATCTGCTTGAATTCTCATCATTGGTGAATGGTGTATTCCTTAGTTGAATGCAAACATATGTCATTTATACTGATTTCAGTAAAGCATTTGACTCTGTAAATCATGATCTTTAATCTTCAAGCTAGATCGAATTGGATTCCCCCCCACACTTCTGACTTTGATTTCCTATTATTTAAAAAACAGTCATATTGGTCCATTACTTTTCACATTATTTATAAATGACCTTCAATCTATTTTGACACACTCACGCATCCTTATGTATGCTGATGATGTGAAACTTATTTTTTCTTAACTATATTTGTCTGCAATATGACTGTAACTCCATGCACCTTTGGTTTCAGGCCAATAAGTTTCATTTAAATATTTATAAATGTTTGTTTATGACTTTTAGTGCTATTTCTCCGTACTTAGACACTTATACGCTTGATAATTTACCCTTGCAACGTATTGGTGTACTTTTTGATATCCAACTTAGTTTTCATTCTGCATATCTCCTCTATAAGTAACAAACCCAATGGTGTTCTTGAATTCATTTAACGTTGGTCCAAGGAGTTTAATGACACCTTTGTTACCAAACTCCCTTATACTTAACAAATGCGTCCCATACTAGAATATTGTTCATGTGTTTGGATTCCACAATATGGAATCCACTAAGTTCGTATTGAATCCATTCAGAAGCAATTCCTCCTCTTTAACCTTCGTGGCTTGAACTGGGATCCCGATCGCCGTCTTCCACCGCACTCTAATAGGCTTTCACTCATTGATCTCCCTTCGTTAACTAACCGTAGAACTCTCCTTGGTATTATTTTTCTTCATAAATTAATTATCGCTGACATTGGCTCTCTTTTCCAATTATCTCGACTTAACTTTCATGTTCGTCGTTGTTAGTCTACGAGAAATTATTATCCTTTACTTCTATCTAATTACTTAACTGTCTATGCTTTGCACAATCGATTTCGTGTACAACTAATTACAACGAATTTTATCATGTTAACTCTATAGAACTCTCTCACACCTAAAATCTGCTCTTCTCTTTTATCTCCGGAAAAACCCTAAACATTGATGGCTGACGTGGTTGCTGCCTTGGCAACACTGCTTCCTTTTTTGCTGGTGTTTTACTGGTTGTCTATTCTAATTTAACACAACACTAAATAAGTCCGGATACTAATTCTGATTATTCCTGTGGATCTTCAGAATCAATACTCGATTGATTTTTATAGTTTTTTTATGTAGAAAAGGATGCATTTGTATGTCGGGTATCTACATTAATTATAATGTTAGTTAGTTAGTTTCGCCACAGCAATTGCTTGCCCCAACGTATCTGCACCATCTACTATGGTTCCTTGGGTCGATCAAACTGGGGCACATTTTTTATTATGTATGTCCATGTGATGTGTTATCTTCCTTTATAACTCTTACTTTCTATCATTTTTTCTATTCTATTCTGTTTTCATTCTATTTTTCTTTCCTGGTCTGATTGGGTTTTCCCCAATCCTGTGCAACAAATTTTGGACCATAAGGATCAAATTAAATTAATTTTATTTTGAAATTTTTTATTTAATTCAATTTCTTAATTTTTCATTTAAATTAAATAGTAATTATTTTAAGTTTTTGTAACTCTCCACTCGACTGATATTAATAAATAAATAAAGATTATTAATAATCAATTATTAATATTATTTTACCATATTATTTTACCATATTAATTTTCCATTCAATATGTTTGTATATCAACATACATATACACATATATGTATATAATATATTTCTCTATTACATATAATATATATATATGTATATATATATATATAAATATATATATAGGCTCTGAAAAGGACGATGCCATTCTGTTTTTTGCTTTAGTTGTCTTGCAAACTTCACAGTTTCGAATAAAGTCAAGTCATTACCATTTTCTTACGAATAAATTCAAGCGTTTCGGTCATACCGGTATGTACAGCTATAACTACATCGTGAGCACGTCTAATGACAGATTCCGTAAAGCCTTTTGGAAACCAAAGTTTCCACATCTGTATCTTGGTCTCATCTGAACAATCATCGTGTTCCGTACAAATATAAATAAAATTATCAACAATCTTAACATCCGGATACGAACTTTTGTTTGCAGAGATCTTCTCTTTAAGGCTCTGGTACTCAGTATCCGAAAAAAAAGGTGAACTCAGATCAATCTCAGGACAATATGAGTCTATTGCTGCTATATCTTCGCACACATTCGAGAAAGAACATCTGGTACTACATTGTCTCGCCCTCTTTGGTGGCCAACAGAGAATTTGTATCCCTGAAGTTGCATTGCTCATCGCGTTAACCTTTCTTTTAAGCTTGCCTGCTTCATAACCCCGGTTTCCGAGTTCGAAAGAGCAATTCGCTATCTCTTATTGTAAATGCTCTTTGTATTACATACCATCCATCTTTTACTTGAAGTAAACTGTAAAAGAATTAAAATACTTTGTGTAGTTTCTTATTCTGGGAATTGTTCTTTATGTCTACTCTTGCCTTCTGTGTGCGTGTTATTGTGAACCTAACGGATCTCCCGTTTTGCGTAGCCTTGGCGCGACAATGCACTCGAGAAATGAACGTTGTGGCGCCGGATTGGGCTTCGCTCTAAAGGCGAGTGCCACGGCGATGGCTTGGTTTTTCGGTCGACTTTTGGTGCGATCGTAAAATTAGAAGTCAGCTGATTTGACAGTGATACGAGTGAGTCAGAAATTTCGCAGCCAAGGAAGCGCATGGCCTGCCCTAATTGTACGGAAGTGCAGAACGAAGGATCTATTAATCATATAAAACAATTTCCGACATATATATTACGATTTGAGACACATAGAACGTCCGTTCCATTTAAGCTATTGTCGAGCATTGATTTTGCCGAAATCCATACTCTTGATATTCACTAAATTGAGTTTGGGTCAGAACAGGAGAAAAGATACTACTGTCGCTATCAGTTTTTTTTACACTCTCTATGACCTTGCGTGTTACCAAGGTCTAACTGCATAACCGCATGATTCTAGCCACTGCAATCGAGTGAAAGCTCACTTGAATATAAGCTACGCTCTAAGCTTTAATTTTGGAGCCCTGACTGTCTATCTATATGGTGTCTCGGATATGTAAGTTAACACATCCAGCCAAGAATATAATCAAAGTTCATTTGATCATACAGAATAAGCATTGTCATCAGTTTCAGCATGGCTACTGTGTGGCTGCAACAAGATACCTGCAAACAACCTGCAACAAAGTTATTGTTGTACACGATCCGTTCGGACAGCTGCGATACGTCAGCGAAATTAGGAAATAGGGCTAGCTTTGGTTATACAAATTTTATGTAAGTACTTAGAGTTAGTCTGATTTGAAGAATAAAAGCGCACACTAGCAGCAAAATTGTATTACGTTATTTAATAACTTTATACAAGTACGGGACCATAAAAAAGTTCAACTTGTATAAGAGCTCATGTAGTCTTAGTAGCAACTCCAGAATAATACTATTTTAATATTTGTGTAACTACTATTAAAATCAAATTTCTTTTTCTATGTCTGTAAAACTTTTATCAAAATTGTCCGCTACAACTGTTATGCCAAATCTAAGCAGTTTAAATATCTATACCTTTATGTACATTTGTGTACGATACAGAAGACAACGAAGTACTAAACATTTTCATCATTTTTTAATTGGCAGAATTACACTGAAGAAGTCGAAGCAATAACAGACGAAAAAATAGGAAACCTAGATAGGTGAGAGAGAGATTTCTGCACGAAATGGAAAGACGATTTACAAGTTGCATCAGAGAAATAAATGGAAAAAAGATCGGCAAAATATAAATGAAGGACAGATAGTTGTAATGAAAGATGGAAACTATCACCCAGTAAGATAGCTTTCAGGGAAAATTCAAAAGCAAAGACCAAACAAAGGAAGAGTAGATAAAATATAAGTACAAGAAGGTTCGATTACAAGGCCGATCAGTAAAACATGTGCTTGGGGTAATAATGGCCATGTTAATGTTAATGCTATGCTGTCAGTTATCCGATGCAACCTCTAAAAGAAAAGAAACAAGTAAATGGATAGTAGAAAAAATTAACAGTAACACAGCAATATATTTAGCCTCAATGGGAGAAGTAGTAATAGTAGCTTCTTCTTGAGATCTAGTTATATTTTAAATTATGGACTCCTATTTTTAAATGCTAAGAAAAGAAAATGAATTAGTATTAAAAATGAGAATTCTGTGAAGAAACTTTCATAATTTTCAGGACTAAGGCATTCAAACCTTGATATTATGCAAAGCCAAATAACAAAATTAGAAGAAAATACAAGCAATTATTTATATTTTATATTTATATTTTAGAGATTAGTGAAATTCCGAAAATAGTGTGGGCTCCGTTAGGAATGGTAACGATTAGTCATACAGAAGAAAGATGAGATTAAGTTTTCAAAGGAACATAATATAGAACTTAAAGGTCGTAGTTTCCATCACATCTGTGGACATGCCTCTTTAGGCATATCTATAACATTTTAATAATTTTAATCATTTATATTATTAACAAGATAAAAGACTACAGGCTATAACTTTTCCAAGTCCTATTCAGTATAAGTTAAAATTATTGAAAATTAATTGACGGCAGCAGTCGTATTCCTGAACCAAGGCAAAACGGTCGTGAGTTTTTATCGCTTCCAAGCGTCGATATTCTCGCGTGTACGCGATTGTCAACATAAAGAAAAACAGCTAGTGTATAAAATCGTCGATAATAGCGAGAATATTTCAGAGCTTGTGCTAATTGTTTATCTAAGATTAAGTGTTTTATCGTTTTAGTAACTTTGCAGAGGGTATTATAACTTTGTCCCGAAATGTGTTATGCATTGAAGGAACCATCTTCGACCCCATAAGGTATATATATATTATTAATCAGGACGACAGACGAGTTGATATAGACATGTTCGTCTGTCCGTCTGTTTATATACAAACTAGTCAATCAGTTTTTAAGCTAGGTGAATGATTCTTGATGAATGGTATTCTTTTTGCTGCAGGCATTACATATGTTGGAATCGACTAGATCGGACTACTATATCATATAGCTCGCATAGGAACAATCGGTTCAAAAGTTGTTGGGAAAACTTTTTTGATTTTCAACGGATCTTGATGAAATTTACAAGTTATATGTAACAGTTCAACTTCTAAACGTATACTAAAAATCATTAAGATCGAATTACTATATCATATAGCTCCCATACGAATAATCCGTTCAAAAGTTCTTATATGGAAAAATTTTTTATTTTCAACGCATTTTAGCTAATTTTACAAGTTATGGAAATATGGAATTTATTTCTAAATGCACACCTTACATTAAGATCGGATTATTATCTCATATAGCTCTGTAAGGGTAAGTAATCTTCGGCGCGTCGAAGATAGCCTTTCTTTAATAGTTATTATATTTTACAATATATATTTTCATGGGCAGCACAAGAAGTACGCATGCATACCCTGAGCGTCTTTTTGCGAATTAATTTGCGTTGAATTGCACTATATTCTTTATCACACGGAAATTCGAAAATACGTCTGCTAAATAAATAATGGAGTCTAATAATGCTCTAGTCTACTCTCGTGTAAAGTGAAATGTTTGAAGTGCCCATAAGGTTCGGAGACCACCAGACATAACAAATGTCTGGATTCCATTTATATCTCAGAAGCACAGTTTCGACTACTTATTCTATTTTTAAACCAAACCTGCGAAGGTTAGCTTATGTTTTTATTTGAGTTTTTTTGCTTTTTGTCAACTATAAATTTTATTTCGAAATAATTAATACAGTTTGTATTTCAAATGTATTTGTTAATTTATTTTCAATGTATTTAAATATGTTTAATATAAGTTCAGTAAGTTCAACAACCCAATTTAGAGTATTATATTATTAGAGTATATTATTTAAGGTATTATAGCTTGCAAATTAAGACGAACCGAAACAAAATAAGATAAAACGAATTTAAGAGTAATATTGTAATATTAATATTGAATTGAACTACATTTTGATTTTGGGATAACTAGTTTCTAAGTTTTTAAAACTAAACAAATTTAATCATAATTTAAATTCAAATTTAATCATTAACATTGTAACAGAAAAAAATGTAGGCACGAGTATATACTTTGACATATATGTAGATGTATAAATTAAAATGTTTTATTTTAAGAACTTATAAATATTTCACAAAAGACCGATAATGGATTCTTGATTTGGGTTTGTGGTTGCATCGTTGATCGTTAGTTCCAAGGTACTCTAAATACTTACATATATTTGTATATGGACCAGTATAGTTTTTAAAGAGAATGTCCACTCTCCTACTTAAATGCTAAATTTTTATTGAGCAAAGTCGGTTGTAGCTCATTGATCGTAGTATTTTTTCGTAATATGAAATCTGAAATAAAAAAAAAATGTATACTAGTATATTACTGAAAAACTAATATTTAACAGAATTATGTGAGGAAATAGTTCTTATACAACTGACAAGTTTATTATAACTTTGTCATGAAATGTGTAACGCTTTAAAATAGGCACCTCTACGACATAAAGTATATATATTATTAATCAGGACGATGAGACAAGTTTCCCGTCTATGCTATTATATCATATACATAGCTACCATAGAAACAATTAATTTTCAAGTGTATATAATCTATTGTTTACTAGGTTTGTTTTAATTAGGACCAATTCTTAGAACTAGTAATACTCGGACTAGCAATATTTCAATAACAAAAGATTAACTATGAGTTGTAAGGTATATTCTATTAAACATTTTTTTTCACGAAGTATGCAACTTTTTTGGTGTACGTAAGTATGTTGTCTAAAAAAGTTATGTGGAAATATCGTTTGTTTCTCAAGATATATCGATGATAATTTTGAATACCATATCAAACAGCTGTTTTAGGAGCGATGTGTCCAAAATTATTTTAACGAAACCTAAAATTCTTAATATTATTCATCGTATTTGTTTAATATAAATTATTTTGTAATTAAAATAATTTTATTTATTATTTTTATAATTACCTCGAATATTAGCTTGTGAGTTTTTGGTCGCTTGTAGCCGTTGATCATTAACCTTACGATTTGGCCGAAAGTAATTCTTAAGTATATTGACATTATAAGTTTCTGGCGACTTATTGTGTAGCTATAAAATTTCATATTTCATTATAAATTTTATTAAATGATTGAAAATACCATGCAAAAGCTAAATAATGTATAATGCATAGTGTTGTCGAGCTCTCTTTTGAGTTAATCGAAAAAGGATAGATTTTGGACTTTTACCGACTGCAATTCTTTGATTCAATGAGTCTTACATTGATTAATACAATATTAAATAGCATACAGTACAGTCGCACATCAGATTTCAATTGGATTTACTGTTTGGTCGCTATATTCTCTGCAAAAAAAAAATTTTCCAATTTGGGAACGAATTACAAAAAGGCGAAAATCTATTTTTTATCGATTACCTCGGCCACACTATCATTAAATATCGGATTCAGTGTTATGACAACGTAAATTTCTAAAATATTGTTGCATAGTTAAACCGATTTAGAACGGATAGGTATGAAAGGTAGTAAATAGGGTTCGCATGCATGAGAAAATGTTGAGCTGGTTCATATCTCTGATTACAATTATATATAGCTATATAAATTGCAAGAATAAAAGAATGTTGGAACGTAATTGGACTGTTCAACACCTTCATTGAAGTGCATATTTGAACCCGTTTTTCTGTTTTATTCTTTATTCTTAGTACTGCTTACTGTATTGTCTTCCGAATCTGTAGAGGTCAATGCTTTGCGAGTTTCTAAATTAGTTTCGGTATCCTTGCTCTCAATACTATTGGTTTTATGAAAAGCACCCGTAAGATTGGCAGGCGGTAATTTCAAAGTATTTTCTATACCATCGGGCAATTTCCAAGTTTTTAGGTCATCATTCCAATAAGATATTTCCAAAATTTTTACTGGGTTCCTAAAATAAATTTACGTAATCTCTTATAAGTACAAACAAATTGTGTGATAGTAGAAACTAAATAAATTTATACATATATACATATTTGAAAACATATAAACACATAAACATTTTTATTGGCAGAAAAGCTAAAAAAACTAGTAAGGAAAGGCTTTCTTAGGCGCGCCGAAGATTACATACCCTTGCAGAGCTATATGCTATAGTAACCCGATCTTAATGATTTTAGGTGTTCGTTTAGAAATCATACTTTTCCATATAACTTGTAAATTGTATCAAATTAAATTTTTTGAAAATCAATTAAGTTTTCCATTTAACAACGTTTGAACCGATTGTTCCTATCGGAGCTAACTAATATGGTTGTCCGGTTCGACCGGTTACGACATATGTGCTTCCTGCTGCAAAAAGAAGGATATATACCAAATTTCATTCACATAGCTCAAAAACTGAGAGACTAGTTTACATATAAACAGACGAACATGGCTATATCAACTCGACTCGTCGTCCTGACTCCTGGCTCCTTCAATGCATTTTCCATTTCGTTACAAAGTTATAATATCCTCTGCAAGGGTATAATAATATAGAAATCAGTAATTGTGTTACCAGTTTTTTCCGTTCTTTCGTAGAATAGGTTGCGCTTTACTTAAAAGAATTTGATAAAATTTCAAATGTCGACTAAGGTGTCGAATCTCATCTAGATAATCCTCGCGATCCAACTGAAACTCTGAGTTTAGATCGGCTACTTCCCTCTCAAGCATCCTTATTTTTTGACTACATATTTTAATACGATCATTTTTAATATTTATCTCCTGCTGTATACTAGCATAATGACCTTGCAATAAATCACGATCATCACTCTCAACTCTACTCAGGGCATGAGCAATGGCACTTAGATGCCGCTGAGCTTCCAATTTACGCATTCTATGACGTTCCCGTAATTGGAAATCATTAACTCTTTCGCCACCGATAAGAACATGTTTTATTAGGTCGATACGTTTTCTGGCGTGAAGCTGAAAATCTTCTCTTTCTGTTTCAAGTCGATGAGGATCTAAAATGGTTAAAGTTCGGACATTGGAGTTGATATTTGGATTTGGATTGGCATTTACGTCTGCTTCATTAATATGCTTTATCTCATCTATCATCTGTAGGCGTATCTTGCTTTTTTCTTCCTCTAACCATAATTCTTGTTTCTTATTGTTGTCTTCCGTGAACTTATGAATAATCACACCTTCCTGTTGCTGACTCTCATCGAGCATTCTTTTTAATTTAAAGATTTCTTCTTGATATTTGCGGAGTTGGGCATCTTTTGGGTCCTCATTGATTCTAGGTATATTTGAAATATTTTTTGCTCTACTAGCGTAGCGTAAGGTGGATAAGGTTTCGTCGTAGTTGGAATCAGCTGGCGAAATGCAAGAAATCATTATCGTTTTTGTATTGCCTCCCAAGGAGTCCTGTACATAATTAAAACAATATAAAAGTTAACAACCCGAAAGGATTTTTGATAAAGAAAAGATCGAAGAAGATAAAGATCGTACCTGTAGTAATCGAGTGAGCTTTGAGTCTCGGTAAGGTATATGCTTTGTTTTACTATCAACCAGCGCTGATATAACATTGCCCAAAGCAGAAAGAGATAAGTTAATCTTTGTGGCTTCTTTAAGTCTTTCGCCAAAAGACCCAGTTTTCGACTGTCTCTCGGAACCTGCCAAGTCAACTAGGTTTAATTTTCCCCTAAGTATGCCGCCAATAACTGTAGAATCTGGCCCCGATCCTTGAATTTGTTCCAAGCTTATTGTGAATATGGTATGAGATCGGGAGCTCTTCTCGTTCATCAATGTGGCTGCTGTTATACGATTTTTATTACCCAGGTTTAACCAGTTATAGCACTCTTTGGCATTCATAACAGATTGAGTAGTTAAAGAAGGAACTGTAATACCTACACCCGGTACATCTTTTAGTGCATGATTTATAATATGAGAAGACTCATTTCCACTCAACAGGAGATCTCTTATATTCTCATTATATATTTCTAAATAGCTGACGAGGGCCAGGTACCTTACGCTGTTGGCTATGGAGATTGTTTCAAATATATGATCAAAGCACCTCTGAATGACGCCGTTATTTGGAGCATCTTCGAAAGATCCTTCGCCCTTATGAATAATCAAATATATATTAAAAATATTTCATATTGAAGCTATAGTAAGTGCTTCTTTGAAATTTGAATTACCTGCATTGTGTGCGTTTTGCCACATCCCGTTTGACCATATGCAAAAATAGTTCCATTATACCCTTCCAAAGTGCTCTCCACCAAGGAGTAGCACATATCATTATATATCGTCTCGGTCTTTGAATGCCCATCATACACACTGTCAAATGTAAACGATTTTCTCGGTGCACTTCGAGCCGATGGGTTTAGCACGGAAACAGAGTAATTATCAATTTCAACAATATTCTGCAAAGACGTGTATCCACAAGGCCCAAGTCAAGTAGAGTTAACATTTTTATGCCCTTTATGCAGAGGGTATTATAACTTTGTCACGAAATGTGTAATGCATTGAAGGAGCCATCTGCGACCCCATAAAGTATATAAATTGTAACGAAAACCGCTCTGCCGCAATTTTTGAATTAATTGTTTTTGGCGCACTAATTGTGCAGGCGCTAAGTGCAACCCTGTATGCGCCCTCACTGCAAGCCAGCTGATCAACACTGGCTTGCGGACAGAAGAAGAAGAGAAAAAGGGGACTGCGTGTAATTTGGGGGGACAAAAAAAGTTCTAGCAGATTATTATAAATAAATAAACGCATCTAGTACGAAATCACTTTTGTTCTTACTATTGGTATCGCAGGTGCGGCGACCGACGCCACCCCCCATATAAGTTTTGCTCGGCTGACCGTAGAGGCCATTGTCAGAGCTTAGGCAATTGTCGGCGAGACAAGTTTATATAGCCATGGCCGTCTGTCCGTCTATATGCAAACTAGTCTCTCAGTTTTTGAGCTACGTGAATGGAATTTGGTGTGGAGCCTTATTTTTGCTGCAGGCAACACATATGTCGGAACCTGTCGGATCGGACAACTATAGGAACCCCACGCCATAGGAACAATCGGTTCAAAAGTTGTTATATAGAAAACTTTTTCGTTTCTTAAGGTATTTTGACACTGGAAAAGTGTGATTTCTAAATGCACAACTAAAATCATTAAGATCGGATTATTGTATCCTATAGCTCTGCAAGGGTATGTAATCTTCAATTGCGCCGATAAGATTTATATATTTTTATTTTAAACGATTTTTCCGCTGCCTATTGTAGAGGCCATACATTTAATACTACTCATATTTTTTTATCATTTATATTTAGTAGTAGAATTTCATATAATACAACTTTCATTTCATATACACTACTAATTTTCTTGCTTTATATATAGTAGCAGAAGCTCATATTAGGAACTCTCGCGACTTTAAATACTCAAGTAATAGTAAGTTGAGTTATTTTCAAGGGTTACAGTTAATGCACTAAAACCTTACAGAATTCTTTGAGTGGATTAAGGCAAAAATCATACGATTATGCCGACCCGACACGTTTAGCCAGATGAGTCTATTGGAGTAAAAACTCATAATTGCAGCTTGAGCCATTCTGATAGCGACAGTGCGTTGAAGCTTACCTATAGCTCTCGCTTTATAAGTAAAATTATAAATTTTGTAAAGTGCATACTTACAAGAAATTTCCATTTGTTCACCTTATAAGCTTGGGTAACTCTATGGAAGAGCCTCACTTTGGATTTTTTTGAAACAGCTAGCAAAAACAGTCCGAGGGGAGGTTCGATAGGCTCTCCCACAAACCAATACTTATAATTGTGGCACATTAACAAGAAAAAAGAGAAAAAATCCATGCTAATAAGGATAGCAAGAAAACAAAGAAGAAGAAAGAGGATCAACCTAACAATAAATACCTAGACTACCTGGGTGATAATTGTAGCCCTCCGCGTGACAACCCACCCTACCTATGAGTCCTCTTGCGCGATTTTCTGAAAGATTCCCAGCTTTGGTTATTACACCTTCATCTAAAGAAAATTACTAAAGTTTTTACTTCATCATATTCTTAAATTTTAATTCAACAATTTGAAAAATACTAACTTAAATTTAATAAACAATACATTCTCATTCAATTTCACTATTTATTCTATTCATTTTCATTCTATAAGTTATAAGAATCTATTCATCATAAATTTCCTTTTTTACTTTTAATTTTTAAATTTATATTTTTAATTTTAATTATTATGTTTTTTGTTATTAATAATTAAAATTATTCATTTACACTTAATTTGCTTGCCTAAAAAATTAGTTTTTTTCATATAAGAATTTTGACTGTGATACAGCTATCAGTTCAGCCGAACATTATAAATTTAAATTTAAATTTGCAATTAAGAAAGTCGAAGCAATATAATCACAATTTAAATAACACTCACCAAGATTTCTCAGCAACGAAGAAGGCCTTCCAGCGCAGATTATGAGGCTGTCTAATATAAATAAATATATTGTTCCAATTTCGGAATATTTATATAAAATCATCATTATAATCAAAATTCCTATATTATCGTTCCCCTTGTCATTGTTTTAATCAAATAATCTGACGAAACTTCTAAAACTTTAGTGAAATATTCTAATTATAATTTAAACAAAATTTTTTTTTGTTCCGGTTGCTCGGTACTCTGATTTTCTAAGATTATTTTGCATATATATTTCAATTTCCTGACGTAGGTCCCGTTAGACTAGCTTTGGACTACTTCGTGAGACTATGATCTTCGTCTAACTCGGGCGCACCTGTTTTATAAGTTATATATATTGGGGGTGATAGTAATTGCAGCTGCTGTGCCTTAGACAAGCTTTTGAACCTTTTGCTGCTGCAGTGCTAACTCCCAAAAGCTCCAGCAAAAGGCAGTGGCCGATCCAGCCATCAGAAATTCTGGGAAATATTCTAATTGGATTAAAACGAAAAATAAGACAAACAAAGTATTTTCGGTACTTTGGACAATTTTTATCTTTTAAAATAGCTTACTTGGACTTTTCTTCATTCTGCAGCGCGGGGTAGTTAAAGTCTTTGCCAGAATTAAATTTTTTTTTCGTTTTTTTTTTAATGTAATTTTAGAATTTTAATTAAATATAGGCATCACCGGCTAAATAAACTTCTGCCCAAGCGTTTGATCGCTTTAACTTACTTCGATGGTGACACAAAATTTAAATATTTGACGATTAGAATTATCCTATCGATCACTTCGGATGTTCCAAATAGTTTTCTTCTTCCAAGGGAAAAAAAAGGTTGCCAGATAGTTTGCAGAGTTCAAGGTTGAAACGTCTGTATTTCGATAACTATCGAAATTTAAAATTCTTCCTGTATATTTAATATTTATTGTAATCTTGAAAATCTGAGAGTAATGTTAAAATTTAATAATAAATAATTGAGTAAAACTGAAGACAGGTATATATATATATAGTAAAATCTTTTTTTACACGGTCTTTTTTTACACTATTTTGAAATAACACGGTTCGTCAAGAAGAAATTTAAAAATTTGTTTACACAAAATTTTTGATTTAACACGAATTCCAAAAATTCTTTTAAATTGTTTACATGATTTTCTGTATCGATGAATTAATGCAAGAAGGTCCTATTGGTGAGGACGACTTAATTGAAATTATGACAATCAATGAGAATAAAGAAGTCGATATCGACGAAGACGAAGTTGAAGGTCAGGTTTTAACGGCTGATTTAGTTTGTGAGGGCTTGAAATTCGCTACAAGTTTGGAACAACATTTTCTTGCCCATGATCCTGACATGGAGCGTGTGTTACAATTCCAACGCAAACTTAAGTTTTGTGTTGCTGGGCATCAAGAATTATCTAAACAACTGGAGAAACCAAAAAAACAACTTCTGTTAACAGACTTTATAACCAAAAAACCTATAGAGGCCGCTAATAATGAAGTTAATTCTGCATTAGATCAAAACTCAACAGTGTTAGACATATCTTCTGAAGACAGTGCTATTTTTAAGCCAGTCCGTAATAAACGTAAACGATACTAGCGATGAGTAGCTGTACTCTTGTTTCCTAATTTTTTGTACTAATGGATTGAATTAAAACTGTAAACTTAATTTATTTTCTTGTAATAAATATGAATTGTTTTGTTTTATTATTACTTGATGAAGTTTAATATCACTTTTTTTGCACGGCTTTTAAAGAAAATATTTAAATTTTTTCATTTTACACGATTTTTATAGGTTGTGGAATCGATCCTCAAATTTACATATGAATCGTATATTTTTTTACACGGTTTTCTTAGGAACGTACCTACCGTGTAAAAAAAGATTTACTGTATATATTTACGATATATATATACGATACGATATATGATACGAAGATCGGGCTATGTAAATATGTAAATATATATAAATATATATTACTGTATTGTTAGTTATTTACTTAGCAAGATCTTCGTATCACAGGTCTAATGTGGGTTCTCCATTAGTGCGCCCTGATCCCGCGGTAACAGCGTCTTGGATGCCTCCGCTCAAAAAGGTGGTATTTCCACCTATACTTGGCAGTATCAGGAGATTGGCTTTCCTAAGTTTTTCTGCCGCTCGCTGGCGGCCCAGAGTCCAGATTTCTTTGAAAAAGGCACGAGAAGGGAGACTGGAGATTTTTTCCGCCGCGGGAAAATATCATAGGATAAATAAGCCCATATGTCATATTAGTAGGGAAACAAATTTTCAAGATGAAAATTAATTAATTATATTTAGCTGGTTTGAATATAAAATTTCTTTTATTTGAACATTCGACTTTTAGACATTACAACTAAATGACGAAAATATGTATATTTATAAGTAACTACCCTTTATTCACGGACTTCGAGGATTAAATATATGTTAATGGTGTGTATATGGTAGGCACAAATCAAGAAGAGCTTATAAAGAAACATGAATTCCGCACAATATATTAAACTACATAAAAAGAAAAATTTAAATCATGAGTCATTAATAAAATAGTTTTATTCCTTAGTATAGGGTCAGCATGAGAGAACAGCAGTTCTCTTTGAACAGGGTGCAGAGTGATCAGCACAGGAAGGGAAGGTAAAGATCTGGGACTCCAACTCACTCGTTGTGTAACCGTATATATGTATATAAGAAATTAAAATCATTATTGTGTCCGTTAAATGTGTCGATATATATGTATATTAATATATTTACACGGCATTTACTAGCTATATGTCCGATGTGCACTTAAATCATTAAAATCTGCACCCAAATATCACAAAATGTGGTCCAAGATAAATGGGGCAAATTCAAAACCGACTTTAAACTCAGTTTTCGATTTCTACATTAAAATGTAAAATATGCATGCACCAAACTTTTTTAAAAAGGTTGATCAGCATATCCGATTAGCTTCAAATTCATTTTCACAGAGCAATATGAAAATATAATAAGGACTGCATGTGGGGTAAGGGAGTTCAAATTTTGCCATATAAAAAAGTGGATTTTATATTTTTTTTATAAATTAAAATCTAAGATACACGTGTTTCCCATTTTTCAAAAAATCAGCTCGAAAAGTTGGGAAATGGGGGTCAAATTTTGGACGGGGAAAAATCTTATTTTTACCTCATTTTCTTCAAACTTAGTTTTAGACCTCTAAATTAAAATAATACGTGTTTCATACTTTTTGGAAAATCGCCTTACATTGGGGGTCAAATGTTGTATGCGAAAAGTCTTATTGTATTGTATTTTTCGACAGATATAATAAAGTTATTTTGGTCACGGGCTGAAAGTAGCTGAAAATCTATAAAGTTAACTTTTTCTCGAATTGCCTCTATCTGCTTTACAAAACTACTTCCTAAAAATATTTGATGTATTATATTTGATTTTGATATATCAAGGGACGGGAAATGTAATCAAACATACTAAAATTTTGTAATATATATAATATATATAGCTGACTGATTCATTCATCGTACAGCCCAAACATTAATACTTTCAAAGATGGAATTTGGACACATAGTAAAAGTTTAAGTCCATTAAGAAGGGATTTTGGAAGCCCCAAGTCGGGTTAAATGGGAAAGAATTGTTATATGAAACTTTTTTTTTCCTTTTACAATCGAGTTCAATTTAATTTTCCAACTTCTACTTTAAAGTTTAAGTTACACGTGTTTCCCATTTATTGTAATATTGCCCCAAGTGGGGGAAAATGGGTATTAACAGTTGTTGGAAGATAAGTCTAATATTTATTCGATCTTAAATTTTAAATTCCATTTAAAAATGCTCAACATCGGAAAATAGGTTTAAAAAAAATGGGAAAATTCTTACCCGATCGACTTCAAATTTAGTTTTAGAGCTATACTTAAAAATCTAAAGTCATTCTTCACATTTAACGAAAAATCCGCCCCTTAAGGCGTAAAATGGGGATCACAGATGAATGGGGTAATTTTTTTTTATTAATTCTTACCAGACTGACTTCAAATTCAGTTGCAGAGCTCAACATTAAAATATTAATTACTATACAAGCATTTCAATTTTTTTTTTTGAATATAGGCTTCCAAGGCTTAATAATGAGGGTCAAGTATGTATGGGAAAATTCTTTATGTTATCCAAATGGCTTCAAACTGACTTTCAAAGCTGTACATTACAAACTAAAATATGCATGTACCAAATTTTTTTGGAAAATCTGCCCCCAATATTCACAAAATATTGATTAAAAATGCATGGGCCAAATTCTAACTTTTGTTAAATTTACTTTAAACTCAGCTTCAGAGCTCAACAGTTAAGTCTATAAAATATGTATTTCATATTTTTCGGAAAATGTGCTGAACTTTGTAGAATGAGGGATCAGAGTTGTATTTCAAAAATCAAATTTGTATGTACTCTAACGACTTCTACAAATCTAAAATAAATGTGTGTTTACTTTTTAAAAAATCCTGCCACAAGATCAAGGGCGTTAAACTATTAAAAATAAATATTTATTTCTTCATTATTTTTAGAGGTGATTACAAATAATTAAGAAAACTAGTAAGGAAAGGCTATCTGCGGTGCGCCGAAGATTACATACCCTTGCAGAGCTTTTTGGTATTATAATCTGATCTTAATGATATTAGGTGTGCGCTTAGAAATAACTTTTTTCAATATAACTAGTAAATTTAGTGAAGGATCCTTGGGAAATAAAAGTAACATATAACTTGTAAATTTTATCAAGATACGTTGACAAACAAAAAAGTTTTCCATACAACAACTTTTTAACCGATTATTTCTATGGGATCTATATGATATAGCTGTCCGATTCGGCCAGTTCCGACATATGCGCTGCCTGTCATTCACCTAGCTCAAAAAGCAGACGGACACAAGGGCAGATGGACATGGCTTTATCAACTAGTCTCGTTGCCCTGATGAATAATATATATACTTTATGGGGTCGTAGATGGCTCCTTCAATGCAGTACACATTTCGTGACAAAGTTATAATACCCTCTGCAAGGGTATAATAAGTATTAAGAAAAATATCCTTTCATAGGATAACTATAATATAAATAACTTATGACATACAGGAAATAATTAGAAATTATTGAATGTTTAATTTTTTGAATACCCTCAAACCGTTTTGCAAAACTATTTGCCAACAATAATATAATAGTTGGCTAGATCCAATAGTTAAAATGTAATCCGATATATCAAAATTGACTTTTAATATTGACTTTTCCGGGCAACGCCGTAATACTGGGTAGTAAAAAAATTAAATTAAACCATACACAACATTTCACCCTTTTTTTCTGGTGCGGATTAATCAAAAAACAACATTTAACATAAACATTGTCAAAAAATGTGCAATGCATTGATGGATTCATTGGTTCGGCCCCATAAAGTATTATATTATTGATTAGGGTGGAGAGAAAAGCTTATATTGTCTGTCTGTTCGTCCGTGTGGTTATATGCAAACAAGTCTCTCAGTTTTTAATTAGGGGGATAAGATCACATATGTATGTAGAAACCGGAACACTATATCATGTAGCTCCCAGGTTTTGGCTATCTTTTCTGTTTCTCCAAGTATCTCAATGAAATATACAAGTTGGATTTTACTATATTATATGACTGCCATGAGAGCAATCAAGTCTGCATGCTAGCTATCCTGTCTTTACTACTTTTTAAATTTTGTTGAAGGTTTTCATAAAAATAATAAACAAAAATTTTGTATTTTATAACACATAAGTTCCATAAAAAGAGTAAACAACTTGAGACACTAAATTTGCTATAGGTCACTCCAGTGATAAAAGTTAAGTTTTTATAAGCTAGTAAGGAACGATTTGCAGAAGAGTTTATACCCTTGCAGATCGCACAAACAAAAGCTGATTTTGGTTGTTAAATATTCTCAACAGAAAAGATGCGAATTTGTTGAAGGAGATTGTCAGGTGAGCTGTAATCAATTACATGATGCATTTCTAATAACGGGACTCGATAGGCAAATTAAAAACAAAGAAAATTAATTAAATTAAAAATTACAAATAAGATTAAATTAATTAATTAATTGAAAATAGAATAGAAAAATATAATGAAAATAGACTAGAATAGAAAAAAGGATAGAAAGTAAGTGAGTAATAAAGTAAGATAAGGACAATCCAAGAAAACACCAACCAAAAAAGAAGCAGTGTTGCCAAGGCAGCAACCACGTCAACCATCAAAGATTAGGGTTTTCCCGAAGATAGAACAAAAGAGAAGATCTTAGGTGTAAGGGAGAGAACATGATAAAATTCGTTGTAATTAGAGCTCATTACGCTGAATCGATCGTGCAACGCATAGTCAGTTGTGCAATTAGATAAAAGTAAGGGATAATAATTTCTTGTTAGTCTACGAGGAACATAAAAGTTTAGTCGAGAATATAGAAAACGAGAGCTAATGTCACCGATAATTAATTTATGAAGAAAAATAATACCAAGGATAGTTCTACGGTTAGTTAATGAAGGGAGATCAATTAGTAACAGCCTATCAGAGTACGGTGGAAGACGGCGATCGGGATCCCAGTTTAAACCACGAAGGGCAAAGAGGAGGAATTGCTTCTGAATGGATTCAATACGAACTTGATGGATTCCATATTGAGGACTCCAAACACATGAACAATATTCTAGTATGGAGCGAACTAGAGAAGTATAAAGGAGTGTGGTAACAAAGGGATCATTAAACTCCTTGGACCAATGTTTAGTGAATCCAAGAACACCCTTGGCTTTGTTAGTTATAGAGGAGATATGCAGAATGAAACTAAGTTTGGCATCAAAAAGTACACCAAGGTCTTCCACAGTCGTTATACGTTGCAAGGGTACATTGTCAAGCGTATACGTGACTAAGTGTGGAGTAATTCGACTAAAAGTCATAAACAAGCATTTAGAAATATTTAAATGCAACTTATTAGCCTGACACCAAAGATGCATGGAGTTACAGTCATCTTGCAGACAAATATATTTAGAAGGATCGTTGTAAGAAAGAATAAGTTTCACATCATCAGCATACATAAGGATGCGTGAGTGGGACAAAATAGAAGGCAGGTCATTAATAAATAATGTGAAAAATAATGGACCAAGATGACTACCTTGCGGCACACCCGAAGTAACAAATACGGGTTTAGAAATTTCGGACCTCAACAGAACTCTTTGGGTTCTGTTTTTTAAATAAGAGGAAATCCAAATCAGAAGTGTGGGGGGGAATCCAATTCGATCTAGCTTGAAGATTAAAAGATCATGATTTACAGAGTCAAATGCTTTACTGAAATCAGTATAAATGACATCTGTTTGCATTCTACTTAGGAATGCATCATTCACCAATGATGTGAATTCAAGCAGATTAGTCGTGGTAGACCGACTCTTAATAAAGCCATGTTGAAAAGGGGAAATTATCGACTTACAGAGGTGCTGCAAAGTTGATGTTACAATTTTTTCGAATAATTTTCGATATATCGGTTTTGGCTCCCTTTTTGTGAATTGGGATAATATATGATTCCTTCCAAAGACATGGAAAAACAGCGGAATCAAGAGATAAATTAAAAAGTTTGAGTAGGGGATGATGTAAAGAGCTCCAGCATTCTCTGAGTACGCAACTTGTGATATTGTCGAGCCCAGGAGAATATGAAAAGGAAAAGTTTCCCTTGCGAAAACAACTAAAAATTTTGGATACTGGTTTAGTCGACGTGGCAATTGATAGAGAAATTTCTACGGTAGGAGTCTTCAGGCAATACTAATGGTCAAGATCTTGACACAGTGGTAGAAGTGCAATCGTTGCAATCGAAGGGAATCTAAAAAGTCATGTTGTGCAGAAGGTACAAGATAAGTAGATTTGCTAAGGAGAGGCCACTGAATATTAGGCAATTTGAAATCGCCTAAACGGACAAACAAAAAACAAAAAGCAATAATTTGTGACTCGAAAGAAGAACTTAGTAAAAATATATTTTTAAGTTTAGACTCTAGACCTCTAACATTCTGATAACTGATATGTAGTAAATCAGAAGATCGATCTAGTTTTTTGGAGGATTATTACTAATGGTTGCTTGCGAAAGAGACCCACTAGATTCAAGCTTAACTTACAGACACCGGTCGAGTGCGTTTGTTAATAATGAACTCATGAACAATTATTTGTGGAGGTCAGAAATTTGGATCACACATAAGTGACAACACATAAGAGATGGAACATTAATTTTGAAGGAAGCTTCAGAGAAATTAAATTTAGATGCTAATACATTGCCTGAAGATTTGCAGGCAATATTAGCAGCAATAGCTTCGCATGTATTATCAAGTGTATGAAAGTCTAGATAGAAAAATTTGCTTACGCGGTGCAACAACAGTAAGCAAAGGAGTCGGGGCAGGGTCAAAACCCTGAAAAGTTACCGAACCTGGAAGCACAGTTATGGGTGCAGTACCAGGATGGGCTGTAATTGAGGCCGTTGCCGGAGTCGCAGACACCACCTGAAGTGGAGCTGACAGCCGGAGCTGGAGGGACAGCTGGACTTGTAACTCTTGCTGTAGTTGGAGCACTAGCCTGAGCTTGATTAGGAGAAGATGGTTGGATATGAAGAGCAAATAGATTGGTATTTAAAAAATTATCGGGGTGTTCAAAGGAAGTATGGCCGACTGACGGTGAAGGCGAGTGCGAGAAAAACCGAACCGGATATAATTCTAAACGGCGAGGAGTTCATAAATTTTCAGAAGGGGGATTAGCCATTGCAGAGGAAGATGGAAGAGGAATATTTAAAAATTGATCCTCTAACCGACGGATAGGTGGGGATTCGAAATTAAACTCACTGAGCATCACAATGCTCGAGTCAAAATCGCTTGACAAAAGCTTGGACATTTTATGCAACTTAAGAAATTGACCGCTCACAGAATTATATATTTTGGAGAAATTCAATTGCAAATCATTGTAATACCATTTCAGGCCGCCACAATTTTTTTGGATTGTCGTTTCCAACTTGTCAATATCTCGCCCAGTTAGAGCTGCACATTTGCCATGCATCATGTTGTTACACAAGCAGCAATTAACAAACCTTGGTTGACCACCATTACGCTGGGCATACGTGCAGTTCAACTTGCAGCAAGGCATTTTATTAATAAGAAAAAATATTCAAAAAGTTTCCTACTGGGTGTTGTTAAGCAAGCCAACAACCGCACAACAGGAAGATAAGAAAAGTTATTGTTATTAGAATAATAAAAGCTTTTGAGAATAATTGCACAGCTATAACTCTGTGTGCAACAATATAGTACTGGCTTACCAATATGGTTTATTTCCAAGTTAAGTTTAAAAGAAAAATCACTCAATATAACGTAGAAACGAATTTTACTACGGAGCACTAAAAAACACGACTTTTCTCTTTGATAGAATTTTAAATTTTCATTACCGACAATTTTTATATGCCACAATTTTTGAGCCCATTGTTCCTAGCGCTATTCCTATAGATATATATATATATCCGGCCAGTTCCACGTTGAAATTCTCCTAACTTAAAACCTGAGGGTGTAGTTTGCACAGAAACAGACAGAGAGTTAAAAGGCCTACATGGCTGATCAATAATATGATAATGTAGAATGTACTTTATGGAGTCGGATATGCCACTATACCAATACATAAAGGACTTTCATCATTTAGTGGTTAAAATACCTCAATCTCAAAAAATAGCTCAATGTTAATGGAAGTCTATAATTGTTTTGGTATGGTGTGTTTATACGTAAGGAGAACAATTTATTCCATAAATAAATAAAATGTATATATATTAATTGGTCTATGTAGGAATACTATGTATATATTTATATTGATTCATATTTTAAGAACATATCTTATTATCTCTAATATATGTACAAACATCACAGTTGTTGGTAATTTCTTTCTGATTTATGGGTCGACAGCGCACAATAACTTTCACGTTTTCACCCATTTTTTAGCAGTTAAGCCGACAAAATGATTCGGGCACAATAGCTCCTTTAATATAGAGAGGACATTTCAAACTGCCCTGGGCAATCAATTGGCTGAACTTGAACCAATAACCTAACTGCACCAATACAAGCATATGTATGCATATTAACAATAATTACTTAGTTGCCCAATAGAACTTAATTCTTAGCATTTGGAAAACTTCTTTAATTGACGTATTTACAAGAGCCACTGTCGTGGAAAGGACACAATGAATATTACATACCCTTGTAGACTGATCATTTGAATTACTTTTGTAAATTGTTCTTAAATTTATTTATTTTTATCGATTGTTTCTATCTATATATATTGATATTTTTGGCAAGCATTAATAGAGATACTAGATCTTGAGAAACCAAAAAGTGTTTTACAGAACCACCCTTTCTTTGACCGCTTGTTCTTATGTAACCTATGTTCCTATGTAATAACTTTTGGAAAGTATGAAGGGTTCACATAATTACTTCTACATTTTCAACTGATTTTTAACAATATATCTGAAACATCAAAAAGGTTTAAATACAACAGTTTTTAAACTGATTTTTCTTATAATTTGTATTTCCTAGTTGTACATGCAAAAAGCATTCAACTATATTTGTTCTTGAAATAATTAAAAATATTATTTTCCCCCTAGCACTGCAAAGTTCTACTGGGTTGTATGAAAGCTCGTACTTGTCTGCCGTTATGACTAATAACACTTACCGACAAAATTTTTTAATAGTAGTTCATAAAATTTAGCAAGCAGTGCAAATAGCTGTATTTTGATGTTGCCAAATTTTGAAAATAACTATTAAAATATATATTCTATAGGAACGATTTGACCAAAAATCGATGTTAAGTTTTTAGATAAAATGGCCAAGATTAAGTATGCTGCCTAAATAGCTTCCATTAACTTCAAATTTATTTTCTACATGAAAATCTTGCAAATAGGTTTTTCATATAATATGGGATATCCGCCCGAAGATTATTAAGTGGGGTGGTCAAGATTCTATGAGGAAAAGTCTAAAAGTCTAAGTCTAGTTAGAAACTATGAAACCCAATATTTTATTTTTGTTTCAAAGATTATTATTAATGAAAAAGAAAGGAAAATCTGTAGAATTCTGATTTGTGCGGTGACTTGAGTTGATCAAAACATCTATAGTTATATATATAGTAAAAAAATAAATGGCGCCATGAGCGTTTGAAATTGTTTTCTGAAAAGAATTCAATCCATTTTTATAAAACAAATTAAAACTTCGAAAACTTAAACTTCAAAAATGTTTGCGCATGCCCTATCGGATAACTAGATCATATACCACAAAGTTTGATGTATAAAAACTATTTTTTGTTTCTTCTTTTTTTTTTAATTTTACCAAAAAAAGATCATATTATGACACTGACGATTAATTAAGAGAAACGGCCAGATCGGACAACTATATAATTTAGCTGTCATAAAAAGAAATAATCGGTTCAAAACTTATTATATGTAGTGATGTAAGACTTAATCATTTATTTATTTACATGCGTGTAATATTTTTCAATAATATAGTTCAATATAAAAAGACATCAAAAAGAAAAGGTGTTATAAAACTTTAAATCTTCAGAGTTAATGGCTCTCTTTTATACAGTTGCAAATTGTATTATATTTTGTCAGAAAATGTGTAATGCATTGAAGGAGGCATATGCGTCCCACAAAGTGTAAAATATTATTGATCAAGATGACGACACAAGTGGTGTGTAGCCTTATTTTTTTCCCTTATGCATATATACTTTTTCAAAGTATCTTAATGAAACTTACAAGTTAGATAAGAGAATATGTTGTCTAAACGGTTAATTTATCAATATCGTACAACTATGTATATAATATTTCTCGCACCTAAGATAGCCTTCCCTTACTAGTTTTTATCTGAAATAAGAATCGTTTGTCGTCTTTTATTATGTATAGCAAAAGTATATATTACTAAATATATCGCATAAGTTATATTTCTTTGAAATGAATTTTTTGGCGCACGCGCTGTTCGAATGTAAACGTAACTGAAAGCTTAAAGCTTAAACCCATGAAAAATCGGAATTAGGAAAGTATAAAGAGAAACAATTCACAGCTTTGAGGGTGCATACATTGAACTCGCAAAATAGGTGCTTTTAATTACAAATAAACACATTAATTGACGAAAAAAATTAGATATAAGTATTGATTAAAAAAAAGTTCTATAAATTTAAATATAATTAAAATTAATCATTTTGAGTTTATATAAAGACAGATAAAATGAGAAATAAGTTAGCTTGAATTTTCTTGGCTTAAATGAAGAGCGACAAAATACTCAACTAAATATGTCACATTTATATAGTAGTATTTGCTTAGTCAATGTTGACGAATATTGTTTTTGCTGCGGCCATCTTCAATATAAACAATACATTTTAATGAAAAGAGAGTCAATAGGCTTTAGTGCCTCCTACGGGATATATTACATAGTACATTTAGTTTTGTTATCAATGATTTTGACTGCCAATGCACTACCTCCTGTTATTCGAGTAGGTAAGTTGCATAATTATTAATTATTAATTATGCATATTATTCATTAAATATTGTTATTGTCATACTATATTATAATACATATATACATATCATATCATAATATATCCCGATGTAAATATAGTATATTATTTCGTTTGTAATATAAAGGCGCTATATTTACGGAGGATGAACGCGAAGGCAGCATTGAATCGGCATTTAAATATGCCATTTATCGTATCAATAAAGAGAAAGCACTTCTGCCTAATACACAGCTTGTTTATGATATTGAATATGTGCCTCGCGACGACTCCTTTCGAACCACTAAAAAAGTCTGCCGACAATTGGAAGCTGGAGTTCAAGCTATCTTCGGCCCGACAGATCCTCTACTGGCTGCCCATGTTCAATCAATTTGCGAAGCCTTTGATATACCGCATATTGAAGTTCGTATTGATTTAGAGATGAATGATAAAGAATTCTCGATCAATTTGTATCCAGCCCAGAGCATTATGAATTTGGCTTACCGTGATTTAATGATGTACTTAAACTGGACTAAAGTCGCAATCATTTATGAGCAGGATTATGGTAACTATAGCTAATTATACGATTGTATTATATACATATTTGAATGTGTCTGTATGTTACTAGTAAGATTGATTTGACACAAGTTATATATTTAAAAATGGGATTTTCATTGAAGAGTTGATTTTTATGATTTTTAATTTCAGGCCTTTTTAAGCAGCAAGACTTAATTCATTCATCCGCGGAGATGAGAACTGAAATGTATATAAGGCAAGCAAGTCCGGAGACCTATCGCCAAGTTTTACGTGCAATACGCCAAAAGGAAATTTACAAAATAATAGTTGACACAAATCCAACTAATATAAAAACATTTTTTCGATCAGTACGAAAGATACCTTTACATTATCATTTATTCATATATATGTTTGTGTATATATGTATCTATATCTTCTCAAAGTACTTATTTATTGAATTGGATAACTAAAAACAATTGTTTTTATCTAAGATTTTTTGTAATACTAAAAATGCTTACGGACTATTCAAAATTAAAATCTTTTATTTTTAATTATATACATACATATATATAAAGTAAATCTGAAATTGAGAGAGAGAAAGATAATATAAAATAGATCGGTTAAAAATGTAATTTCAGATATTACAGCTTCAAATGAACGATCATCGATATCATTATATGTTCACAACCTTTGTAAGTGATACCGTACTATTTATGAGCGCTGTAAATATACAATTTCATTAATTTAGGATCTAGAGACGTATGACCTTGAGGATTTTAGATACAACAGCGTAAACATTACTGCTTTTCGCTTAGTTGATGTTGGAAGTAAACGTTATCAGGAAGTTATTGATCAAATGCAAAAGCTCCAGCATAGCGGATTAGACATGATTAATGGGATGCCATATATTCAGGTGAATTCTACTTTTGCTATATACAATACGTTTTATTATATTACCTTACTGACTGAATGAAGGCTATGACTATTCATAGGAATTCAAATAGAGTTTTCATGTCATATTTTCAAATTATGGAAAAGTAAAAATACAATGTAATGTTTGTATACAACGACATCTTTAAATTTTTTTAGGTAACGAGTTTTTTACGAAATCCAATTAAAAATGGGTATTTGCCTCACATGTCAAATGAATATATTGTTTTATTGAAATACTTCGCTTTTTAGACTAAATTTCATCCAAACGGTAAAGCCGAACTTAACTTATTAACACTTTATTTATTTTAATAAATTCTTATTAATTCTTTATATTGTATCATACTAATGTGTATCTTAATATTGATTCTCGGAAACTTAGTAAATTAATATATGTTTAAAAAAGCTGTGCTGCTTAAAACACACATTTTGTGATAAATGTGTAATATAAGAATATATAACAACTTGTATTCAAATCTATTTTAGACGGAGTCTGCACTTATGTTCGATTCAGTATATGCCTTTGCATATGGACTAAAACATTTGGATATTAGTCACTCATTAACCGTGAAAAATCTTTCCTGTAACGCTGACAAAGCCTGGAGTGACGGCCTATCGCTATATAATTATATAAATTCGGTAACAATTATCAAAAATTATTATGATTAAGAATCTTTGTTTAACTAATTTACTTTAATATAGGCTGCCGTTGATGGCCTGACAGGAAAAGTTAACTTTGTTGAAGGACGGCGAAACAAATTTAAAATTGACATCCTGAAATTAAAACAAGAAATAATTCAAAAGGTCGGATATTGGCAACCAGATGTGGGTGTAAATATTTCAGATCCAACTGCATTTTACGACTCGAATATTGCAAATATTACTTTGGTTGTAATGACTAGAGAGGTAGGTTCAATTAATTTTATAACTGTGTGTGTTAATTTCTTTTTCATGAAGTGAAAGTTAGCCATTGAAGAAGCATGAAATTCGATTTAAATTATATTATAAAGTTAAAGCTTAAATTCATTTTGCAAGCGGTGAATAATTTCTATAATAAAGAAACATCTCCGACTTCATAAAGTAAAAGGAAATTTTCTTAATAATTATCTTAATATTGCCCCAGCCAGTACGATTATTCGCAGTTCCAGATAACTATATCAAACAAATGAAAATGAACAAAATGTTCTATTTAGATGTTTTATTTATTTATATATTTATTATTAAACGACTAATTGCAGTGGATTGAAGAATTATAAGAGATAAAAATAAATTATTATTTAAATTAAATTAAAAATCAAGAAAATTAATTAAATTAAAAATAAAGATTAAATTAACATTACATTTAAGCCTTCTGGGGGCATTAAATACAAAGTAATTTTTATGGTCCAACATTTGTTGCACAGGATTGGGGAAAACTCAGAAGAAAAAAACCCAATTAGACCAAAAAAGAGGGCGAAAAAGGGAAATATAAAGATTGTCGAAAATAGAATGACAATAAAATAGAAGAATGGAATGAAAATTGACTAGAATAGAAAAAAGGATAGAAAATAAGAGAGTAAATAAAGTAAGATAAGGACACTCCTGGAAAACACCAACCAAAAAGGAAACAATGTTGCCAGGCAGGAACCACGTCGGGTTTTCCCGGAGATAGAAAAGAAGAGCAAATTTTGGTGAGAGTTCTTAACATGATAAAATTCGTATAATTAGAGCACAGTACACGGAATGGATTGTGCAACGCATAGTCAGTTGTGTAGTTAGATACAAGTAAAGGATAATGATTTCTTGTTAGTCTACGAGGAACATGAAAGTTAAGTGGAGATAATAGAAAAGGAGAGCTAATGTCACCGATAATAATTTTATGAAGAAAAATAATACCAAGGATAGCTTAACGGTTAGTTAATGAAGGGAAATCAATGAGTAACAGCCTATCAGAGTACGGTGGAAGACGGCATTTGGGATCCCAGTTTAAGCCACAAAGGGCAAAGAGGAGGAATTGCTTCTGAATGGATTCAATACGAACTTCATGGATTCCATATTGTGGACTCCAAACACTTAAACAATATTCTAGTATGGGATGTACTAGAACATGAAAAGTATAAAGGAGTTTGGTAACAAAGAGTTCATTATGCCTTAGGCCTACGGGATATAAGAGCACGTTATGAAAATGAAACATGATAGAAACGATACCTTAAAGTTTGTAGAAAAAATTTCAGAATTTGAAACTGAGGAATTAAGCCATGTCTCAGAAAAAGCAATAATTTGAGACTCGAAAGAAGAACTTAGTAAAAATATATTTTTAAGTTTCGACACTAGACCTCTAACATTCTGATAACTGATATGTAGTAAATCAGAAGATCGATGTAATTTTTTGAAGGATTATTACTAATGGTTGCTTGTGAAAGAGAGCTACTAGCTTGAAGACTAACAGACACCGGACGAGTGCGTTTTTTTTTTCTAATGAACTCATGAACAATTATTTGTGGAGGCCAAAAATTTGGATAACAAATAAGGGAGAGTGTGTCTGCTGGAACATTAACTTTGAAAGAGGCTATTTCCCCAAGTTCAGAGAAATTAAATTTAGATACTGATACATTGCCTTGAAAATTTGTAGCAATAGCTTCGCATGTAGTATCAGCTGAAAGTCTAGATTGGAAAAATTGCTTACGCGGTGCAACAAGCAAAGTAGTGGGTGCACGGTGTAGTACCAGCATGGGCTGTATTTGAAGCCGTTGCCGGAGATGGATTTCTAACTCGTGCTGTAGTTGGAGCACTAGCCTGAGCTTGATTAGGAGAAGATGGTTGGACATGAACAGCAAATAGATTGGTATTTAAAGAATTATCGGGGTGTTCAAAGAAAGAGTGGGCGACTGTCGGTGAAGGCAAAGGCGAGAAAAATCGAACCGGAGATAATTCTAAACGGCGAGGAGTTGATAAATTTTCTGAAGGGAGATTAGCCATTACAGAGGAAGATGGAAGAGGAATATTTAAAAATTTATCCTCTAACCGACGAATAGGTGGGGATTCGAATTTAAACTCACTGAACAACTCAATGCTCGTCTCAAAATCGATAGACAAAAGCTTGCACATTTTATGCAACTTAAGAAATTGACCTCTCACAGAATTATACAAATCACTCAATATAACACAGAAACGAATTTTAACGCGGAGCACTAAAAAACGCGATTGTTCTCTTTGATAGAATTCTCTCTACTTGATCTATTTATTTATTAAATTAACTATTCTCAGTCGATTCAAAAATTTCGAAGGTTAAAATATTTATAATTGAAACGAAATCAAATTAAATATTACATTTCTGCCTTCAGAATTATGGTCAATCAGACCAGATAAAAAAAATGAAAATGAAAGAAATGAAGAAACAGAGGAAAAATATAACGAAAACGAAAGATATAAAGTAGGATAACACATTTATCGGCATACATAATAATATGTAGCCGTGTGCCAAAGTTTCATTTGGTGGAACCAATGATCCATAGTTAGAATAAAGCAGATGTGTCAGGGTATTACTTTCAAGACAAGCCATTGCTGTGGCGAAACTAATAAATAAATGTGATGCAAATACCTAACATACAATTTTATCCATTTTTAAATTATGAAAAATTCAATCCAATGTTGGTTCTGAAGATAAAAAAATAGTCAGAATATAACGAGATTTTGAGTGGTTTCACGGCTCGTATCCACACTTATTTAGTTTTGAGTTTAATCAGAGAGAGAAAGAAAAGAAGCAACCCTAGTAAAAGTCTAATCTAAAAAGCATCCACCAACCTTAAAAGGTCGGGATATTCCTGGAGATAGATCAGAAGAGCAGATTTTTGGTGTAAGAGGGACAGACAGGGAGAGTTATAGGGAGATTACATGATAAAATTCGTTAAAATTAGAGCACAGTATATGGAATCGATTGTGCAAGGCATATTCAGTTGTGCAATTAGATAGAAGTAGAGGATAATAATTTCTTGTTAGTCTGAATGAAGATGAAGAAAAGTAATATTAGGTTAGTTAAGGAAGGGAGATCAATAAGTGAAAGCCTACCAGAGTACGGTGGTAGACGACAACCGGGATCCCAGTTTAAGCCACGAAGACCAAAGAGCAGGAATTGCTGCTGAATAGATTCAATACGGTCTTGCCATACAGATGAACCATATATTCTAGTATGGGACGTACAAGCAAAGTATAAAGAAGTTTGGTAGCAAAGGGGTCATTAAACTCATTGGACCAACAGTTGGCTTTGTTAGTTAAATAGGAGATGATATGAAGATTAAAACTAAATTTGGAATTAAAAAGCACAGCAAGATTTTCCGCAGTCGACATTCAATTCGATTAAGAATAGAAGATCATGATTTACAGAGTCAAATGCTTTACAGAAATAAGTATAAATTACATATGTTTGCATTCTAGCAGAATTTTAGTCAGGATTCAAGTGATATGATCGATCTTGAAATAAGGAACTAAGACTAAGGAACTAAGAAACACAGACTAAAATTAAGAAGCAAAGAGTAAAGAACAAAAGACTTGTATCAAAATTATTTCATCTTTTAAAATCTTTTGATTATTGTAGTTCACACTTTTAGTATTGAATTTTCGCTGACTAAGCCGGGTAAATCCTGCTATTTACCATGATTACCATATATTTAAGGATGAAGTCAGTTAATCTAGATAACATAATGAAAGTATTTACATATTTGACTTTCTTCGACTTGTTTATGTTTAGGAACGTCCATATGTGATGGTCAAAGATGACGCAAATCTTACCGGAAATGCTCGATTTGAAGGCTTTTGTATTGACCTTCTAAAGGCGATAGCCCAACAAGTTGGCTTCCAATACAAAATTGAACTTGTTCCTGATAACATGTATGGCGTATATATACCGGAAACTAATTCCTGGAATGGAATCGTTCAAGAACTTATGGAAAGGGTGAGTATAAAATTATAAGAAAAATGGAGTATATATTTGCAACTTGGGTTTATTATTTTTGGTGATCTTAATGATGTTGAGTTCCTATAAAAGTTCGGCTTAGAGAAATTCGACTGGTATACTATATAAATTTTAATTTTAGACAAATATTTTGGAGCCAAATTTATTATATTATAATATTGATAATAATAATTAATAATATTTCAGCGAGCAGATTTAGCTGTCGCGTCAATGACTATTAACTATGCACGGGAAAGTGTTATTGATTTTACCAAACCATTTATGAACTTGGGAATTGGAATACTCTTTAAGGTAAAATTATTTTATTTATATATTTTTATAAATAAAATGAAGCAAAATTTAAAATTAACAATTGCTGTATATTGTTCTGTATACTGGATAGTAGCTAATTAAATCGAAAATGTCCAAAACATATAAGTTAATAATTTTAATTTTTTTTTTAAGTTTTAATACCTGTTTTTGAAGACTTTTTCAAATAAGCTATATATGGATAGCTTTTTTTCTTTAATCAAAGACTTTTTTAATTTTTTTTACTAACTTAACCCGAAACCTTGCAATTGATTAATCAAAATTTGGTGCTTGTATATGTATAGTAATTTTTTATATTTATTAAGATTTTAATGACTCTCGATTTTTATCGAAGACAACAGACGTGTTCTTTTGTGTGCTTCGTGATAAAATTCTTTTTTGTGCTATCTTGAACCATTTTGCTTGAAAATTTAACTTGAAAATATACCTTATTGGTAAGCCAGTACAATATTGTTGCATACATAGTTAATAAGCTGTCCAATTATTCTTTAATGCTTTATTTGTTCTTCTAAAATGCGGTTACTCACTTGTGCGCCGCTCGCCCGCTTAAATTGTTGTTGCTTTACTCATTGCTCAAGCATTGTTTGTGTAATTTCTTGCTTGTTACAGCTTTTTCTTTGCGCTTTCAATTTTCGCGCTCTTCATACTAACCAAAACAATACCTAGAAGGAAACTTTTTGCATAGTTTTTCCATTCTAAAGATTTAAAATCATTTTAATTTTCTTGTACACTAATAAAATATTTTGCTACAAGATGAGCTGGCCCGGCACGTGATGGTGACCAACCTGGTTTGTTAACTGCTGATTGTGTGACAACATGATGCATGGCAAATGTGCAGTTCTAACTGGGCGAGATTTTGACAAGTTGGAAAAAGACAATACCAACAAAACTTTCTGGCGGCCTGAAATGGTCTTGTCCGAAGTGCAATGAATTGCAATTGAATTTCTCCAAAATGTATAATTCTGTGAGAAGTCAATTTCTTAAGTTGCACAAAATTTCTAAGATTTATTCAAACGATTTTGACTCGAGCATTGAGTTGCTCAGTGAATTCAAATTTAAGTCACCACCCAGCCGTCAGTTAGAGGATCAATTTTTAAATGTTCCTCTTCTATTTTCCAGTGCAACGGGTAATCGCTCTTGTGAAAATTTATCAACCCCGTCACCGTCATTCTGTCATTCTTACTTTGAATACTGCAATAGTTCTATAATTACTAATCAATTAGCTGTTCACGTTCCAGCATCTTCCCCAAATCATGCTCAGGCTTGTGCTTCCCCAAATCAAGCTCAGCCTTGTGCTTCAAAGCCAGCAAAAGCTACAAGTCCTGTTGTGTCAGCTCCGGTTGCAGCTCCAGTTCGGGTTGTGTCTGCAGCTCCGGTTACGGCTTTAAATTCAGCCCAAGCTGATACTGCAGCCCTAATTGTGCTTCCAGCTTCGGCAACTGTTCACCCTGCCCGACTCCTATGCTTTCTATTGTCGCACCTCGTAAGTAAATTTTCGTATCGAGACTCTGATACTACATGCAAAGCTATTGTTGCATACATTGCTAGCAAATCTTCAGCCAATGCATCAGTATTTAAATTTAGTTTCTCTGAACTTAGGGAAATAGCGTCGTCATTCAAAATTTGTGTTCCTTCAGAGACACTTATTTGTGATCCAAATTTCTGGCCTCCACAAATAATTGCTCATGAGTTCATTATAAAAAAACAAACTCGACCGGTATCTAAATTTTTAAGCTAGTGGCTCTCTCTCGCAAGCAACCATTAGTAATATTCTTCCAAAAAACTAGATCTTTGTTCTGATAAATTACATATTAGTTATCAGAATGTTAGAGGTCTGGTATCTAAACATAAAAATGTATTTTTTCTGAGACATGAATAGCTCGATGTCGTGGTGGGGTACTCATTGCAGTTAATACTTTCCTTCGGTCCAAGTCAATTATTTTATGCCCTCTTGATTCGGAAATAGTTGCCGTTAAAGTGTCTTTCATCATGTTTCATTTTCATATCTTATATCCTCCGTGTTATATATATATATATTAAGTTTATTTTTTTTTTAAATTTGAATTTTAGTTCATTTTTTAATTATTTTGAACTCAATTTTAAATTGTCATTTTTTTATCTTCGAATAAACTTGATTTAAATAAATAAATTAAGAAGGAAAGGCTATCTTCGGCGCTCCGAAGATTATATACACTTGCAAACTGGATTGTTCCTATGGCAGCTATATGAAAATTTTTCGGTCCGGCCGGTCCGAATATGCTGCATGCAACAAAAAGAAGACGATCCCCATCAATAATATTTATAAACGTATCCTGTGCTCATTTGAGCATGCGGCACTTAATCTAAGCTAAACATATATATTCTATATGAAACTTAAATTTGTATTTATTTATTTATTTATTAATCGACTAATTGCAGTAGATTGAAGAATTACAAAAGATAAAAATAAATTATTATATAAAATAAATTAAAAATTAAGAAAATTAATTAAATTAAAAATTACAAATAAGATTAAATTTACAATACATTTAAGCCTGCTGGGGGCATTAAATACAAATTAATTTTTTATGGCCCAACATTGCACAGGATTCGGGAAAACCCGGAAAAAAACCAATCAGACCAGAAAAGAAGGCGAAAAAGAGAAAAGTATATTTATATTCTTATATTGTGGAAAATAGAATGAATATAGAATAGAAAAAGAGAATGAAAATAGACTAGAATAGAAAAAAGGACAGAAAGTAAGACAGTAATAAAGTAAGATTAGGACAATCCAGGCAAAACCAGGCAATCCAGGTAGGAACCACGTCAACCATCAATGCCATCATGGCAAGTCATTAATTAATAATGTGAAAAATAATGGACCAAGATGACTACCTTGCGGTACACCCGATGTTAGAAATACGGGTTTAGAAATTTCGGATATCAACAGAACTCTTTGGGTCCTGTTTTTTAAATAAGAGGAATATTTGTTACATATCCGGAGGAGGCTTTTCTCCAAGGACATATAACTTCTACATTAATAATGAAAATTAAAGGAAATGATTAAAATTATAAATAACCAATATTGGTTCAATATAAAAATATGAATAAGCTGTGTAAATGTATAACTTAGATGTACTGATAAATCTTAAAAGTATCTTGTGATCGAGATAAGGTGGAATTTAAAATATTAGATCAATTGTCTTTAATTTATTTGTACATGTAGTTATTTGTTGTTACAAATTTTATAAAAAAACGTTAAATTTGAAATTTTATGTGGCTAAATCGTTTAGGTACCGACAAGTCAGCCCACGCGACTCTTTTCATTTATGAATCCTTTGGCAATCGAGATATGGCTTTATGTGCTAGCTGCTTATATATTAGTGTCCTTTGCATTATTCGTGATGGCTCGATTTTCACCGTATGAATGGAAAAACCCTCATCCATGTTACAAGCAAACTGATATCGTTGAGAATCAGTTTTCCATATCAAATAGCTTTTGGTTTATTACTGGAACCTTTTTGCGCCAAGGATCTGGACTGAACCCAAAGGTTGGTATTTATTTATTCAATTTTGATTTTACAGTCTAGATTTAAGTACTTATAAGAATATAATTTTATATAAATTACGTCTGTCAACTGTCAATAATATTGTGTATGGCTATTTTTCCATGGTTATACTCAAATGGTCTTGTATGCAAATAAGTTGTTATACATCAATATGTACATATATGTCAATTTCAGATATCAGATCGAGCTCAAACGAAATTTTTCTCGTTTATGAATCCACTAGCCATTGATATATGGTTCTATATAGCTTTTGGCTATGTTCTTGTCTCTTTCTGTATTTGGATAGTAGCACGATTATCACCAGTTGAATGGGTTCACTCCAAGCCAGCATGTTCGATGGCATGCGATCATATGCTGCATAAAATTCGAAAAGTTAATTATATTCAGGATCAATTGGAATTAAAGTCTTTTGCGGGCGTGCGCGTTCCTTGTAATGCCTATAAGGCTAGTGATGATACTGATATTGATTCAAAGCATGTTAATGATAATGAGGATAATACTTTTGCTGATCATAATGATGGAAACGAATCTGATGACAATGTGGAATTAGTTAGCGTACAAAATGATTTCACACTAAAAAATAGCTTTTGGTTTGCAATTGGCGCTCTTATGCAACAAGGTGCCGATTTATATCCTAGGGTATGGATATTTTATTTATTTTAGTTTATATTTGTATATTCTTGTTTTATGATATTAACCTGTAGAGGATAAAAATTGTTAGTTATAGTTTTAAAATAGTGGGGAAATGGTATGGCAAAATTTTTCAATTAAATATTTTCTTAATTTGTTTAATTTGCTTCGAGATTGATAATTAAATGTATTTCACTTTCAGGCGACATCGACACGAATAGTTGGCGGTTGCTGGTTTTTCTTTTGTTTGATTATCATCTCATCATATACGGCCAATTTAGCTGCCTTTTTGACCGTAGAACGCATGATAACCCCAATAGAAAGTGCTTCAGATTTAGCAGATCAAACTGAAATATCTTACGGTACTTTGGAGGGCGGATCAACAATGACATTTTTTAGGGACTCCAAAATTGGCATATATCAAAAGATGTGGCGATACATGGAAAACAGAAAGTCGTCCGTGTTTGTGAAAACCTACGAGGATGGTATTAAGCGTGTTATGGAAGGCAACTACGCTTTTTTAATGGAATCGACAATGTTAGACTATGCTGTACAGCGGGATTGTAATTTGACCCAAATTGGAGGCTTATTGGACTCAAAAGGTTATGGCATTGCAACACCGAAAGGTTCTCCATGGAGGGATAAAATCTCATTAGCTATTTTAGAACTGCAAGAGAAAGGTATAATTCAGATACTTTATGACAAATGGTGGAAAAATACAGGAGACGTGTGCAACAGAGATGATAAAAGCAAAGAATCAAAAGCTAATGCTTTAGGTGTTGAAAATATTGGTAGGTGAAATAATATTTTTATAGAGGTTAGTAACATTATATATAAGTAAAACGAATTTCTGATATGAAATTCGTCATCTCTCTATCTTGCAGAAGAGAGAACTCTCTAAAATACATTTAACAACAACTTAATGGGATTTTATATGCCCTTGCAAAGGGTATTATAATTTTGTCGCTAAATGTATGGTGCATTGAAAAAGGTAGCGACCCCATAACGTATATTATTGATCAGGACGACGAGACGAGTCATGCCCCTCTGTCCGTTTTTAACTAACTAGTCTGTCAGATTTTGAGCTAGGTGAATAAAATTCGGAATGGAGCTTTCTTTTTATTTCAGGTAGTACATATGTATGTCGGCAATAGCCGGATCGAATAACAGCTTCCATAGGAACAATCGGTTCAAAAGTTGTATGAAAACTCCTTTTTCTCAAGATATCTTGACTATATTTACAAGGTATACGGAAAAGTTTATATATCATATAGCTCTGATAGGATAAGTAATCTTCGGCGCGCAGATTCATCATCATTTCATATAGTACAAATATTCCTTGTCTGTCCATGTATACATCAATCTGTTCCTATGCTAGTTACTCTATTAGTTTAGAGTTAGTTGGATGAAATTTGGAATGGTTTTTTGCTGCACTTAGTATACAATATTCTATCAACAGAACTGTAGGTTTTGGTATACAAAAATTTTCTAGTCAAACTCTCTCGACTAAACTAATATAACTTGTGGAAGTTAGATAAAATAATATATTTATTTCAGGTGGTGTATTTGTTGTACTTCTTTGTGGCCTTGCGTTAGCTGTAGTTGTGGCCATTTTTGAATTTTGTTGGAATTCAAAGAAAAACCTGCATACCGACAATCAATCCCTATGTTCCGAAATGGCCGAGGAACTACGTTTCGCCATGCACTGCCAAGGATCTAAGTCAAAGCAAAGACCTGCCCTGAAACGCGAATGCGTGAAATGTGCTCCAGGGTCCACATACGTCCCAACTAATGTAACTCTACCGAATATGGGCGTTCATTACAACTATTTTAATTGAGATTGGATTCTATTACATACGTTGCGAATTAGGTAAAGAATGAGCACGTGCATGTGTGTTCATGAATCTGCTCGACAGAAATAAAATTATTTTTGTATTCCGACTTTCAAAAATAAATGTTTGTGCCAAGACTTAGTCTTTTATTTATATAGAACCCAGAAGGACTTAACGATCTCCATAAATCAAGTGACGACATTGCTGAATAAAATATAAATGTCACAGTACTACATTTTTTAGTTCATTGTTAGGAAGCAAATTTGTCAAAGTAAATAAAACTAAGATTAATTTCGGACCAATACATTAGTAATGCAATAATATTGACGTGATTATGATTTATTTGATATTATATGTACATCTCTATCTAGACTCACATCTATCTTATTGCACATCTAACTATGCGTTGTATAATCAATTCCGAGTTCTGTGCTCTAATTAAAACGAATTTCAGCATGTTACCTCTATAGAACTCTCTCACACCTAAAATCGGTTCTTCGGGAAAACCCTAATTATTGATGGTTGACGTGGTTGCTGTCTTGGCAACACTGCTTCATTTTTGATTGGTGCTTTCCTGGATTGTCTTTTTCTCTCTGTCTTTCATTATTCTGATTTAACACACCACTAAATAAGTCCGGATACGAACCGAGAATCCTCTCAAAATCTCGAGATTGTCATTATTCTGTTGGATCTTCAGAATCAATACTCAATTGATTTTTTATATATTTTTTTAAATGTAGAATTGAATGCAGTTGTATGTCTGCATTAGTTAGAAAATATAGACTACAGTGAATCTCCAAAGGTGAAAAATGAACTTTGAAAATATTTCTTATTTTCAGAAGTGTTCACAAATAATTATTAAGCAAACTATTCACAGACTTTTTAAAATATATCCCCCGAAACCGTAAATATGAAGGGAAAACTAGTAAGAAGAATTTACTTTTATTAGGTTAATCGCACGTAAATGGTATTTTGGCCACAGGAGGAAAATAGCGGAAAATCTGTGGTTATCAGTTATCTATTTTGCGAAACTATTTCCCATAAAATAATGCTTGAGCGATTTTAATAAATTCACGGATGAATGTAATTTACTATATCAAAATTGCTTCTTTTGACCTGGACAACGCCGGCTAATACTAGTATATTCATATTTTGCTTCTATCTATGATAATTTATATGAATTTTATATGAAAACTACCATTATTATTATATTATGGATAAAATTAATTATTTACTATAGCTACCCTCAATGTTATGTCCAGTTTTAGGACAAATATTTACATCAGAGCCATAATCTAGAGAAATGTCAGTAGAAAAACTTACCAAATATTATTATTTTTATGCTTTTATTTCAAAATAGACCGGCACATTATTTATTTATTTATTTATTAATACATCGACTAATTGCAGTCGATTAAAGGATTACAAAAGAATTAATATAATTATTATATAAATTAAATTAAAATCTAGAAATTAATTAAATTAAAATTTACAAGTAAGATTAAAATTTAATTCTGGGGTATTAAAATCAATCAATTTTTATGGTCCAACATTTGTTGCACAGGATTGGGGAAAACCCAGGCAAAAAACCCAATCAGACCAGGAAAAAAGGCGAAAAAGAGACCAGGAAAAAAGGCGAAAAAGATAAGTTAGATAAGTTTAGTCTTATTTAGGACAAAATGTCATGCCTTTCTTACTATAATTCTTACTTCGAAGAGCTGTACTGAGATCAAAAAAATCTATGCAGTGTTAAAAAGGGTAAATATTAGAAGGTCACAAATTGTATAGTTAATGGAAAGGAAAGTTCAACTGTATGTTAAAATATAAAGTTTACCTGATACGAATTTTGATGATACCAACAAAAGTAGCATCCGCTGACATGAGGCCCCACCACTAAGAACGCAAATCAGTCGAAGGTTAGTGGTTAGTTCTCTATCTCTCTATCTCTATCGCTGAAGAATGAGAGCAATTTACCTGAAATTCTACTGTGGTCCAGCGGTCTGTATTGCAACACAGAATTGTTTTTTAGCCTTACAAAAGAATGTGCCTTATATGTAGCCGTTCTCTAATTTAAATTGTTGATGAAAACCACTTTTGTTCAATTGTGAAATTATTTAAATTGTGAAACTTTCAGTATTACGTACTTGTGTACATGGCCGATATTTATTAGTGCATGTACATTTGATAATTGTGCTAAGCAGACTTTAATTTCTAAAATTTTCTTTAATAAAGACAATATTACCGTTTATTCTTTTTGTGAGACTTATTTATTTTACGTCGCTTTAAGATCATGTCATATAAAGCATCCAATCCTTCTTGCAGCCCTTCTCCAGTTATAGCGCAGGCGGGCTGTATATACCAGCCTTTCAACTGCATAGATGACGTACAAGGACTCAAACTATTATTCTTTATTGTAAATTGAGAGCTGCTCATCGTTGAAGATGTTGTATCTGGCGGCAAACTTGGGCCCTTGCTCTTGGATTCCAGAGGATATAAGCTTCTCATAGGTGGGGCAATAATTTTGCATTCGCTCTCGGTATCAAGATCAGATGACATTTGAGTCATTGATGCTGTATTAGTATAAGCTTGGTTTGGATTGATACAATGACCAACAAGATTTCCTGTCGAAATTGATGTTGAAGTTGAGGCGGAAGTTGATGTATTCGATATTGGATTATGTAGCTCATGTAATCCTAAGAGCTTTTCAAGTTCCTTAGGACAGCAGGCGTCCGGTAGATCTTGTTTGTTGGCTAAAATCAGCACTGGTACGCCCTAAAATAAAATGTGTTGAAAAAATCTTTTTACTTATATTAAAAAGGAATGGGTATCTTCTGCGCGCCGAAGATAATATACACTTGGAAAGCTTTATGATATATTACACGATTCATTTGATTTAACTTGCAAATTTTATAAAGATACTTTGGGAAACAAATCAGATTGACATACGAAAATTTTTAAACCGATTGTTCCTATGAGATCTCTATGATAATTTAATTTAACTTGTAAATTTCATTAAGGTACTTTGAGAAACAAAAAAGTTCCCCATGTAAAACCTTTTGAGCCGATTGTTCCTATGGGACCTATATGATATATATTTGTTCGACCCGGCCGGTTTCGACAAAGAGGCTACATACCAAATTTTAGTAAACCTAGTTGAAAAACTGAGGGAATTTCTTACATAGAAACAGATAGATGGAAAAACGGACGTGGCTGTATCAACTCGTCTCATCATGCTGATCAAAAATATATGCTTTATGAGTGCGCAGATGCCCTCTTCATGTCGTGACAAAATTATAATACACTTTGCAAGTGTATCAAAATTCTAATACAAAAATATGATAGTTGGCTACGCAAGTAGCTATAAATATATAAAACCGGTATTTAAATTTCGTCATAAGTCTAAATCAACTAACAAGACTCTTGTTGCGATGTTAAATCAAAAAAATAAAGTAGTGTGCAACGGGTAAAAGAGTTAAACTTAAAGTATCACCTAGACAATATTGCGAATGGCTAAGCATTAACACTCTGCATATGAAATTAGCGACCAATGTTCGCCTCCTCTCGCACTGCTTAATAAATCGCAACAAATCAGAAATTTTACTAAGCGCCTGCCGCAAGCCCTCTTAAATAGCGTATTAATTCCTCTTAAATTTGCTTGTATGGCTAGCTTATCTTTTATGTTTTGATCATACTTTTCGCCAGCAGCTTGAGCGCATCGGCTGCTGCTGCTGGGCAGTTAATTAGAATTTGTCTATCGCTCATATCAGCTCTTCTCAATTCGCAACCTATAATACGTATTTATGTAATCAACACTAATTCGGGTAGTTATTTATTAATTTAGAATACATACATACATATATATATATATATATATATATATATATATATATACATATGCATATAAACACAAATAATAGGAAATTGATTGTTTATTTAAATTTATAGTAGTGGTTTCTTACCAACCTGCAGAAAAATTTAGGTGGCAAAAAAGCTTGTCATCTTCCAATGTGATAGGTGAATTTACTTAAATCATGATTGCCTTTTTTATAAAACATACCTGATTATCTGGACATTTAGCTGTGCGCATTAGCTCCATTTTGGCCTCTTCCATACGTTCGGTGTCAACAGAATCGACAACAAATAAAATTCCATCTGTACACCTAAAAAACAGGCAATAATTTCCTTTCAATTTTAAAACAAATAAATACAATTATTCGAATAAAAATAATTAAAACTATACACAGTCTATAAATGGATTTGTCTTAATAAACACAAAGAAGTATATTTTTATTATTATTAAATCGACTAATTGCAGTCGATTGAAGAATTACAAAAGATAAAAATAAATTATTATGTAGATTAAATTAAAAATTTAGAAAATTAATTAAATTAATTAAATAAGATTAAAGTTACATTACATTTAAGCCTTCTGGGGGCATTAAATACAAATTAATTATTTTTTATGGTCCAACATTTCTTGCACAGGATTGGGGAAAACCAGGGCAAAAAAACCCAATCAGACCAGGAAAGAAGGCGAAAAAGAAATATAAAGATTGCTGAAAATAGACTAGAATAGAAAAAAGGATAGAAAGTAAGAGAGTAATAAAGTAAGATAACACATCACATGGACATACATAATAAACAATGTGACCGTGTGCCCCAGTTTGATCGAACCAAGAATCAATAGGAGATGGAGCAGATGCGTCAGTGTATCGCGCTTCAAGCCAAAACTAATTAATAATTTTAATGCAGATACCCGAAATACAACTGCATCCATTTCTACATTAAAAAGAAATATCAAAAGTCAATCGAGTATTGATTCTGAAGATCCACAGATATAATCAGAATCTTGAGATTTTGAGCGGATTCTCGGTTGGTATCCGGACCTATTTAGTGTGGCAGCAACCACGTCAACCATCAATGATTAGTGTTTTCCCGAAGATAGAACAGAAGAGCAGATTTTAGGTGTAAGAGAGAGAGTTCAAAAGAGATTACGTGATAAAATTCGTTGTTTTCGAGCACAGTTCATGGAATCTATTGTGCAATGCATAGTCAAGTTGTGCAATTAAATAAAAGTAAGGGATAATAATTTCTTGTTAGTCTACGAGGAACATAAAAGTTTAGTCGAGAATATAGAAAACGAGAGCTAATGTCACCGATAATTAATTTATGAATAAAAATAATACCAAGGAGAGTTCTACGGTTAGTTAGTAAAGGGAGATCAATGAGTAATAGCCTATCAGAGACGGCGATCGGGACCCCAGTTTAAGCCACGAAAGAGGAATGCTTCTGAATGGATTCAATACGAACTTGATGGATTCCATATAGAAGACTCCAAACACATAAACAATATTCTAGTATGCGGCGAACTAAAGAAGTATATTGGATTTTGGTAACAAAGGGGTCATTAAACTCCTTGGACCAACATTTAATGAATCCAAGGACTTTGTTAGATATAAAGGAGATATGCAGAATGAAACTAAGTTTGGCATCAAAAAGTACACTAAGGTCTTCCACAGTCGGTATGCGTTACAGGGGTACATTATCAAGCGTATAAGTAACTAAGTGTGGAGTAATTCGACTAAAAGTCACAAACAAGCATTTAGAAATATTTAAATGCAACTTATTAGCCTCACACCAAAGATGCATGGAGTTACAGTAATCTTGCAGACAAATATAGATAGAAGGTTCGTTGTAAGAAAAAATAAGTTTCACATCATCAGCTTACATAAGGTTGCGTGAGTGGGAAAAATAGATGGCAGGTCATTAATAAATAATGTGAAAAATAATGGACCAAGATGACTACCTTTTGGTACACCCGATGTTACAAAAAAGGGTTTAGAAATTTCGGATTTCAATAGAACTCTTTGGGTCCTGTTTTTTAAATAAGAGGAAATCCAAGTCAGAAGTGTGGGTGGGAATCCAATTCGATCTAGCTTGAAGATTAAAAGATCATGATTTGCAGAGTCAAATGCTTTACTGAAATCAGTATAAATGACATATGTTTGCATTCTATTTAGGAATGCATTATTCACCAATAATGTGAATTCAACAAGATTAGTCGTGGTAGACCGACTCTTAATAAAGCCATGTTGTAAAGGGGAAATAATCGACTTACAGAGGTGCTGCAAAGTTGATGTTACAATTTTTTCGAATAATTTTGGGATTGTAGACAACTTTGCAATTCCTCTGTAATTCGATAAATCGGATTTAGCTCCCTTTTTGTGAATTGGGATAATATATGATTCCTTCCAAAGACATGGAAAAACAGCGGAATCATGAGATAAGTTAAAAAGTTTGAGTAGGGGAAGATGTAAAGAGCTCCAGCATTCTCTGAGTACGCAACTTGGGATATTGTCGGGCCCAGGAGAATATGAAAATATGAATATGAAAAGGAAAAGTTTCCCTTGCGAAAACAACTAAAAATTTTGGATACTGGTTCAGTCGACGTGGCAATTGATAGAGAAATTTCTACGGTAGGAGTCTTCAGGCAATACTAATAATCAAGATCTTGACACACTGGTAGAAGTGCAATCGTTGCAATCGAAGGGAATCTAAAAAGTCATGTTGTGCAGAAGGTACAAGATAAGTAGATTTGCTAAGGAGAGACCACTGAATATTAGGCAATTTGAAATCGCCTAAACGGACAAACATGTCTTAAATACGACTTAATTGCTGCATATAAAGAGAAATATCAGAACACCGAGGGATATAAGAGCATGTTATGAAAATGGAACATGATGGAAACGATACCTTAACGGCATCTATTTCCAAGTCAAGAGGGTATACGTACAAAGTAATTGAGTCGGGCCGAAGGGAAGAATTAACTGCAATGAGTACCCCACCACCACGGCGAATTGTTCTATCTTTTCTGTAGGATGTAATGGTTGTAGAAAAAATTTCAGAATTTGAAATTGAGGAATTAAGCCATGTCTCAGAAAAAGCAATAATTTGAGACTCGAAAGAAGAACTTAGTAAAAATATATTTTTAAGTTTAGACACTAGACCTCTAACATTCTGATAACTGATATGTAGTAAATCAGAAGATCGATCTAGTTTTTTGGAGGATTATTACTAATGGTTGCTTGCGAAAGAGACCCACTAGATTCAAGCTTAACTTACAGACACCGGTCGAGTGCGTTTGTTAATAATGAACTCATGAAAAATTATTTGTGGAGGTCAGAAATTTGGATCACACATAAGTGACAACACATAAGTGATGGAACATTAATTTTGAAGGAAGCTTCAGAGAAATTTAAATTTAGATACTGATACATTGCCTGAAGATTTGCAGGCAATATTAGCAGCAATAGCTTCGCATGTATTATCAAGTGTATGAAAGTCTAGATAGTAAAATTTGCTTACGCGGTGCAACAACAGTAAGCAAAGGAGTCGAGGCAGTTTCAGAACCCTGAACAGTTACCGAACCTGGAAGCACAGTTATGGGTGCAGTACCAGGGTGGGCTGTAATTGAGCCCGTTGCCGGAGTCGCAGACACCACCTGAAGTGGAGCTGCAATGACAGCCGAAGCTGGAGGGACAGCTGGACTTGTAACTCGTGCTGTAGTTGGAGCACTAGCCTGAGCTTGATTAGGAGAAGATGGTTGGACATGAAGAGCAAATAGATTGGTATTTAAAGAATTATCGGGGTGTTCAAAGGAAGTGTGGCCGACTGACGGTGAAGGCGAGTGCGAGGAAAATCGAACCGGATATAATTCTAAACGGCGAGGAGTTCATAAATTTTCAGAAGGGGGATTAGCCATTGCAGAGGAAGATGGAAGAGGAATATTTAAAAATTGATCCTCTAACTGACGGATAGGTGGGGATTCGAAATTAAACTCACTGAGCATCTCAATGCTCGAGTCAAAATCACTCGACAAAAGCTTGGACATTTTATGCAACTTAAGAAATTGACTTCTGACAGAATTATACATTTTGGAGAAATTCAATTGCAAGTCATTGTAATACCATTTCAGGCCGCCACAATTTTTTTGGATTGTCGTTTCCAACTTGTCAATATCTCGCCCAGTTAGAGCTGCACATTTGCCATGCATCATGTTGTTACACAAGCAGCAATTAACAAACCTGGGTTGACCACCATTACGCTGGGCATACGTGCAGTTCAACTTGCAGCAAGGCATTTTATTAATAAGAAAAAATATTCAAAAAGTTTCCTACTGGGTGTTGTTAAGCAAGCCAACAACCGCACAACAGGAAGATAAGAAAAGTTATTGTTATTAGAATAATAAAAGCTTTTGAGAATAATTGCACAGCTATAACTCTGTGTGCAACAATATAGTACTGGCTTACCAATATGGTTTATTTCCAAGTTAAGTTTAAAAGAAAAATCACTCAATATAACGTAGAAACGAATTTTACTACGGAGCACTAAAAAACACGTCTGTTCTCTTTGATAGAATTTTAAATTTTCATTACCAACTATTTTTATATGCCACAATTTTTGAGCCCATTGTTCCTAGCGCTATTCCTATAGATATATATATATATCCGGCCAGTTCCACGTTGAAATTCTCCTAACTTAAAACCTGAGGGTGTAGTTTGCACAGAAACAGACAGAGAGTTAAAAGGCCTACATGGCTGATCAATAATATGATAATGTAGAATGTACTTTATGGAGTCGGATATGCCACTATACCAATACATAAAGGACTTTCATCATTTAGTGGTTAAAATATCGCAATCTCAAAAAATAGCTCAACCTTAATGGAAGTCTATACTTGTTTTGGTATGGTGTGTTTATACGTAAGGAGAACAATTGTTAAGTGTTTCCATAAATAAATAAAATGTATATTTATTAATTGGTTTATGTAGGAATACTATGTATATATTAATATTGATTCATATTTTAAGAACATATCTTATTATCTCTAATATATGTACAAACATCACAGTTGTTGGTAATTTCTTTCTGATTTATGGGTCGACAGCGTACAATAACTTTCACGTTTTCACCCATTTTTTAGCAGTTAAGCCGACAAAATGATTCGGGCACAATAGCTCCTTTAATATAGAGAGGACATTTCAAACTGCCCTGGGCAATCAATGGGCTGAACTTGAACCAATAACCTAACTGCACCAATGCAAGCATATGTATGCATATTAACAATAATTACTTAGTTGCCCAGTAGAACTTAATTCTTAGCATTTGGAAAACTTCTTTAATAGCTGATGGTAGCAAGAAATTACACAAACAATGCTTGAGTAATGTGCAACGCAACAACGAAAATTGAGCGGGCGAGCGGCACACAAGCGAACAACCGCACAAAAGGAAAATAAGAAAAGGTTTTGTTAATAGAATAAAGCTTTTGAGAATAATAATTGCAGAGCTGATAAATATGTGTGCAACAATATATTTCTGGCTTACCAATATGGTTTATTTCCAAGTTAGGTTTAAAAGAAAAATCACTCAATTAAAAAACAATTTTAATACGGAGCACTAAAAAACTCGACTGTTCTCTTGATAGAATTCTCTCTCTCGACATCCGACCTAATGAAAGTCAATACAATTAACAACTTGAAGAATACTTAAAGCAATTTAATGTATTATGCAGCCAGATGTAAAAAATATGCCTAATCGGAAACTAAACCGAACATATTTTCTCGGTTTGGTGAAACCACAACTTTTTGTGATGATTAAAATGATTTTTATATACCGGTTTTTTAATCTTAAAATTTCTATTTTTGTGAACTTAAAATCTTTCTAGACGAGTCAGCAAATTATTTCCCTATATCAGCTATACTTAGTAGTCAGATCTTAACAATTGGTTGCCAGCATCATCTCTCTCAATTAGCGATTTCTTTAAAATCCTTTTCATGCAACACCTTTCTCCGATTATCTTTTTTATATGATAGGCTCCGGCCTGTTCATCTAGCTCAAAAACTGGTGATTAAAGCTTGCAAAGTTGTAAACTTCAATGCAATACACATTTCGTGGCAAAGTTATAATACCCGCTTTTGAAAATATTTTCTTCTTTACTCATGGGGAAATAAATAACACCATGCAACATTTAGAAAATCTGAACATCTTTTCATACCAGGGAATCGAACATATTTATGTTCTGGTTCTTGTTTTAGTACGAACCGAGACAATTTTTCTGTTGATGTATGTATCAATGAACGAACGATGAACAATGCAAATTCTATATAAATCTGGAGTTAGAATAGGAAAGCAGCTGTTTCACCTACCGAGTATAGCTTCGCCACAGTGGACGTAGTTTTTCTTGTCCGCCGACATCCCAAACAAGAAAGTGAACTCCTTTCGCCTTTCCTAAAGTGCCCTGAACCTTTAAACAATATAAAATAGGTTTTATATTTTTGTTTTAATTGAGGAAATGCTGCGATAACACACCTTCTCACAATTAAATCCAATAGTAGGCACGGTGTTCAAATACTGATCGAATTTCAATCTATAGAGTGCTGTAGTTTTTCCAGCCGAATCCAAGCCAAGCATTACTACGTGAAGAGTTCCCTGTAATTTTCAATTTCCATATATTTTTTAAATTATATTCATATATTTATTTACTGTTTACGACTACCTGTGACGGCAAGGCATCCAAAAAATTTCCATTTTTTACCATCGTTGCCCCCATTTTTTAAGTGAAATGTTTCTTTATTGTTTTTTTTCTTCTTTTTTGGCTCACATCTAATGTTTCTATAAATTTGTTTAGGGATGTTGATATCATATCGATATATCGATATATTAATATCTATTAAAGTTTTGCTCTCACGAAATTTAATTTAAGCAATTTTTCCTTGCTTACATTAGTCATTTTACCGAAAAGTCATTTTGATATCGAAAAGTTTCAATATATTTCCACCAATGGTATCAAGATCACTGTTAATTATTTTTGTGTTGTCAATTAGGATTGTTACTAAGGTTATTTGAAGTGTTGGGGAAGAATTTTAGTTATCGATAGGAGGTCAGCTGTTGAGAGCGCCATCTACCGGTAATATGTGAATGTTGTTGTTACGTCAGATATAAATAGGAACAGCTGAGCCAATTAGCGTTCACCAAACCAGCTCAATCATAGAAGGTAAGAACTGTAAGTCATAACTAGAGTACCGGCGAAGACAGAATTTTTAGATTGCTAAACAAAAAATTCCTGTTCAAGATTATTATTTTTATTTAACCTTTCCCAATCGCTAGGGTTAGTATAATTTTTTTTTAGGGTATTTTTTTGCACTAGACTGAAATGTTAATTTAAGGTAATTCCCCGAATGTTATTAATACAAAGTGTATCTTTAATAATAATTTGAATAAGGCTGTGATAACTTGTTAACATGAAATATTCGTTTAATTTAGTCACGTTTAATAGAATATCACACAGAGCAACTAATTAACTTATGTATCTTAATTCTCAATTTATTGGAATATATAGTACAAAGGCTTATATTTTTCTTTCTAAATATTGATCTTAAGAAATGAATAAATGGTTTGTCCTCATTTTCTCATCTTTTATTTTGATTCCTATTTTATTTTATTTTGATGCTCAATTTGATCATTAAATTAATCAGATATATGTATATTATAAAGTATTATTTTAATGATTTCAAACTGAAGCTAGTTCTATTGTTAATTTTGGAGATATTGAATTTTAAAGTTTCGATGCATTCATATTTTGCATACTGGTATCCAAAAAAATAAATGTTCCCTCTTTATATGTATGAAAATATGCACATTTATTTAAATACACAAATATATGTATATACATATATGTACATTGGAATATGTATGCCCATTCGCATTTATGTCCATATGTACACACAAGCATATTCACACACACAAACGCAGACACATTTGTATTTTAAAATAAAACTTTATATACCATAAGTATTTACTATTTCTGTATGTATATACGATATTGTGAATGTGCTGGGACTTCGTAATATAGTAAAAAATAAGAATGTGGACAGTGTGGACGCTATCTGATTCGATGTGCACTCATATTCTTTGAATCGAACAGCATACACATGTATGTTTTGGGTACATATACATACATTAAAAGCTTCATACGTATAAATAATATATAATTTCTTCATTCGAGGTCAATATTTTAGTCCGGACATCATTTTAATTTTGTTGTTATCTTACACAAGATTAGACAGTAAATTTTATTTTGATTGAACAGCCCTGTACAACTTTTTATAACTAGAACCAAACGAGAACTTGTATATTTTTAATTAAATTATTTAAAATTGTTAAAGTTGGTAAGTAAATAAAAAGTAACTAAAATTGGGTACTAAAACTTGAATAAGGTGAATACAAGTACAAATATATATATATATATATACATACATATATGTATATATATATATATATATGTATGCACAATACATCCAACAACTCAAAGGATTATGTAATATGGCAGTTGTGATTTACCGCGGTGTGAACAATACAAACTTCACAAGTGTGCATATGTGCATGTGAAATTAATGCACATGCTATGTGTATAAACATGTTCGTACATATGTACATACATATGCATATATGTTATTTATATATGTACATGTGTATGCACATATCAAGACAATATTTACAAGTTACATACATACAACAAACAGTGTCAACAGGTGCGAAATGTATCTTTTGGTTGAGGATCTACAACAAGACCCTAAAACCCAAAATAATAGATATTTTTCATTGCCGATAGTTTTGATTTAAACCAAATTTGGGCATGGAATTGCTAATTTAAAAATAAACCTTGTATTAATTTAAGGAAAAAAAATAATTAAGGTAAAAATTTTTCGATGATAATTCAAGTATTATTTAAAATGATCTATATTACGTTGTTAATTGTAATTAAAAGTATAAATATCTCGGTTATATCTGACATGTCATTGCTGCTCTGCTTATTAATTTTGCGAAATTAAAAACCACAGCAGGCTTTAGTCGATATGAAAACGATTCAGTGTTTTCGATAATGATCTGATACTTTTTATAAAAGAGAAAGTATTAAATAGTTAGAAACACTTATCAAATCAATATTCGATTTTGTTTTCCACCTTCTTAATGTTGGATTCATAAAAAAGCCGCAGTAGAACATGCATATACATACATATTTATTATTATCTGCTAATTATACAACTTCAAAATTTTTTTCAATAATATAACAATGTTTTTGGTTCTTTTTTTAGAAATACATTCTTGAATATTATATAATATAATGGATTCTGAAGCCGTGGTAAGCTATTTATCCAGAAAATTAACATTAAATTAAAATTGATATTATTGCTTAAGATTAATAAGTTGCCATTAAGTCTATAAAATTAAATTATTTTTTAAACTGATTATTCATTAAAAATGTATACAAGGAATAATACTTAAAGCCTGCCTCATTTTATGAATTAAATGAGATATTTTTGAAAATATTTTTAATCGGTTGAAATAATTAAAACCGATATCTATTTCTATAACTAGAAACAAACGAGGGTGTCGAAACTAAAGTGAACCCGAACCGAACGAATATTTCAATTTTGATTTTATAATAATATCCTTAATAATTTTCCTGATATTACATTCATGTACATATGCAAAGTGTATTATAACTTTGTCACGAGATATGTTACACATTGAAGGAGTTCTCACCAACTCCACAAAGTATATATATTATTGATCACGACTATGGAATCAGTCATATCCGTCAATTTGTCTGCTTCTATGGAGACTGGTCTCATTTTTTGAGATAGGTGGATGAAATTTGAAATATTCTTTTTGTTGCAGGCAGTGACTATAATTTAAATGAAATATCAGTCCAAAAGGCGTTCTGTAGAAAACTTATGGAAAAAATTAGTAAGTTAGAAGTAATAATGTAAAAGCGCATATTGAAAATTATTAAGATCAGAAAACAATAGCTCCCGTAAGACCAATCACTTCAAAAGTTGTTATCTACAAATTTTTTTGGTGTTCAAGGTATTTTTATACAATTTTCCAGTTAAGCGATAAACTGGGATTTCTAAATGTTCATTCAAAATTATCAAGATCGGTCTTCTTATATCTATATCTTACTTATCTTTTGATCATTAGGTACAATACATAAGAATATGTGTCGGACACCTCTTATTCTATATTTTTCTGTATGTTCCAAATACAGAATATAAAATTAATGCGTTGAAAATGAAAATATCTAATATAGCTCCTATTATGATTTCTTCGCGGGTACATGCTATAATCTAGGAACAATGATACCAATATTCCAGAGGTTCCCAATCAAAGTTTTGCTCATTAAATTTTCTTTAATACTCTGCGTTTAGAAATTATATTTTCTTAATTATCGTAATCAGCCAATGTGATTTTTCTTCCAGCATTGCGATTTTAAAAATATCACGTAATTTCAATTATCCATAAAAAAATAGTTCATCAAATAGTAATTTTTTTTTTTGTAATACAGAACACGATTTTTACCAATTCTTTGTGTTTGGCAAAACTCCAATCTTTCCGAAAGTAAAAGTCGATCTACAGCTGAATGATATTCTCAAAAATAATAAATTCATACCAGCAATAATTAATTTTATAATACTTTTGTAGCTTTTTTTTATATTATCTGAATTCTATAAAAAATTGTTATCACCTTAACTTTTCCATAAATCAATATATTTTTGTAAAACTGTACGCTAAACTGTTTAAGCTCGATATTTACATTTTTTTTTTATGAAATAAAATAAAGCACACATGAATACAATACTTTTATTGATAATTGGTATCAAAGATTACACTCAAATGCTTACAACAAACGTTTGGTTTATTTATTAAACTTTTTATTTTTGTTTGTTGTTTTTTTTTTTTTTTTGAATAAAGACAAAAATTTATGAAACTGAAAGTATGAAACCGGTAGACAATTCTAAAGAAAATTATGCTGACTTACCAGTAAAGGCAAATGATTCCCTACAAATGGAACTTAGTGAAAAAATCATCGATAAAGTTGATGCTGTACCTGAGGATTGTTTTGATGAAAATGTTCAAGGGGAGACCAAAACAACTACAGTTATTTTCAGTAAGAAGGGAAATGATGATGAAACTGCTCAAGAAGAGACCGAAATGATAGCTACAGTCCCTAACATGAAGAAAGGTAACGATGAAGAAACTTCTAATACCGAAACAAAGACTACCACTGTTACAATAGTGCCACCTTCAGAGATCGATAATGCTGATAGTAATATACCAGCATCCGGAAATGGAAAAGAGACACCAGATGAGCTCATAGAATCTGTTACAGCAACATCTGAGGATCATGTTGCAGAGATCAGTGAAATCATTCACCAATTAGAGATTCCAGACACATCAAAAGTTTCTTCTGAACAGAAATCTTTTTGCGCATCAGTCGGAGAAAAAACTATTAAAAATGATGATGCGTCTGAAAATGAGGATGAAGATGAGAATGAAGATGAGGATGAAGATGTTTCTGAAGGCGAAGATAATGAATCTAAGACAGTAGAAGTATAAATCTTTGTTTCTACTTATAATACGCGCATATTTTCTATACCTAATGCAAATGCTGAATCACTAAAACTTTAATCTAACATTCTTAGCCATTAAGATTATTAAAATTACAAGAGTATTTTCTTAGAGGGAATTTATTAATCAATTGTTATATACAAAAATATATAGATATATATATATAGTAAGTACTTACTATTATCATTAATTTAATATATTTATTTAGATTGAGGATGTGAAAGGTGTAATCAAGACTTCTTCTGAACCGCAAATTCTTACTGTTGTGAAAAATGTCGAAGTTGTTTCCGAGGAAAAAGCTGCGGCTGAAAAAAGTGTAAGTACATACTTACACTTATATACTTACTGAAAACTTTTAAATGTACCCTATATACAGATATTGTTTGGTATATCTTTGTAATACTAATCTAGCTTACTGTAACCTAAATTTACGTAGGAAATTTTTACATAGATACAAAATATGAATAATGAATAAATTCTTATTATTTGACAAGTGTATATATTAAATATAATATCAAATTAATTTTCAATTTCAGAAGGATATTAATAACCAAATCGAGAACATTATATCAGATATTGATGTTAATATAAAAGCGCAAGAGAAAATAGCACAGCTTAAAGAACAAGAGCTCCTACTAATGCAGAAACAAAAGGAGTTGGCTAACCAGATTCAGCAGCAGGAAATGGTAGCGCAACAGTTAATAGCACAAAATCAGATGAAGGAGCAAGAGTTAAGGGCGCAGCAGAACCAGCATCTAGAGTCAACGAACCACAACCAATATAAGGATGATTTTGTTCCAAAAGTATCACAGGAATATACAAAAGTGTACAGCCGAAATAAAGATTCATACGATAAGAAGGTAGGTATGCATGTGCTACGATTTTTAGAATTATAATTCACAATACCCGTAACATAATAATTAAGTAAACTATAAATATTATAGTAAGTGTATAAGAAAGGGTTTCAGATACATATAACTTGTCATGTCCGATTGGAAAATCATCAATGATCAGCAAGTTTTGCTTAAAATTCTTAAAATGTTATTAAAAACAATAAATTAATTTACATATAAACTAGTAAGGCTATTTTCTGCGCGCTGAAGATTACATATCTTTGAAGAGCTATATGATATAGTAATCAGATCTTTATGGTCTTTGGTATATTCTATACACTTCTCCATAGAAATTGTAAATTTAGTCAAGATCCGTTGGGATACTTTTGATTCGATTTCTATACTTTTGAGCCGATTGTTCCTATGAGAACTATATGGTAATACCAACTCGTCTCGGAGATGGCTCCTGCATTACACAGGGGTATAAAAATAGCCATTGGTGTATTTGATACTATGAATACATGCATGTATAGACATGCATAATATTGCCTTTGTTTACCCAGTCATATCATTTGATATATTTATTTATGTATGTGCATACATATGTATATGTTTGTATGTTCATATATATGTATGGACAAATGTACGTATGTACATATATATGTATGTACATACATGTACTAACCGTAATACTTGAGCTCATTGGTGCTATTCGTTTTCTACTCTCCGAATGTCTCTATAATTAGCGTTGAAGAGAAATTCTCATGTATACATACACAAAGTATATAAACATACATATGCTAATGAAGCTTTTTAAAATAATTTTATTTGTTCCAACGGCTAGTATCGAAAATAAAGCAGATTTTATGATTTGCGGTGACGAGTCCAATAGTATAGTATATAGTATATATACTATTTAATACATATATTTATTTTTCCAATATGCAAGAAAGTATCACAGAATGCAATATTAAGGGTCTATCGCGATCAGTATGGCCTTCCTCTGGCTTTGTTAGGTTGCAGACCCAACAAGAGAAAAATTGTACAATTGAAAGAAAACGTGGCTTTCGACCAAGCGATCGTTACGATGAGAGAAAAAAACATTTGTTGCTTGAATTAAGCAATAAACTGTGGATTAGGAAAAATGTACGTAGCGCAGGTTTTCAATTTTATAGTACTTAAATGCAGAAATGCATATATGTATATAATATCTAGTATTTATCAATCCCTTAAATTTAAAAAAAAAAAAAAAAAAATACATGTGAATGTGTATGTAATTAAAATAGGAATCTTCAAACTTATCGAGGACAGTTGATTTGCGTAAAATATTTACTCCAGCTACAGATGCTCCTGAAATATTGCCTAAGAACCGTAAGTAGTGCTGTAAAATAATTAAAAAGGTGATACGTAAAATTAGAGACGTTAAGAATAAACATTATATACTACTCTACGATTACCCAACATATATATAATTTATAATATTATTATATATATATATATATATTATAATATAATATATGTATATATATATAATATTAAAATATAATAATAATATAATATATATATTATACATTATGTGTATGTAAATGTCTCCTACTTCGAGTGTTCCTTACGCTTTTTATGCAATTTATGTACTACACTTCATTAATCTATATCATGTTAGTCTCTATTCCTTATTATCCTCACTATAACTCATCATTTACTTTTATACTAAGTAGTTAATGGATAATAATACATTTGCATGATGTATATAATTATAATTCGCTTTGTGTTTGTAAACAAACAAAAATAAAAAACAAGAACAAAAACGAAAACATACAAAATTACATACTTGTACTTCTAGTAGTTTGGAGTGAGAGTGGCTTACGTATCGCCTTTTAACAAAACTTTTTACAATCGATTGTACTATTTTGTAAAACAATTGAATTTCCTTTAAATCTGTTTAAAATAGGAAAGCTATATGCCTCATCTGCATTTTATTCCCCAACACTGCATCCCACTGTGGAGGACCAGGTTGAGCTAGCCCGCCGAATATCACATTCATTGAGTGACATAAGCAATCAAACATCTAAGGGTCAATCAATGTATGTGAATCGGAAAAAACGCTCAGTAAAATGGGTTCACGAAGGTTGTGGTCAAGGTAATAGATTTGTCGATGCATGTGTATGGTCATACTTATCTGTTCAATATTAGTATTACATACGAGTACATATTTTACTTAATTTAGTTCAATAGGCGTCGAGTAACAAACTGTTCCTTTTTATGACACATCATAATACGATCAAACTATTAGGCTTCGAATTTTCAGTAAATATCAGTCAGATTTTCACAAATGCTAAATAGCATATTTATTATTTACGCATTTAAATAGTTTTCCCGTATTTCCTAGTGAATATTTACTTGAACGCTATATAGGGACTGTAAAACTGTCGCGTCATTAAAATTTTGTTAAATTTTTTAAATATTAATTAAATAGTCGTTTGTAAATAATAATTTTAAATAAAAATTTATTATTGATATTAAGAAGCGTTAGAACCGTACAAACGGATTCTCGTTAAAATAAAAACAATTTTTATATGTTTTTGTCAAGTCTGCTAAGCGGTTTAAAACCGAACCGCCTTTAATATGGACTCCAACTATTTTTCACCAATATTTAAAATATTATATTTATGCGAGTGATTTCTAAATGCACAAAAATTAATCAATAATCAAGATCGGTCTTCTATATTATATAGGTGCCAAGAGAACAATCGTTCAAAATTAATAAAATTCGAAAGTATAAAATGCTTATACCAGGTTGCCAGAAAGCATTACGTTACTGGTTTTTTCGTGAATTTGTTAGATGCACAAAATATTTTGTAAACTTAAAACAGGCAGCCAACCGAACTCCTGTTTATTGTATAATTCACGTTCAATCAAACATTTTCCACGCATTTTCCACGCTGGGCTTATCCGAAATCATTTTAGTAGACATTCAATAATTTACAAAACTTACATTAAGTCCAAAAAAAAAATTATCGTATTGTAGTTTTGTAGTAGTAGTAGTCCGTGTTTTACTATCTTAGAAGAACACTGGTATGAAAATCAATCAACTAGGATAAGGGCACTTTACACCGTGCTATATGGAAAATCAAGAAAAACCGACAACGAAACCAATTACAAATCTCGATGTCATACAAACCTTTTTTGGTTTGCTTGTTGTTTCTGTGGAAACTAGTCTCTCAGTTTTGGATCTACTTAAATCGATTTGTTCCCTAGATCACTACATTATATATATATTACTATATTATATAGTATATATATAATATATGTATATTATATAGTATATATATACGAAAAAACCAGATAAAAATATGAATTTCGTAATATATTTTAATTTATAAGGGATTTAAAATATTTTTCACACATTTTAGAAGGTTAATCAATTATCAATTTTTGGATAATTTGTATTCTAGGGACTATTTTTAGTTAGAATGAAGTACACATTACATTTATCCCTTTACATTTTAATATGAGATGTGTGTATGTTTAGCAATTTGGGTAAAAGGTAATGCTTGTCTTTTCAGAAATAATCGCAGTACTAACTGAATTTAGTTTCATCTGCAGAGATATTTTGCATAACTTAAGCTCCTCATAAAATTCAAAGCGGTTTATACACTTTTATTCTACAGCTTTCAGTTATAGCTTTATCAATTATTACTAACTTAATCATCTTTCCCACATATCTATACGATATTTCAGTTTAATATAATTTTTTTTTAACTTTTTTTGGACTGTATTTCGTCACGCTTCTCTATAGAAATAATGTTTATATATATATAATCTTTCATATATATAATCTTTCCACGTAAAACAGTTTTTTTTTAAGGTAGTGAACAAAATAAATTCGTATTCCTGTATTTATTATTTTAAAGTAATTTAAATACATGACATAATTTTTTACTTTTTACTACTTAATAAAATGGATGGAACATGGTATTGTCCCCATAAATAGAAGATGATAATTTTGAAACTCAGTCTTTATGTAAAGAAAATGACGAAGCATATTTGAAGCCGGAACTATCCAAGCTGGATAAAATGCCACTAAAGCTAATTATGAATCCAAAAGGACAAATGCGCGACTATAACTCACTAAAAGAATCCATCAATATCGAAACAGGGCTTTTATCACCCGACAATTGCGCTGAGCTAATAACTGCATTGCAATTGCACAAGGGCCGAGGTAAACATGTACAAATATAATACAACTAGATTTAAAAATACATATGTGTGACTAGTAACGCATTGAGATAAAGTTGTTTTCCAATAATTAAATTGGAAAGCCTGCCTATTAAATTTTTGAGTTCTAATTTTTCTTATAATTCTAAAATGTTTAGCTAAGATAGTGGAATACTGTGTTTGATACAAATATAACTTGGTAAACTTACCTTGATCTAAAAACTTTCTTTATTCGAAGCTAAAACTCTTTTAATTTTAGTAAATCCTCAGAAGTAAAAAAAAAAAATATGTTCTAAGTAATTTTATACTAATGGCTTATTATATAAGGATAAAATCTTGTATCAAACACAAAAAAAAATTATTTGAGTCAAAACATAGGTGTTATGAACTAAAAATAATTATTAAATATTTGACATTTCTGGCCATAAATTGTCGATTCCATACATGTTTAATTTTCCGAATTGCAGGTAACTAATAAAGCATTTTCTTTTTTAAACATGCTCAACACAACAAAATTTGCTTTGCCTGCATCGCCCGCGCCTACGCCTTTGCCTTCGCCTTGGTCTGCTTAAATACGCTACTGCCTTTAAGGAGCTGAACTCTTTGCCAAACGTCGTAGAAAGGCTGATAATTGGGTAGTCGATGAGACTAATGCCGGCACTCATAGTCCGTCTGGTATTCCAGATTACCAACAATATCAGGCTAAGCCGGCAACATCTCCAAGTATTTTACCAGCATATTCAGATGCTGGCAAACATCGCGTTCAGCTCAATATTCATCAGGATCACCTGATAGAGAAATACTCAAAACCAGGAGTGCAGGTGGTCAAGTCACCATGGGAAGCCGCTCTTCAGACCGGTTCGGCAAGCACAGCATTTGTGGATGATTCCAAATATCAAAGCCACACGCCGATCGCTTCTGTTGGATCCCCCGTACAGTTTAATCGGGATATTACTGATTACCAGGCAGTTTCAGTTCCAGAAGTAAAAGCGCTTACTTCTCTGTCCTATGGATCCACAACGCACAACATACAGGATCCATATAAAAATGTTAGTAAAATAGTACATGTTTTTATCACCACCTATATTTATGGCATTTATTTAATAGGTATTTGATGATAGTACCCAGAGAGTCCAACAAATTCGGCCGTGCAATCCACAACGGGAACTAGCGTATAAACCAAGTGTGGCACAAGGCTGGGGAGGTCGAAATGTTGAATTACCCAGAGGTAAAGTTCAAGATCTAACTGAAGTTCATAAAAATACTTTTCTCAGAATTTTTTCGTACATCTATATATATTTACATTCATTTATTTTAGTATAAGCTTTACATATATACATATTCAATACATATATTAAAAGCTTATTCACTTTTTAATAGGAATTAGCCGTTGAATTTATTTATAATTTTGTTGACTTAAAGATATAATAATAATAATAATAATAATAATAATAATTAATAATAATAAGCACTGCATACCAATTTCCCAAAATATTTACTCCCAATATGGGGAAATAAGGGTAAAATTTTTGTTTAAAAAAAATTCTATTTTTCACTATTCCTGATCCCCGATTAACTTGAAACTAAGTATCAGCGCTCTAAATTAAAATCTAAAATATACGTGTTTCACATTTTGAGACAAAGAAATCTAGAAAATACGTCATATATATTGTTTGGAAAATCTTTCAGGTTCAAAGCTTTATTCTTACTCCATTAAAATCGAAATATATGTGGTCCTCTTTATTTTTAAATATGCCCAAAGTCAGAAAATCAATTCTCCAAAGTTGGAAAATGTCTGTTAAAAACATTTTTTTTTTTCATTATTTTCATAGGTATTCACAAACAATTATTAAGCAAACGATTGACAAACTTCAATAGAAATTCAGAAGAAGTATAAAGAAAAATGATTTGATCACGGCCGGAAAACAGCTAAAAACTTGTAGAGTTATCATTTTGTTGAATTGCCTGCAACTGTTTTGTAAAGCTGTTTTCCAAAAATAAGAGTCGAGTGATTTTTATAAATCCCAGTGCGAGAAATATAACCCAACATAATAAAATTTTCTTCTAATGTTGATCCGGGTATTACCGGCTATTAACTCTATATAAATACCTCTTATTTCTGACTGGCTGACAGACTGATTGACTTTGCCCTTCGTGGCTTAAACTGGGATCCCGATCGCCGTCTTTCATCGTACTCTGATAGGCTCTTACTCATTGATCTCCCTTCATTGACTAACCGTTAAACTATCCTTGGTTTTTTTTTTTCTTCATAAAATTATTATCGGTGACAATAGCTCTCCTTTTCTATTATCTCCACATAACTTTCATGTTCCTCTTAAACTAACAAGAAATTATTATCCCATACTTTTATCTAATTGCACAACTGACTATGCGTTGCACAATCGATTCCAAAAGAATTTTATCACGTTATCTCTTTTGAATTTAAATCTCTCTTACACCTAAAATCTGCTCTTCTGTTCTATCTTCGGGAAAACCCTAATCATTGATGGTTGACGTGGTTGCTGCTTCTTTGTTGGTTGGTGTTATCGTGGATTGTCCTTATCTTACTTTATTACTCTCTTACTTTCTATCCTTTTTTCTATTCTAGTCCATTTTGATTCTATTTTCAACTGTCTTTATATTTCTTTTCGCTTCTTTCCTGGTTTGATTGATTTTTTTTTTTGCCTGGGTTTTCCCCAATCCTGTGCAACAAATGTTGGACCATAAAAAAAATTAATTTGTATTTAATACCCCAGAAGTCTTAAATGTAATGCAATTTTAATCTTACTTATAATTTTTAATTTAATTAATTTTCAAAATTTTGAATTTAATTTACATAAAAATAAATTATTTTTAGTAATTCTTTAATCGACTGCAATTAATCGATTTAATAATAAATAAATAAAAAAAATAAAATAAATTCCGCACATTCCAAATGACAATAGGTACGAAGATAAAATTTCGACACAAGACTTTTATTTATTTTTTTATTTAGTATTAAATCGACTAATTGCAGTCGATTGAAGAATTACAAAAGGTAAAAATAAATTATTATATAGATTAAATTAAAAATTAAGAAAGAAGGCGAAAAAGAGAAATATAAAGATTGGGGATAATAGAATGAAAGTAGACTAGAATAAAAAAAAGATAGAAAGTAAGAAGTAAGTAATAAAGTAAGATAACACATCACATGGACATACATAATAAACAATGTGACCGTGTGTCACAGTTTGATATGGCACACTAAAACTTTCCACTTAAAAGGGATTTTTGAAAATTTTCGGTAAGATCATTTTATGAAACTTTTCTGTTCCTTTTCCGATCGAGTTCAAATTCAATTTCCACTTTAAATTTAATGGTACACGTGTTTCCTCATTTTCTACCTGTTTTCGATTATCTCGAAAATGAGCACGATAACGCTAATAATTGACTGACAAGCCTTCGGAGCAAAAATAATATTTTTCTTTACTTCTAATATTGACTTTCCCGGGCAAAGTTGGGTAATATCGGCTAGTATACATACATTCTTACATTATTCGGAACATGACATTTACATAAACGTTTTTCAGTAAGGTTAAGATTTGAATTTACCCTCGTTGTACATTGAAATATTTATAATAGGTTTTTAAAAAGCAAGATTTGAATTAGATTTGTTTAGAATAGAATTTGTTTAGAAGGAAATTGCGTTTATTCTTCACATCGTCTACACAAATTAAATATTTCAGACTATTATCATCATGAATCTGAAATCCATAATACTGGTTATCTGAGTGACTACTGTGAAGCTAATCAACAGAGAATACTTCACCAGAATACTTTAAATCTACAAAGTGATAATTTTAGTAATTTTTTGAATGAAAGTCAAACCATGGGTTTGTGCAGAGAGAATTCGAATTCTATTCTCAATTTTGATGTTGAAATTCAGCAAAGACTACAACAATTGGAACAATTTCAACTAAGCTTCATGCAACAGCAAAGATTGGGTCTGAGTCTTGGTCTGGATGCCAGCCTAGGCCCTCGAAACAAACAAATTGTGGCGTCTTCTAGTCCACGAGATTCACGCAAAGATATATTACAACTAAATATAAATCCAGAGATTACAACATCAACCAATATAATAGGAACGAATAATTATGAAGAAACAACGGTGGCAAGAATGACAACAACAGAAAGTAATGTCGAAGCTAATGAAACTGTTAATGTGCGCGAATTGATTTTCTCATTTGAGCAAAAGACGCTAAGGGATTTTGAAGAATATCAAAGAAGCCGTTGGAAATCTAAATCGACTGGCAATGAGCGATTGATTGAAGAAAATTTTAAGTTACCAAATGATTTGGAATCGGACTGTTCAACAAATCAGTTAGATTCTATATCTATTACCGAAGGCATGATTACATAATTATTTATTTGTTCATGTCTTACTTACATATGCCCAATTGTATAATATACTATATGTTTATGTACTTCATTACTTTTTTTCTAAGTATAAACAGACGAGTTGTTATAGCAATGTGTGTCTATTAATAGGTGAAGTCAGCTGAAGTAGAATGTACAATAATATATATATATATATATATATATATATATAAATAAATAAAGCTGAAGAATTATCAAGGACATAATTAGGAAGGGAGAGTAAAAAAATAATAATAAAAAATAAGAACTGAAGTAATCAAGCAAAATTTAACGATGGAAAAAAAATCCAGAATATCTCCGATAAGCAGAGTTTTACTATTAATAATTTATTTTCTCTTGAGCAAAATTTACTAAAAAAAAATATTAAAAATATTATTTTCACAATTGAAGAAGAAGAACAAAATATAATTGAAAACTTAGATGGTGTATCAAAATTGGCTTTGTTATAAAATAAATTTTATTAGGTTGAATGATTAGCTGTATATGTAAATATATGTGTCTGTGGCCCCTAATATATTTTCCATTACTCTATCGAATCAGAATAGAACACCCTAAATGTCTATGTGCTTGCGGTATTTTGTAGAAACATTTTATTTTAACAATCACTAATTTACAAAAAAATTTTGTATTTATTTTATTTAACTTATAGGCTTGTATGTGCCCAAAGAAATATCTTTGGCTAGCTATGCTCCACCGCCAGTTCAGCTAAGAGGCAACCAGCAACCTACATCTAATTCTCAAAGTACAATAAGTCGACCTGACTTTTTTAAAGGATATCCCAGTGTGGCTGGTGAACCATCTAGTATGTTCCCCGTGACGAATCCGACATCTGACCTATATTCTTCCTTACCGCCAAAGCAACAACTTTATGGTCCAGCGAGTTATCAGAAGGTATCACTAAGTTCAATGCAGGCCCCACCACAAGTCAACTTTAACCCATCACCACTATCATTCGATAAGTTATTGAAATTTCAGGAATCCAATCAAAAAAATATAGTGAACCAACGATATCTGAGTGTAAACAAACAGTCGGGATATAGTGGTGTCCGTAATGCATCCCCTACTCCATTCGGTGCTTCAGGCAACGAAGTTCACTCAAATTTCGATAACATACTACGGTCACCTATTTTACCGATTTCACATCAATATAGCAGTGCGTCATCGGCATCGGCATCTCATCCAATGTGTAGTTCCCCTGGTCAAAGCTTTAATACCTGCGCTCGTGGTTGGAGTACTGGATCTACTGGTCAACGAGGTGCCTTCTCTCCGAAAGTACCAGTGGCTACAAAAAGTATGCCGTACTCTGACTTTTAAATAGACAATAACAATAAAAAAAAATATATTGATACACGATTTGTTATCCGATTACGATTTACGACATGCCAATCTTTTATTCACCATACGATATTTGCTTTATCGAATACATAAATAATTATGTATATTGATTGCGTTTGTTTATTTGCGTCTTATTAATAATAATATATAATTATGACAAACTTTGATTGAATTTTTCCATTTTATTTTGATTTATTTTTACAGTGCTTGTTTTTCATCGGAATTCGTAAATACGCTTACCACAGTTTGATTTTAACTTTTCGTTTAATATTTGAAATTTAAGCTTTTATTTCAAATTCCACAATTTGAACAAAGAAAGAAAAACATAACAAAACTGAAAATGGGCAGAAAAGGTATTTGTGGTTTGTGTTAAAAATACGAGTATGTAACATTCAGTTTTTTAAAATTTGGGCAGAGTTGTACAGCTAACTGAAACGTTTCAAATCTTCAACTATTGAACCGATTGCTCATATGGGAGCTATTTCATATATTACTCGGATATTAAATTTTGGCATGCATTTATCAATATATTTGAAATAATAAAGTTTTCTGTACAATAAGTTTTGGACCGATTTTTCCCTCGGCCTAAAGCATTCCTATATACGTGCTGCCTACAAGAAAAAGAACCCTTAGCATATTTCATTCACTAAACCAAAAAACTGTGAGACTAGTTTTCACAGAAACAGACGAGCAGATTGACAGGCCTCGTCTCATTATACTGATCAATAATCTCTATTTATATAACGCAATGTCGTGATTGACTGATTTATTATCGCAAAGGCTACATGGTAATAGGTACAAAGATGAATTTTGTAGATATATGGCATACTGAATGTTTCCACTAAGAACAAATTTTGGAAAATTCAACCACCAAGGCAAAAAACCGAATATGATGGTTTCCCAGATTGGCTTCAAATTGAAAGTTTGACAGCTCAACATTAAAATCTAAAAAGTACGTGATTTACAATTTTTGTAAAATCTGCCACCAAAGGTCACAAAATGGGGTCAAGGATGAATTGTAATTTTTATTTGATTGAGTTGAAATTTAGTTTCAATATTCAATACTAAAGACTAAACAATAATTCTAAATATTTTTCTATATTTCTTCCAATTGATTTTTAAAACTTTACATTAAAATCTGAACTATGCATATACCAAATTTATTTATTTACTAATTTATTACAATAACTATACGTAGCCGATACAAAAAATGCAATAGCTAAAAATAATTACAACACGACTTAAGTTTAAAATACTGAAACGAAGTGTAATCAAATTTGCATTTACTCCTTCTGGGGACATTAATCAACAAACAAAATTGTTGGGTCAACATTTGTTGGGCGACTTGGAAAAAAACTAGAGAAAAAAAAAGCGCAATCAGACCAAGAAATGGAGAATGAAAAGAGATAAAAAGATCGAGAAAAACATAATGAAAGAGAACGATAGTGTTGAGTTGACAAGCTTTTTTGTCGACTAAATTTCCTGCAAACTTGTCAGAAACCACAATTAGAAATTTAACTAACTCATATATGCATCACCGGCTAGCGAGAACAGTCCGTGGGGAGGTGGGTTGGAGGCTCATTCGCAAGAAAAAAGAAGAAAAAATCCATGCCAATAAGGATAGCAATGAAAAGATAGAAGAAAAAAGGTCAACCTAAAAATTTTACGATTTTACGAAGACTCCCAATTTATTTTATTATTATATTATTATTATTATTTATTTTATATATTCATCTAAAGAAAATTCAAAAAAACTGTTACTCAAACATATTAAATTTTAATTTCCAAAAATTACTAAATAGATTATTTCTCAATTATTCAATTCGACAATTTCAATTATTATTTTTATAAACATTATTTTTCATTTATAAATTTTTTATTGTCTTTACAATTTATTCACATTTTCATTTTTCTTGTATTTAATATTAATTACTTTTATTCTCTATTTCTATTTATAAATGTTAATTTTGTTCATTTTTTTTTCTAATTATATTATAATTCTCCTGACTCAAGATCGTTGGCAGAAGGCAGTGTTAAGTCATTCAAGTCTTCTGCCTTCTAAGCTCGGAAACTTACTGTAACTTACAGTAACTAAATAGGAAATCTATACTTTGAATACTTAAAGTATACTTTTAAAATCTTTCATGGATTGGTTTTATTGTTGTTGGTAATGAAGAACAGGGGGATGCAGGGCTTTTCTTTTTGTTATATCGTTCAGCAATATATGGCTAACCGGATAGAGAAAGTTAACCTTGCCGATGGAAATAAAATTTTCAAATATTTTTAAATTATAATTTTGTTTTTGAACTCAGAGTTTTGCTTTCAAAGGAACTCACATTTTTCTTCAAAGAAGATTTTACCATGCTCAGCTTATCTAAAGAAGGTTGCCAGATAGTTTGCAGAGTTCAAAATTAAAACACCTGTAACTGTTTTGATAACTATCTTTCGGTTACTTAAGCTACAAAATTCAAATTTAAATTCAAATTAGAAATTAAAATTCTTTTGGAGAATATGCACAATTTTTATTGATATAATATTTTTTTCAACTTATATTAATAATATTTTATTTTCCTATGTACACCGTACAAATGTTTAATTTGTAGTATTTTACGTTACAAATTATACAGAACTATTTTTCCAAATCTAATTGCATTACATCTTTTGCATGATAAGTTACTATTACCTTTCTTTGCTGATCTTCTAGTATGTAACAAAAATTTCTAACTTTTTCTTGTATTCGCGCTTTAAGAAATGTAGGACAGAGCTTTGCATTTACTGCTTTTTTAGAATTACTCTGTTCAAAATAAAATTTAAATACCTCCTGACCGACTTTATATTCTAACGTTCGTGTAATAGCGACTTTGGTGAACAGAATTTCGGAGCGCACATCTAAAAGCATATATATGTTGATCCTAATCCTCTGATCATCGATTAGATAAGATCTAATAGCGGACACAACAATAAACAGGTCAGCTCTTTCTGACGCATTGGACTGGGAGGAATATAGCCGGATATATGTTTTTTACGTCAAACGCATTAAAGTCATTTGACTTAAATTAAATTAAATTGAACCTTTGTCACTAATAAGGACTTCAGGAACTACATATACAAAAAATATCTGATCCTGCAGGCACTCTAATACTGACTTCGTTGTACATATTTTTAACGGATATAGCCAGTGATCTAATGATCTAATGATCTAATACTATTAATATCCCGATATTACCTTGTTTACTCCTCGGGTATGCATCTTATATATCGCTTACCCATTGGAGGTTTCAAAGTAACATTTGGAGCTTTCGTTGTCTTGCAAACTTCGCAATTTCGAATGTACTCACGCACTTGGGTTACCATACCGGCCAATAAAACTGTCTTCGTATACATTCAAGCGTTTTACCCATCCCACAATGAGCAGATATCACTACGTCATGAGCCCGTTGAATAACCGACTCTGTTAGGGTTCGTGGATAGATAACGCATCTGGCACAATATGATCTTGACCTTTCCGATGGCTAATAGTGAACTTATAACTCTGCAGTTGCATAACCCATTTAGCTAAGCGTCCCTTAAAATTCGATTGCCTCATAAGTCGGACAAACTTGAATGATCGGTGACTACTTCAAAATCCTGCAATTCCAGGTAGCATCACAATTTTTCAATATCTAGTATCACCGCTAAACATTCTCTTTCGGTAACACTATAATAACGTTGAGCTGAATTTAATTTCTTCGATATATAGGAAACTGGTTTCTCTTCATTATCATAATTGATCTGCACCAATACTGCGTCTACGCCATAATTGCTTGCATCACAATTAAGATAGAAGTTTCTATTAAAATTTTGATTCTGAAAAACCGGAGCAGACGATAAAGCTGCTTTCAGTTCATCGAATTTTTTCTTTCTAAGTGAATTTCTTCTTAGCAGACAACAAATCCGTGATTGGGGTGGTTATCTTATTTATTAATGACCTGCCATATATTTTGTCCCAGTCACGCATCCTTATGTATGCTGATGATGTGAAACTTATTTTTTCTTACAACGAATCTTCTAACTATATTTGTCTGCAAGATGCCTGTAACTCCATGCATCTTTGGTGTGAGGCTAATAAGTTGCATTTAAATATTTCTAAATGCTTGTTTGTGACTTTTAGTCGAATTACTCCACATTTAGTCACATATACGCTTCATAAATTATCCGTGCAACGTATACCGACTGTGGAAGGCCTTGGTGTACTTTTTGATGCCAAACTTAGTTTCATTCTTCATATCTCCACTTTAACTAACAAAAGATATTCTTGGATTCATTAAACCTTGGTTCAAGGAGTTTAATGACCCCTTTGTTACCAAACTCCTTTATATACATAATGTGGACTCCACCAAGTTCGTATTGAATCCATTCAGAAGCAATTCCTCCTCTTTGTCCTTCGTGGCTTAAACTGGAATCTCGATCGCAGTCTTCCACCGTAATCTGATTGATCTCCCTTCATTAACTAACCGTAGAACTATCCTTGGTATTATTTTTTATCATGTTATCTCTTTAGAACTCTCTCACACCTAAAATCTGATCTTCTGTTCTATCTCCGGGAAAACTCTAAGCATTGATGGTTGACGTGGTCTCTGCCTTGGCAACACTGCTTCCTTTTTGGTTGCTGTTTTCCGGGATGTCCTCTTTTCTCTCTGTATTTTTTTTTATTCTAATTTAACACATCACTAAATAAGTCTGGATATCAACCAAAAATCTTATCAAAATCTCGGGATTCTCATTATTCTTGTGGATCTTCAGAATCAATACTCGTTTGAATTTTGATATTTTTTTATTGTAGAAATAAATGCAGTTGTATGTCAGTTATCTGCATTATAATTATTAATTAGTTTCGCCACAGCAATGGGTTAGATTGAAGCGCGATACATTGACGCATCTGCTCCATCTTCTATGGATCCTCGGTTCGATCAAACTGTGGCACACGGTCACTTTATTTGTTATGTATTTCCATGTGATGTGTTACTTTACTATATACTAACTATATTATATTCCATTTTCTTTCCATTAACCTCAATCTTTATGTATCTCTCTTTCGCCTTCTCTTCTGATCTGATCGGGTTTATTTTTTCTGGATTTTCCCCAATCCTGTGCAACAAATGTTGGACCATAAAATTTTAGTTTTTTAAGGTTTTTCAATAACTTTGGCCTGCTTTGTCCGACACGCTCAGCAAGCTGTTCCTTAACATCCTCGTCCTCTGCTGTACGCGAAAAAGATTCATTACTGGTAACGCGATCACTAGCCTCATCTTCCGATAAATCGTCATCACTGCTTTCACTGGGCCGCAACTGCTCGTTATCGTAGAACTCCACACTTGGAGCCTCAATTTGATTTGACAAATGTCGCTTTCATCGAAAATAAGATCGCATCTTTCTACTACCTGTCTCGCCTAAGCATCGTAATGGCGATATCCTTTTTTTTTATGCTTGAACTTGCTCTTGTGGTGAGTCTTTTTCAATGCCACTGCAACACAAGCAAAATTTTTAGATGACCAACAGACGGTCTACGCTTCCATTGATGTCATATTCATCAGTACACTGATGAGCGCACGATTACGCAGATATACAGCAGTGTATATTGCCTCTGTCCATAGTGATTGACCTAATCCTGACCTACACCATCAGCAAACATCTCGCCATTTCCACCTATATAGGGTTAACATCACCGTTTTGCTGCGGAGTGTACGCTAGAAATTCCATTCGGCTTCAGAATTTGTTCCTTATATATTCGCGCCCTATTGTGGCTGCGAATACATTTTATTTGTTAGCCAGTTTGCCGCTCAGCCAAATTTGTATATTAAAAAAATTGCTCATAAACTTTAGAAAATAAAGAAATATGCGCCTGGACCTGTCATCTATAAAGGTTAAAAGTATCGGCAGCCATTAAGCGACTTTGCTTCAAACGGCCCGCAAACATCCGAACGTACTAATTCCAAAAGCTTCTGCTCACGACTTTCGGTTGCTTTGGAAACGGCTGCATATGAACCTTACGCAAAATGCACGTCATGCATGATTTTCTCCGTATCACCTCGATCTTGTCCATTCCTAGCACCATACCTTTCGTTACAATTTCTGCAAACTAGTGAAATTCAGATGCCCGTATCTGCTATCCCACAGCGCATCATCTGATTTAACAGTAGAATAACATCTGTTATCTCGACTTTCATATGTTTACAGATTTTCAGTTCTGTCAACTTCCATTATACATTCATCATTTTGCATTTTTTGGTCTTCAGCTGCACTTCACCTTTGCCTTCTGCTTGCAAGGAACCTGCACCAGACAAGCCGATAAATTTCGTATGGTCGCAACACATATGACTCGTTGCTCCACTGTCAAGCACCAGTTCAATCTATTAAAACTGTTAGCATCCAATGCATTTAGTAAGCTAAAATTGATCTGCTCGCGTTTTTTGCAGCATCTTTTTTTACAGATTCGTTTTGACAATTCGTCTTAAAATGCTTTTCGCCGAAATTTCAACAAATATCATTTGCGCATTTCTTCTTAGTGGCAGCTTTTGCATTATTTCCCCGCTTTTGTATCGCCAAAAAAGCCCGCGCATGTTCGCCATACTTCTTTTACACCTCATTTACGCCTCCCTCTTCTTTCAGCTTTATGCATAGAATTTCAAACTGGGACAGACTGTAGCGCGTCTCAATAGAAAAATTATTATTCATCTCGATTCCAACTGCTTGCTGCAAGTTGATCGACGATTTCATTGAATATGCTTAAAAAGCTAGCATAAAAAAGCTGTCGTTCCGCCATATGCAAACCAAGTCTATCCTCTTATATAGTGAAACTTTGCCAACAGGACCACTAGGCTGAGTAGTCCACGCCTCATGTACAGTTCTTTATGTATCCTCAGAGCTGTACTCTTTAAACTAAACTTTCGTTCCGGTTCTTTAAATTTTTTACCCGTGCCCTGGGCCCATAACCTGTTGAAGCGAGTAGCATACTCAGCAGAGTTGAAGTTAAAATAGTACGCGTTCACGTTGAAAGTTTATTTAAGAATAACATACTTAACATGTTTTCATTCATAACACTTTTGTTAATCAGTGTTACAAATACAGTGAAAGATTCTTTTATAACTATGCATACGTGCATTGTAAATAAAAAAATTAAATTTTTGTCAAATATATTTATAATATTTTGTAATAAAAATTTTTTTGTGTTACGGTTTGACCGATGTTTGAAGTATTTCCCTTACTGTATGAAGTATGTGGAAGACTATAAGATATCTATACTTTGGTTACTTAAATTATACTTTTAAAATCTTACAAGAACTGGTTTTATTTATGTTGGTCTTTTAGAACAAAGGGTTGCAGAGTTTTTCTTTTGTTTTTATTTGTTATGTTTTATCGTTCAGCAATATGTGGCTAATCGGATAAAGAAAGTTCCGAAATAGCACTCGCCGATTTTCTTTTTTCCCAATGTTTTGATAACTATCGAAATCTTTCGGTTACTTCAGTTACTAAATTCAAATTTAAGTTCAAATTAGAAATAAAAATTCTTCTGGAGAATATGTATACTTTTTAGTGATATAATATTATTTAAAGTTATATTAATACTATTTTATTTTCCTATGTACATCTCATAAAATTATGGAGTAACTTTTTTGATTTTCTTTAGATGAAAGTGTAGTAAACAAAATTTGGGAGATTTCATATAATCATATGCAGGGGTACTTACAGGTAGGGTGGGTTGAGACGCGCACGGCTACCATCATGACCCACGTAGCCTAGGTACTTTTTTTTTTGTGTGTTGAGAATTTTCCTTGGATCTTTCTTTTCTTTTCTGTGTTATAGTATTTTTCTTCTTTTTTATGGTAATGGGGCACAATTAAAAATGTTGTTTGTGTGTGTGCGTTGTAGAAACACTGATGACCAACACTACGCTTCGATTAATTACGAGCCTGTGTATCGAAATCTTTGTCAGTGTAACCATCTCGCACAAAGGCTATATTACTTCCAGCATTTATGCTATTCCCACAAATATAATGACCAGGCCAGTCGATATAGCCTTATCCGTCCGTCTGTTTATATTCAAATTAGTCTCTCCGGTTTTAAGCTTTTTATACCCTTGCAGAGGGTTATGCTGTTCAGCTAAGCGCCTGCCGCAATCTCATACAATAATACCTTAAATTCGTTTTAACTTATTTTGTTTTCACCCGGCATTTCGCCATCAGCGCATCGGCTGCTGCAGCTGGGCGTTAGTTAGAATTTATCAATCGGTCTTATCGGCTCGTCGAAATTAATATAAGGAGAACCAATTCGGTTTGCTGCTTAATATTCTAATTTCTATATAGATACATAATTCGAACACTCTGAAATTGAAAACATACATATGTAGATTTAAAAATATTTAAAATAAATTGTTAAACAAATACATTTGAAATACAACAGGATTTATTATTTCTTATTAAAATGTATAGTTGACAAAAAAGGTTGTAGACTCAATAACTTTGTTACGAAATGTGTAATGCATTGAAGGAGCAATCTTCGACCCCATAAAGTCCGTCTGTCCTTCTGACCGCCTGTTTATATGCAATTTTCAGTTGTTGAAAATCAAAATCAAAAATCATTAAGATCAGATTGCTATAACTCTACCTTTCCTTTCTAGGTTTTTTTTTTTTTTTTTTTTTTTAATGAAGTTTAAATATATGACAATTATAAAGAATGAATACGACAAATATTAAAATTAATGTCTTAACATTCGAAAAGTTAATTTCACATAATTATAATAAATTGAATAATGAACACAAATATTAAAACTTCCATTAAGAAACTATTTTCTATAGAGACCTGAAGCAGCACAGTAGAAACTTGAGTGCTCTGATTCCATAATTTTTATTTTTCGATATAATAATAATAATATCATTATCAGCTGCCATTCTAAAATATAATTCAAAATCACAAGTTACACTCAATGAATTGATTCCCATCCATTTTTTGGATCAGAGAATCCTACCAATCTTATATATACAAATGCATATTATATGCAAGTGTATAAATTCTTATATAAATAATCTGTGGTGTAACTATGTATATGCCTTGTGCGCAGGGTTGGCTTATACATCAGAAATATATTGTTTCCTCTATGAAAAAGCTTTCAAACAAAAGCTTTATAAGCTCGCTCTTGTGAATAGGAAACGCGAAATGGGTGGTTGAAGAATGCTCAGTTGCGCATTAAGCGCAATAAGGTATTGTGAACGCCAATCGCAGGAATAAATATATTTGAGAAGATTTTCCACAGCAGACATAGAACAAAGTTTAGTTAAACATTTGAAACTATAATTAAATTATTACTGACTCGCGAAAACTCTGATAACCTGTGAAAATAGTTAAATGTTCCATCTAATATGCTTACAATATCATTCGGTGGCTCATAGAACAACATGAGAAGGTTTCAATCAATTGAAAAGTTAGTATATATAACCAGTGTACAAAAAATATATCTTGTTGTGACAGTAATATATATTTTTGCATATCATAATAATAAATAAAAAGCAATTTCGGTATTGATATGGAAACTTTTATAGGTTGCTGAAGTTATGTACAAATTATCATATACACACATATATATATATATATATATATATATATATATATATATATAGGTATACTTAAATTGTAAATACGTATAAACGTATATGTAAGTACTTATAGCTAAGAACCATGACTATAACAGACTTTTTGAATTATCAAATAATATTGAATTGAGTAATTAATAATGGAGCACATTTTATAAACATAGATTATTATCACATATATCAAATTGTAGATTAATAATAACTAAACTAAAATAAATCCTGGTGAATATATAAATTAAACATTTAATAAGTAAGTATGTATACCAGTAAAAGTTGAGTTGCAGTAAGCTAATTGTATATTAGTATAGTATATATTTAACAGAAAATTCTACCCAAAAGTGCTTGACTTCAAATTGTATACTCAAAGTTAAGTGTAATCTACATCACTTTAAAAGTCTCATATATACATGCATATAAATCAAAGTTATAAGCCGAGTTTTAACGGGGACTCTTTGAGGCCAGCTGTCAACAACGCTTAAAGTTAGCTTGTACAACTAGTAAATACTTTTTCGGGGAATAAAAGTAGACAGCATAAAATATATGCACCCATAAAAGAGTGTAAGAACTGGAATTGTTAATCGTATTTTAAAAGTTCATTTGAATTGTAAACAAAATAAACCCATTGATAAAAAGAAAAGATTTTTAAACTATTATTTTTGTTTTTTACAACGGAAATTATTTTTAAACTTATATATGATTTCAAAATTCATTAAAATCTTTAAAATCCAAAGATATATGTTTATATCGATGTGAAGGTATTGCATGAGTACTACACTTCAGAACAAATTTTCGAGCTTTTTAATTATAAATATCGCTAATGAATACAAAATAGATTTTTATTTTTTATTTACAGGTGGTTTAATAGAAGTATAAGAAAATTCAAATGTATATACTTTTCACATTAATCAGGAGCACACTTCGTCAAGACAATGGTGACTTCATGTAGAAATAGAAAATGTTCGGATCATTTTAATAAAATCAAACCGTTCATATTTTTGATCTTGCACTTTAATAGTAGTCTTCAGCATATCAATGCTTCTTCACTTTTAAATATTAATGGTAAGCAATTTTTAAGAAACCTGTTTATTATATAAAACAAGCCCATTTATTTTACTTTTTAGATTTAACGAATGTGGAACGGCCTTACTTTGACGATATAAGCTCAAGAAATATTTCGGCTGTTGTTGATGAAACAGCTATTTTAAGATGCCGAGTTAAAAATAAAGGCAATCGAACTGTACGTATATAAATATATATATATATATATATATATAAAACATTAAAACAGCGATATATATATACATATATATCATTAAGATCAAACCAGAATATCATTTAGTAGATATACTATGGATCATCGGTTCGATCAAACTTGGCACACGGTCACATTTTTTTAATATGTATGTCCATGTGATGTGTTATATTACTTTATTACTCTCTTACTTACAATCCGTTTCCTCAATCTTTATAACTTCCTTTTTCGCCTTCTTTCCTGGTCTGATTGGGTTTTCTTTTGGGTTTTCTCTAATCCTGTACAACAAATGTGGGACCATAAAACTTAGTTTTCCTTTTAATGCCCCAGAAGATTTAAATGTGATGTCAATTTAATCTTATTTTATTATTTTTGATTTTATTTTTTATTAAATTTTTATTTAATCTCATAAAATGATTATTTTTCAGTATTGTAATTTTATACCGCCTGCATTTAGTCGAAGTAATAAATAAATATAACTCCCTTAGGTACAATCGGTTCAAAAAAACCGGTTGTATGGAAAACTTTTTTGATTTTCAAAGTATCTTGACTAAATTTACAAGTTATATGGAATAGTGGGGCTTCCAAACGCACATCGAAAATCATTAAGAATAGATTACTATGTCATAAAGCTCTACAAGGGTATGTAATCTTTGGCGCACCGATGATAGTCTTTCCTTACAAGTTTTTCTTAGTTATCGTACTAGTCTCTCAGTTTTTCAGCTAGGTGGATGAAACTCGGTGTATATCTTATTTATTTTTAAACAGAATCGTTTTATTTGTAGTCTGACTGACTGACATGGCTATATAGACTCATCTCATCGTCCTGATAAATAATATACTTTAACTTGTTCAATGTATTACATATTTCGTGATAAAGTTATAATATCATCTGCAAGGTATCTTGAATAAAATGTACAAGTTAGCTATAACAATGTCAGGTTAAGAGTTGAATTACTGAAAACCTTTTTGTTTCTCATGTAACAACATAACAAGTTAAATGCAAAATGCCTATTATATCATATAGAATTTCATAGAAAATTTCGGTCAAAATAAATAAAAAAATAAACCTTCAAATTGTCACTGCCTGGGCAACATTTCTGTAAAAAAAATTTTCTTTTTTTCTGGGTTATCGGTTTGATCAAACTGGGTCACATTTCTTATTATGTATGTCTTTGTGATATGTTATCTTACTTTATTACTCCTTTACTATCTATCTTTTTTTCAATTCTATTTTCATTATATTTTCTTCAATCTTTATATTTCCCTATTTCGCCTTCTATTGAGTTTTCAGATTGGGTTTTTTTCTGGGTTTTCCCCAATCCTGTGCAACAAATGTTGGACCAAAAAATTAAAAAATTAGTTTGTTATTTAATGCCCCCAGAAGGCTTAAATGTAATATTAATTTAATGTTATTTTGTAATTTTTGGTTTAATTTATTTTCTTAATTTTTAATTTAATTTATATAATAATTTATTTTTATCTTTTGTGATTCTCAACCGACTGCAATTAGTCGATAATAATAATATAAAAATATGTATAAAATAACTCAAATGTTATTTTAGGTTTCTTGGATGCGGAAACGTGATTTACATATTCTGACTACGAACATCTATACATATACTGGTGATCAACGGTTTTCTGTAATACATTCTCCAAGTAGTGACGACTGGGACTTGAAGATTGACTACGCACAGGCCCGGGATAGTGGTATTTATGAGTGTCAAGTGAATACGGAGCCAAAAATTAATTTGGCAATTACTTTAGAAATCACAGGTAATGTGCATATAGTAGTAGCTCTCATTTTAAAAACGGTAAAGTTGCGTTTTCTTTAATGTGTCAACTTAGACTTTTTGTATATAAACTATTTTCAATCTATATTTGTATGCTGTCTATAAAATTTGAAGCTGAATAGTTTTTTGAAATATCAGATTGTGTGTTTTTGTATAAGCTTGTATATATGTATATCTTATGTTATTAATATATACTTTTTTTGTTTTTGTAATTATTTCATTACAGCTGAAAGTGATCCGAGAGAAAGAAATTCGGAAACCATCTATTATGATACAAAAGGTTTGAATACGACGAACACATAAACATGTATACATACCTACATACATACATACGTATGAATGTACATACATATGCATACACAGATTAACAGATATCAAATATAAAATATAAGCCTTCACTAATTTCGAACACGAAAGTTTCATAGCAATAACCCAATACTAAATTATTACCCTGAAAATTTTTGAACCCAGCGCCATTTGTGTCAATTAAATAAATCATGCATAATAATAAATATAAATCATGTATAATTTCATGTTTTGTGTAATGATAAGGTATTTACGAGCATAATCTCTCAAGTCATATATATTTGTCCATAGACTGTCAGATCAAATTAATTTGATATTTTTGGTATATTCTCCTTCTTTTCCCTTCTCTTTAAAACTAATACCAGATATAGTTTTTGAGGTAGTAATGAGTTGAAACTCAAATATTATTAAAATTATTTTATTATTAAAAATAATTTTAGTGAATTTCATGAAGAAATATCCAACATACAAATTGATGATAACATAGACTTACAAACTTTATTTTAGTATATTTAGTGTGTCAAAAATCAGCCAAGTTTAAAAACTTTTTTTTCTTCCTGAAGACTAATTTCTAATATATTTTTAATGTTAAAGCCGCTCGTGCAAAAATTTTGGGCTCGACGGAAATACACGTAAAACGAGATAGTACAATTGCTCTGGCCTGCTCAGTGAATATACACGCCTCATCTGTCTTGTGGTAAGTTTACTCAATAATTCTTTACAATAATAAAGAGTCAGAAAAGTTTTTAATTACTTTTAGGCAATCATCAGTAAGATCTATTTAGTTTGTCTTTAAACCAATTATTCAATTTATTTATTTATTTATTTATTATTAAATCGACTAATTGCAGTCGATTAAAGAATTACAAAAGATAAAAATAAATTATTATGTAAATTAAATTCGAAATTTACAAAATTATTTAAATTAAAAATTATAAGTAAGATTAAAAAGAAAAGTAAGAGAGTAATAAAGTAAGATAAGGACAATCCAGGAAAACACCAACCAAAAAAGAAGCAGTGTTGCCAAGGCAGCAACCACATCAACAATCAATGATTAGAGTTTTCCCGGAGATAGAACAGAAGATCAGATTTTAGTTGTGAGAGAGAGAGTTCTAAAGAGATAATGTGATAAAATTCGTTGCAATTAGAGCACAGTACACGGAATCGATCGTGCAACGCATAGTCAGTTGTGCAATTAGATAAAAGTAAGGGATAATAATTTCTTGTTAGTCTACGAGGAACACGAAAGTTAAGTCGAGATAATAGAAAAGGAGAGCTAATGTCACCAATAATTAATTTATGAAGAAAAATAATACCAAGGATAGTTTTACGGTTAGTTAATGAAGGCAGATCAATTAGTAACAGCCTATCAGAGTACGGTGGAAGACGGCGATTGAGATCCCAGTTTAAGCCACGAAGGGCAAAGAGGAGGAATTGATTCTGAATGGATTCAATACGAACTTGATGGATTCCATATTGAGGACTCCAAGCACATAAACAATATTCTAGTATGGAGCGAACTAGAGAGGTATAAAGGGGTCATTAAACTCCTTGGACCAACGTTTAATGAATCCAAGGACACCCTTGGCTTTGTTAGTTATAGAGGAGATATGCAGAATGAAACTAAGTTTGGCATCAAAATGTACACTAAGGTCTTCCACAGTCGTTATACGTTGCAAGGGTATATTATCAATCGTATACGTGACTAAGTGTGGAGTAATTCGACTAAAAGCCACAAATAAGCATTTAGAAATATTTAAATGCAACTTATTAGCCTAACACCAAAGATGCATGGAGTTACAGTCATCTTGCAGACAAATATAGTTGGAAGGATCGTTGTAAGGAAAGATAAGGTTTAACATCATCAGTATGCATAAGAATGCGTGAGTGGGACAAAATAAATGGCAGCTCATTAATAAATGTGAAAAATAATGGACCAAGATGACTACCTTGCGGCACACCCGATGTAACAAATACGGGTTTAGAAATTTCGGATCTCAACAGAACTCTTTGGGTCCTGTTTTTTAAATAAGAGGAAATCCAAGTCAGAAGTGTGGGGGGGAATCCAATTCGATCTAGCTTGAAGAACATGATTTACAGAGTCAAATGTTACTGAAATCAATATAAATGGCATCTGTTTGCATTTTACTTAGGAATGATGTGAATTCAAGCAGATTAGTCGTGGTAGACCGAGTCTTAACAAAGCCATGTTAGAAAGGGGAAATTATCGACTTACAGTAATGTTGATGTTACAACTTTTTTGTATTTTTTATTTTTTATTCCTCTGTAATTCGATATATCGGATTTAGCTCCCTTTTCGTGAATTGGGATAATATATGATTCCTTCCAAAGACATGGAAAAACAGCGGAATCATGAGATAAGTTAAAAAGTTTGAGTAGGGGAACATGTAAAGAGCTCCAGCATTCTCTGAGTACGCACCTTGGGAAATTCTCGGGCCCAGGAGAATATGAAGATTTTAAAGTTTTCATTGCTGTAACTAGATCGTTATTAGTAATGATAGGACCAAATAAAAAGTTTGGGGAAGAAATAGGATAAGAGTAAGCGATATTGTTAACGGAAAGTAAGTAGACTGAAAGAAATTTGCAAAAAGGTTAGCACTAGTTAAGTCGTAAATGGATCCCTAATTCTTCAGGAAAAATATAGGAGGCATAAACAGTTTAGGATCCCGCTCAAACTGATTCATGCAGCGCATAAGATACTCATTATAGCATTGAGAGTTAAGGAGAAGGAAGTTAGATTTTGCAAATGTACTTAAATTTGAAAAAGCAATAGCAAGCACATTGCCGTCAGGTTTTGCCGTATTCGCCTTATCAGGATTTGACGCCTTAATCTCTGAAAACTAATACTGGATCTATGTTTCATCAAATATTGATAGAAGACTCACTCTTTAGCGTTATAACGCAAAAGATAAAAAAAGCGGTTGTTTTCGACAGTCAGTTGCTGCCAATATCTTTTTATACAAATAAATAAAATAAATAAATATTATATAAGAGGCATCTGCGAGTCCATAAAGTATATGTATGCATAATTGATCATGACAACGAGACGAGTCGATATAGACCTGTTCTGTTAACTAGTCCGCGACTTTTCGATCTAGTTCGATAAAATGTCGTATATAAATTTTTGTAGCAGGCGTTTTGAAGTACAAGTGTCGGAACCGGTCGGATCGGACAAATAAACCATACAGCTGCCATAGGAACAATCCAGTTTCAAACTGTATTGATTAAACCTTTAAAAGTGTTTGATTAGTTAATATCGAGCTTACGTATTGTAAAGATCAATTAAAAGACCCCAAACTAATATACAATAAATATGTTATTTTAAAAAATATTTTCAACTGAAGGTATCATGGTTCAGCGATAGTCGACTTTGATTCCCTACGAGGCGGTATTAGTTTGGAAACTGAAAAAACCGAAGTGGGTACAACTAGTCGCCTAATGCTGACACGTGCTTCGTTGCGAGACTCTGGAAATTATACTTGCGTACCAAATTCAGCTGTTCCTGCTTCTGTCCGGGTTCACGTTTTGACGGGTAAGCAATTTGTGCAATACCAAATATGTAATACTCCAATCGTATATATGTTCATAAAATACATACATTTATTTGTAGGTGAACAGCCGGCAGCAATGCAAACAAGCGCTGCGGGCGTTATAAGTGCTTCTACTGCAATCATTAATTCGTGTTTGATCATATCAGAAGTATTGTTGTTTAAAATTTTAAGCCTAGCCCAATACAAAACCGTACATCGAAGTTTAAGATGACTAACTTAGAAAATTTAGGCTGAAAATATTCTTAAAAGGTAACTTGTTAATGTCGGTCAACGTTAATGTCTGCATAATGACAAAAGTATCTAAGTGATACCAAACACTTACAGAATTGCACCTAACTTTATATAATCGTTGACCAACAATATCCAATATAATCAAATTAACAAGTATATGTATGTACACCTTTTTTCTATTTTAGGTTACAAACATATTCCAATGGAAAGATTGTAAAAGAATAAGTTTACCAATAAATTCAATATACATACATACATAGATACTATATTAAGTATAATTCCTATAGTCTTATGTAATAAAACTAACGATAATAATAAATATTTAAATATGTACACCTATACCCATACTTAGATACTTACATACTTGAGAAAGAACTACAACTACATCTCTATATATATAGATATATATGTATATATACACAAACGTTTTTTTTCGGACTCACTGACTCATTCATCATCGCAAAGCCGAAACGGTAATGGACACAAGATTTATGGTATACTAAAAGATACTAAAATTTCAACTAATTTGTCCTCCAAGTGGGGGAAAATGTAACAAAATCGTGGTATGAATATTTTTTGTTCTTTATCCGATCGAGCTCTAATTCATTTTCAGAGTTCTATTTTAATATAAAAGGTAAACGTATTTCCCATAATTTATACTCTACAAGAGCATATTTTAACTTTGTCCAGAAATGTGTAATGCATTGCAAGAGCCATCGGATGGATAATTATATCATGTAGCTCCCATAGGACCAATCGGTTCACAAGTTGTTGTATGCAATACTTTTTTCAACGAATCTTTAATTTTAAACGTGTATCAAAAATCAATAACATCGAGCCATAATTTTTCAATTTTATTTTTTTTTTAAAATTCGACTCAAAAGACGGAAAATTATGATCAAAGATGAGTGGAGCGAAATACCCGAAAATACCCGATCGACTTCCTTTTCAGTTTCAGAGCAAAACACTATGAGTTACTTATTTTTTGGAAACTGCACCTTCAAGGCTGTAAAACGGAGTTAAGGATGAATAGAGAAGTTATAAATTTTACCCAAATGACTTCAAAAAATCACAGAGCTAGGTATCGCAATCGAGGTAAGCTTTTATTTAGTAGGCAAATATACCGGCTTCGCTCTGCAGTAGACGAGAACGAGGGGCAACTGTATTCTCAAGTATGGATGAAGATACGTCTGGACTCCGCCAACTTAGAAGTAAGAAGTCAGAGTTTAAAAAGATGAGAAAAAAGATGATGCACATTTAGAGATGCGAGCCACCATAGTTAGAGGTAAATGGAACAACACTATTACCATAGCAACAACATATGTATGTTCTGTAGCAAGTACAGCAGAAAAATATACGTTTCAGATGCCAAAGATCTCTCTTGGTAAAAAACTACAGTAGATAAGGTATCCAAAACAATCCAGAAGATCAAACCATCCGAATTTCATCTAAAGAAAGGACTTTAAAAAAAAAACTTACACCCACCTCGCCAGCACCACTTAAAAATAAACGTAAATTAAAATATAGCACTCAAAGCGAAGTTGGAAATGAGCAGCAGAGAAATGGATTTTAAAAACCTCCATCTATAAATTAGAAGAGGCCCTTAATTCTGTAGTGTCAGATATTCGCATATATAAATTTGGAGTCTCGCGTAAATATACAAAAAATTCACCACCAGGTTATTGAAAGGGATCGGAAGATCGCTAAGGTGGGTGATGTACTACAATAAAAGCCGCAAATTATCTACTTCGTCTTGGTCATCCTAATGCACTGGCTGGACGCTTTCCGAGAAAACTGAAGAAGAGAAGACTTAACATCCATTCGATTTCACCAAGAGATGCATAGGGTAAATGTATATATGAAAAAAATAATTGTGAATAAAGTCATGTAAGTTAATGTCATATATGCATCACCCTATGATCAAAATTTATCCATCCATAATGTATAACAAGATTAAGCTGCGAAATAGGTAGCAGAAAAATTGCTGAAAACTGAAAATATATAAATTTTTTAACAAGAAAAAATTGACTTTCAGCTCAGTTTCAAAGTTTTATATACCACATAAACATACCACATTTTTTGAAAAATTTGTTCCAATACTCAGAAAATGAAAGGTCAATGATGAAAGAAATTTCCCCAACTTTAGTCCAATTGACTCATTTTCAGAGCTTAACATTAAAGTCTATAGAATGTGTTTCACATTTTTGGCAAAATACACCTCAAAGTTGGAACAATAGGAGATCAAAATTGTATTGAAAAAATTCCAATTGTAGACGGATATTTAAAAAAATGATTTTAACGTAGCGCGTTAAACCTCAATTTGAAGTCCTTTAAATAAAATTTTGAATTACACCTTTCATCTATGACTCCTATATTTCAACTTTGGAGGGGTAATTTCCAAATAATCAGAAACATGTATTTCTTAACCTATAGTCTTATGATTTGAAAAATAATTTTAAGTCCATGGGTAAAAATTAAAATTTGTCTTAGTGAACCTACTTTTCTGACTTTGGGTTCTGATTTTCCGAAATATATAGGTAAATTACGTAATTTTTAAATATTAATGTTGAGCTCTGAAACTGAATTTAAAGTCGATCAGGCAAGAATTACCTAAATTAAAATTGACCAAAGCAAAAAATAATGTAAACAGTATAAGGCGATTCGAGAAAATGAGAACTCCACAGATTTTCAGCTATTTTCCGACCGAACGGAGACAGCCATCATTAGTTTTTAATATCTTAGTCTTAATCAAGTATTTGTGAACGTGAGTTGAATAAAACACCCAGTCTAACCAACATCACCCCGGATCTTTTAATTGCGACGGAAAAAGCAATCAAATCACCCGAAGTCTCCCCACCACAATCAGTATGCTTAATAATTATTTGTGAGCATTTTTGAAAATAAAGAAGAAGCTAATTTAATAGTTTTACACCCATTTTCCAACTATGGAGAATTGATTTTCTGCAATCACCATTTTCTAAGTATGGGGCTTATTTAAAAAAAAAAAAAAAAAGTGAAGCACATATATTTTGATTTGATATTAAGCTCTGAAACTAAATCCAGTTTCAAATTATTTGAATAAAACTTAGAATTAGGCAGTTTATACCCCCATTTTGCAGATTTGTATTTTTATTTTTACTATATTTTTAAAAAAATAAAAACTTATTTTTTAGATTTTAATGTTTAGTTCTGAAAATGAGCTTAAAGTGGATCATCAATGAAAAGTGAAATTCGACTTTTTTCCATATACAAATTTTACCCTCATCTCCTGACGTTGGGTGTAAATATGTCGGGAAATTGGTATTCAGTCCTTATAATTAATATTACAAGCTTGCAGAGAGTATTATAACTTTGTCTGGAAATGTGTAATGCATTGAAGAAGCCATCTCTGACCCTATACAGTAAATACATATGTTATTGATCAGGACGATGAAACGAGTTGATATAGCCATATCCGTCTGTCCGTATGATTATATGCAAACTAGTATCTCAGTTTTTGAGCTAGATGGAAGAAATTGGTATGGAGCCTTGTTTTAGCTGCAGGCAGCACATATGTCGGAACTGACCGGATCGAACCACTATATCATATAGTATATCGGTTCAAAAGTTGTTGTAAGGAAAACTTTTTTGTTTCTCAAGGTATCTTGACTAAATTTACAAGTTATATGAAAAAGTGTAATTTCTAACCGTACATATAATTAACCAATAAGATCGGATTACCTTTCATACAGCTCTGCAAGGGTATTTAATCTTCGACGCGCCGAGTTATTTCACGCTGTAAATTAATTTGAAACTGATTGAATAAGAAACAAAAGGTTTTATATAAAGGTTTTTTATAATTTTTTCCACTTGTAGGCCAAATTTTCAAATTTTTCTCCTTGCCATAAGTCTTGTGCACAAACTTTATTTTCGTACGTATTACTCTTTGAGCTGTAAGATGATGAATCAGTAAAAAAAAAAAAATTATATACATACATAGAGACACGAACGTCCTTGCATTACTAAGAGATAAATAACTAGTATTTTTTCCATTATTAATGAGTACAGAGTGTTATAATTAACGCTATCGGGCCAGCTGAGGGCCTTGGCTTACTAATGTGTTTTACATTGAATTATATGGAAATTACCTTAAAATCATTCTATTTATATTTACATTTCTTATTTTTATCGTCTAGAGCTTGGTATTAATTCCTGGCGCTTATATAGTATTTTCGACTTTCCCGTAGTAGTCTGCTGTCCAATACAAGTGTTATTTTTGTTGGTACTCCTTTCAAATTCTGCAGTTTTTGCACTTAACATGGCTCCTCCAATATTGGATATACTTGCTGGTAATTTAGGCTCAGTTAAGCTAGTGCTGTTTATTTTTCTTTCTATATGAAAAGTATAATTTTATTAAATCCCTTTAATAGTATCTTTTTTATCTTTTTTGGTACCTTTTATAACACCTAACTCTTTTGCGTGCATGGTTGATTCCTCCGGCATTGATATCTGAATACTGGCTGAGAATACATTCATGCTTTCCAACAAAACCGGCGTAGATTGACGCCTTCCATCACATAAAGGAGCGGGATCGCATGGTTGCTCGTTAATAAGTAGCTGCCTTTCGATTTCGTTTGAAATGGGTTTTTTAATTTGGGTACTGTAATAGAATATAATAATTTTCTTTAAGCCAGGCTATGTTCTATGAATATATATGTAGAACTTAATCTTACTTTGGTAGTTGAGTGATTTTATTGGTAATTAAACAGTTCAGTTTTTCTGGGCAGGTATCCAACATAACAGAGTAAAGACTGTCAATAATTTCACTAGACACTTTAAAGATTTCTTCGTAGTGATCAATCATTATTCTAAAAAAAAAAAGTTTATAATGCTAAAATAAAACAAATTTTGCAGAGGATATTACAGATAAATAAAGCCTTTTTCAAAAAGTTGTAAATTGTATAGCTGGCCAAGTTTCAATTTGCAAGAGTATATAATTTATAGCGTGCTGAAATTACCCATATATTTTGTTGATAATAAAAATAGAAATATCACGCAAGGTAATAAAAAAAAAAGAAGATAATTCTGTCTAGAAAATTATATAAATTATACAAAATTATATAATTATAATTATACAAGGCGAATGAACGATATTGCAATATCAGTCTCATTCCGTCTACAAGAATATGTATCTAATTTCAAAGTTCTTATTTGTTATAAAACAACTGAACTCATAAATAATTATTTGTGGACGACAAATATGTGGATATGATTCTGATGGGACATGGGAAGATTAAAAACAATAAACAAGTTTTTAAGTTTTTGTGGTAGTTGGATTCTTAATGGGCAGGTCAGGTGCCCAAATTTCCCGGATCGTATAACTAAAACATATTGCTTAGAAAGGATATTAGCGGGCTGAAATTGTTGTGTCACACTCTGACGAAAAAAAAAAAATAATAAAAATAAAAAAAATTATCCTTTTCACAATTTCATAAATTGATGATAAATTTAATGAGTAATAATATAGTACAAATGAAAATTTGTTCAATTGGTTAATAAAATTGTTAAAAATATTACCTTATTACATTAATAGCGTCAGTCATATTTCCCTGCTCTTTATATTCAACTGTTTTCGGCGTGGAATCTCTCAAAATATTTGGGGCAAACACTGTGGATAAGTTGTTGCTATCCATTTTATTTCCAATCATCTGAATGCTGCCATCTGTAGAGCAATTATCATCACAATGAGCAGCTACGTTACCAAGAAACCTAAGTAAGACATATAATGTATCTCGGTGGGGAATTGGAAGTAATTTTATTAAATGAGATATGGCTTCGAGTTGTAATCGCCTATTTCGAATTCCTAAAATGATTAATCAATTAATCATATTTCAATTTAATTCTCTTCTTTAGCTAGCTTACTCTGAGTTTCCAGAAACGTTCCGTAAAATCTTGTACACAGTAAGGGCTCGGGTAGATCCCTCAAATATTCCTTGAGTAAAGTTGCAACATCATGTGGGCATGTATTATCAGGAATGCACATGTTCAATTTCTTATCAAAATCTTCTCGCAGCTGCAAAATGGAAAAGTTTTAATAAATACTACCTTATTTCTCATTTTACTTACTTGATTAACTCGCTTCTTGGATGTACTAACACGGAATAGTCCAACTTTCTGAAGTCCATGTTCCTCTAAATATTCTATACAACTAATTACAAACATGGGCACTTTCAACTTAAAGGTAGACTTTGATTCTTCAAATAATATTCTGTCGATGTCCATTTCATCAGTTCGCATATCAAATTGACTGTGGGACATTTGCATAGATATTGATGACGAGTTTTGAAGATTGGAAGCACCAGAAGTTCCATATTCCAATGACTTTGTTGGCAAACTCTCACAGGAACGAACCTTTAATTATCAATATTGTCTTATTTATTTAATGCAGATATTATAAAACACTTTTAAAAATTAAATAAGGCCAATAGTGGCATTCATTAAATAAGTAAATAATTAATATAGCAGATACCTATTTACAATGTAACCCCCGCGGTACAACAGGCACAGCATCAATAGATTTAATTTTTAATAGAGTAACCAGGGGTAAGCTTCCAAATATGCTAGACGTAGTTAGAGAATACTCGGATTCACTTATAAACGAGTAAGGAAACGCTATCTTAGACGCGCCGAAGATTACAAACACTTGCAAAGTGGATTGTTTCTTTGGCAGCTACATGATATAGTAAAACATAGAGCAAAAAGAAAGCTCCATACCATATTTCATTCACCTAGCAGACGGAAAGACGGACCGAAGGACAGATGGACTTGGCTATATGGTCGGAGATGCCTCCATCAATGCATTTCACATTTCGTAAAGTTTCCTAGTGTATAAAATCGATATTCAAAATAAATAGGGAACGAAACCAAAAGGGGAAATAGAAAGAGAAGAACTTTCGACAATGTCAGTTTTCCATATAAATTGACAACAAATTTAGAAAACACAGAATATAAAGTTGTTCAGCCTATTGTGGTATATCTAAATATTTGTTAGTGAACAAATATAGTTTACAGTGTAGTGTTCCAAATTCTATACGAGTTTATTATCTAGAGAGATCTGCCAAAAATCATGCTTCATATTTAATCTCGCCGTAATGTTAGCTGGAGGTAACCTGCTTAAAGTTCTGGAGATTAAGTATAAACTATATTTGTCTCCTCGTTTCACAAGAACACAATTGCTGCTCCAGGGAGTGGTAGAAGGTTCTATTACATCTAGAGTTAGTTGTAATTGTCGACCTCGGCAGACATAAGTTTCTCAGTGGACGGTGAGATTGGCCAGTGTCGTTATATAATTAAAATTGATCATTCAATTTGAATGATTTATTACGCTAGTGCGACCTAATGCTTCCTTAGCTTATGAAGGAAATACTCTAACTAACTACATCATCAAGACATTTTTGTTGGTCGTTGGTAGGGACATGAAATTTAGGAACCTCTTACTGCTCCTCTGTCAGTCACCAACATCTGAATCTGCTATCTCAGCTGATTTAGCTATTCTGTCTAACACTCCAAGTTCACGCCAAAAATTAATTCCTAGATATACGTATTGTTTAAGACCAGGAATAATAAATAAATCAAGAGCTTTAGGTTGTCTGTAAGTAAATTGCGTTTTCAGTTTGGCTACAATTTTACTTTTTGTTCCATTCGCTGTGCGGATAGTTCCGATACAGTTATTAGCTTTATTGATACTAAGCAATTCCGCAGCTGCAGCTCCTTCTACACAAAAAATAGTAGCTTCTGAATCTAGAATCAATTCTAACTGCAGTGAATAAACGTTCATCAGCACTAAGTAAATTTGATGATACGATATTTGCGATTCGTACACACCAATTTCCAAAAGTGATCTTACTAATTCTCTGTCCTGTCCTAAAATTTTGTTTTCTAATATGGATACGTATTTTTGAAAAATGAGTTTCTGTATCCGTTAGTATCTTAAAGCTTTCTGATTTCTCTGCTATATTAGTTGTATCCGATATTTTATCAGGTCCGTCAGAGTCAAGCTTTAATAAATTTTCTGACGTCACTGCTTTTGGATTTTGGGCTGTGTCTAATTGTTGGTAAGTTACACATCCCGGTGCAAGCTTCCCGAAGTGTTGCATTTAGGGCACTTTGGTTTGATAACGTCTTTCGCTCGACATCCAAAGCAGAAGATACGACGAATTTCTAAGCTATTGTCAAACTTAAGACCGATGTTTTCGCAATTCCAACACAGCATCTCTGCTTTCTTATGCTTTAGTTCTAGAATCTCGCCATCAGCCTGAACAAGCTAATAAAATTTTGTTCCTCTGAGCATGATTCAGAAATACATAAACGTAAAATTTTGCATTTGAATGACTTAACGTCATTATAAAACTGTTCGAGTTTTCGAATTTCTACATGAAGTCTAAATCTACTTTCAATTTTTATATGGAGTTCATGGTGGTGGCTTGGCTTCAAATTTCGAATTAGTAACTCCACTATCTCTTTTTCTGAAATACTCTGATAGATGAGATAGACTAGCAATCTGCCAGATCCTTTATAGTAAACCCAGATATCTAAATCAGATTTCCAATCCCCAAATCTTCTACGAAACTCTTTACAAAAAGCTTCCCAACTGAAATTTTGATAAGTACAATGAAACTTCCAGTACCTTAGGGAACGCACGCGTATACCTTGTTTGGTACCGTCAAATTTAAGCCGCCAGTTGTGAATAATTCCAGGAACGTCACAGAATGACCCTATTAGTGATCCATATTTGACCTAATAAAATGATTACTTAATCTATCCTCTAAATTTGTGGATGCTTCTGGTTCACGCTTTCTAGTTGTTGCTGGATTTAAATTACTACCTCTATCTCCAACAGAAGAATGACCGCTATGTGAAATCTGGAGTGAAGGAAGTTGATTTTGAATAGATGTCTCAATTGTTTTTGCCATGTAAGACGAAAGATCCATCAACTGAGTTGGTTGGGTATTTATCATTGACTGAATATAGTTTTTAATATCGACGTGTTTGTCCAGAGATTGGTTATTTTGACTTGGAGGCTCTCTCAATGATGCATTGTATCCTTCTTTTTACTGCATGAAGCACATATTTAAGAACCGGCCAGATTGGACAACTATACCATATAGCGCCAATAGGAAAAATCAGTTCAAAAGTTGTTGTATGCAAAACTTTTTTGATTTTCACCTTCTCTTAATTAAACTTAGAAGTTATTCGGAACGCACACGTCGTCATTTATACTGATGCCTGTAAAGCATTTGAAATTGTAAATTATGATCTTCTAATCTTTAAGCTATTTCGAATTGAATTTTTCCCATACTTTTGGCGTGGAGTTTCTCTTATCTGAAAAATAGGACTCAAAGAGTTCTGTTGAGTTCTGTTGAGGTCAGAAATTTTTAACCACGTATTTGTTACTTCGGGTATACCGCAAGGTATATAGGACCATTATTCTTTACATTATATAGAAGGTCATCCATAGCATGATAATTTTATTGTACATCGAACTTAACTATATTTGTCGAATGTTGAAGATCTTTGTGTATTTTTAAATTCAAAGTAACTTTTAATCTTCATACCTCTTCTATAATTAACAAAGCCAAAGATGTTATTTTTATTAAATGCTATTCCAAGGAATCCAACGACTCTTTCACTAGAATCTTGTTCATGTGGTTGGAGTCTACAACACAGAATTCACCAAGGCCCTATTAAATCTATTCAGAAGCGATTTCTTCTTCTTGCCCTTCGTGATTTTATCCCGATCGCAGTGTACCATCGTACTCTTCTTCTTTAACTAACAGCAGTACCAAACTTATTGTTACTTTTCTTCATAAATTAATTATCGGTGATAATAGTTCCTCTATAACTACCTTTCTAATTAAAAAAATAAGAAAATTATGCTATTGCACAAAAGATGTGTATTGTGTAAAAATTATAATAAATTTTATATTACAATCTCTATAGTGAAGGAAACATTTTTTTAATGGTTTCACACCCATTTTCCAATTTTTTTAACTTTAGGGCGTATTTGGCAAAAAAAAAAAAAAAACGGAATTATATGTGGATTTTATTTCAATTTCAATCTTAAGTTCTGAAACTGAATTTCAAGCCATCTGGTAGGGATTAGAATCTGCCCCATTAATTTTTAATCCCCAGTTTTCAGCCTTGGACGCATATTTTCAGATTTTATTATTGAGCTCTGAAAATAAATTTGAAGTCGATTGGAATAGAATTAGAATTCGACTGATTCATCTTTAATTCTCATTTTTCAAAAGCTGTGAAAGACTTATATTTTACATTTTAATGATGAGCTCTTAAACTATGAATTTGAAGTTCATCGGCTAAGAATAAGAATTTCCCCAATTTAACATTGTTTTCCCATTTATGCCCAATTTTCATTTTCGAAAGTATTGTGGTTTAGGCTGTGCGATGTTAAATGAGTCATGTGGGAAACTTATTTGTTTCTCAAAGTATCTTAATATTATTTACAATTAGGATTTTCCTATATCATATAGCTGCAATAGGATCAATCTAGTTTGCAAGTGTATATAATCTTCGACGCGACAAAGCTTTAGTTAACTAGTTTTCTATTTCACTTAACACTTAATATTAAATTCTTTTTTGTTTCTTTCTTTTCTTCCTTTCATAATGTTCTTCTTCCGCCTATTTTATTCTTGATGTGACTTTTTATACCATTGCAGAGGGTATTATAAATTTGTCACGATATGTGTAATGCATTGAAGGAGCCATCTCATACCGCATAAAGTATATGTGTTATTTATCAGGACAACGAGACGAGTTGATATAGCCAAGTCCGTCTATCCTTCTGTCAATCTGTTTATATGCAAACTAATCTCTCAGTTTTTTAGCTAGTTGAATGATTTGGTATAGAGCCTTCTTTTTGCTGCAGGCAGCACATATATCGGAACCGAACAGATCAAACCACTGTGCATATAGCTCCCAATCGGACAATCGGCTCAAAAGTTAGTATAAAGACCGGGAAAATTGAGAGCGTAATGTAATAGCTGTTAGATGCAAGAATTACAAAAAAGAGTTGCTGTATAAAGAATTTTTTTTGATTTTTTATTTATCTTGATAAAATGTACGAGTTATGCGAAAAACTGTAATTTCTAGACGTATACCAAAAATCATTAAAATCCAATTACTATATCATATATATAGGTACCATCGCTTCAAAAGTTGTTGTATGGAAAACTTTTTTATTTCTCAAGGTATTTTGAATAAATTTTGGGATTTCTAAAAGCATTAAGATCGGATAACTATATCATATAGCTCTGCAATGGTATGTAATCTTCGTCGCGCCGTAGATAGCCTTTCCTTACTAGTTTTATGATAATTTAATTATTTGTGAAATACGTTCCGCTGTTGTTTTCCCTATTTGTCGTTCCAACTTATGCAACTGACAACATCAACGCAAAATTTATTATTTCTTGTTTTTTTTTTTTTTTGTGTATTATGTTACTTTCAATAATAGTGAAAGAATTACTCTATTTGGAAAAATTTGTGAGACTATCTTAATTAAAAGATGAAAATCTATCGTATAGCTTAAAAACGAGTTCGGCAAGCATACCGTTTAATTTTGTTTTCAAATTCCGGGGTATAAACATAAACTGCCATCTCAGAAATCTGAAATTGTGGCATAGTGTTATGAAACCTGTGGCTAGAAATTATTATTGTCTAAAATTATTTATGAGCAACTTTGAAAATAAGGCTCATCGTCGTATAAGAATCAATAATGTTAGATATTCAGTTCAGACTACTTTTGTAAATAATGGGAACTTTTGAATTATAATGTTCAGACCTTCACATGCACTGAAAGTGAACTGTCATAGACTGTCATAAATCCAAACGGTACTTATCCATTCTGGTCTTCATTAAATAATAGATCGACATCATACTCCGACTTTTGAAGATTATTTTGCATCCAAGTTATGTCCTCTGACGTTTTACTTGAGGTACCCATCAGCTACATCATAAATCTTGTCCAAAAAATTCCGTTATTGCGTGTACAACTACATTGTTTGTACTTGGTAGAAACTAATACTAGTAATGTAGAATTTAACTCTTTTATATGAAGGTGCTTATATGTAAATTTATGTTTATGTATTTAATGTAATGTATGTATTCAATTTCACAATGTTCAAATTATGTATATAGAAATTAGAATATAAATCAGCAACCCGAATTGTAGCTAACTACCTAGAAGTCGCAGCCGATGGGGAAAGGACAAGATAACCATACAAACGGATATAATTTAATAATATTCTATTTAAAATATCAATACTTGATCGGCTTGCGGTAGGCGCTCAGCCGTAATATTTCTAAGGCACAAATAGGAAAGTTTAAATAGAAAAGCTTATACTTATTGCATCAAATAAAGATTATTATACATTTTCTTTTACTGAAATGAAACCTGAAAGGAGTTTCTTGTAATTAAGATATACAAAATTAATACGTACATTATCATTTAATTTTCCAACTCTACTATTGATGTTGCTGTCATTACTTCGAAATACCGATGTCAATGAATATTTCGATCCGGGCTCCAAATTTCCGGCTCGCTTTCGGTCTCTTGTTAAGCAATATTCCAAAGAGGTCCCAAATAAAATATCTCGTCCATCTAATTAAATTACACATTCATAAAATCAAACTATACGAAGGACTACTAAATTATAAATTTTTATTTCGAAATAGTAAAAGTAAATTAAATTTGATTCCCACCGTTTGCTTGGTTATTTATTAATTCAATATAAAGCTCATAACGTTATAAATTAATAATATTGTTAATTGTTCACGTTAACATGATAAACAACGAAAACCAGAATATTGTTTTTACTGAATGCTCTTAGTAGAGATTAAGGATATCTAATATGGTCTGGCTTAGGTACTAAAAACAGTACGACCGACATTATTAACAGACATACGAATGTGAAAGAAATTAAAATATACAATAAAAATAAATAAAATACTTACTGTGATAATCTTTTTTGCCAATGTCAAAAAAGCTGGTAGTAAGTGCTCTTTTTTTTGATATAATACGCCTTTTCTGTGACTTTCTTTCCAATTCTAAATATTTTTATTAAATAACAAAAATATATTAAGGCATTATAATAACAGAATTAAATATACTTGAATCTGTGTCAAACAGATTTATACAAAAAATAAATAGAAAAATGAAAACAAACTAAACTTACGTATATTCATTCCAATGTTTAATTCCTTTATCTTTTCAAGGGCAACATGCATAAGTAATTCTGCTTCGATGTCGGCTAGTTTTTCTAAGGATGTATCCTTTAACTGAAATACCTGACCTTGTTCCGAAATCCATGTACAATTATCCTTCACACAAAACAATGAAATATAACATGTAAATCTCATCATAGATAAAACTAAAACATAGCTAAATATGTACTTTGGCTTGGGAAATTCGGGGGATGACTGTAAAGAGCCAAAAGACGACTTGGAAGGCTCGAAGTTGCTCGCGAATAGGTGAACAGCCAATTTATTAACAACGACAAGGTCGATTTTACTGTGAAATGCGTAAAAGCCATCCACCATAAAAAACATGACATAGGAAGACATACAATACAGAAGAGTATATATAACACCGAATGAAGAAATGGTGGCATAACACTATTTAACGGGACTAATACACTTCTATAAAGCTATCTCTTAAAGAATTCAATTATATAAAATTAATTAGATTGAATTCGCTTGTTGTAGTGATTTGTGTTACTTACCGACGGAGCCCAGTTTTGGAGATGTGAGATAAAGTCCTGACTGTCGTGTTGTCTATTTTGACATTTTGAACGACTTCCCCAAATCTTTCTTGAAACAAATTGTCCAACATTAGATAAAGATTTCGATTTTTGCATGTTTGTTGTTTCATTTTTAGAATCTGAAAGTTAAATATTTCTATGTATATTTATGTTAAATTTAATTTAATTTATGCGTATTTCGAAAATTGTTGTGTGCCCTCTTATTTTACTTGTCTGCTATACATATGTAAGTAGATAGTATATACATATACCGCAAAAAAATAATAATATATTTGACAAAAATAAAAAGAAAAAATGAAGCAACCGTAATTATAGGATTTTTTTCAAATTACCTACCAGGAATAAACCGCATATTTTCTGTACATATACATATAATCGTATGTACATATGTAAGATCGTACATATGGACGTTTACTTACTTATATATATTTCATTTACATTTCCATTTTTTAAGCTCTGACTATTTAAAGGTTCAACAGAATTTGCGTGCCAAAAATTCGAAAGAAACTGCGAACTCGATGATAGTAAGGCGCTAGCAGTTCTTCCAGTTTTCTCTTTCGCATGATGTTGTTGGTAGGGACTTGTGGGTGATGCTGGAGCTGATTTGCAAACTGAATGTGTGTTTTTATGCTCTATGCTTTTTTCATGGCAGCTTTTGTCATATTCCATTTTCTTGCGTACTCGCTCATCTAAGTCCTTTTGCCAGGCAATGTGAGCATTTCGTAAGTTTCTAGAATTCTCAATGCCGCGTATGAAGTCCAATGCAACAACGGCCCAGGCGTCTAAAGTTTGTACTGCTTTATTGTTGTCCTCGTCAATTCCTGGTGGGTTAATTTCACCTTTTGCTTTAATGTTCCTTAAATTTCGATCATAATTTACTGACTTGAAACGATTTGCATCTCCATCGTGAACACTCTTTTTCCGAGCCATTCGCAAATATCTTTTAATTGTATCACTCACTGATTGGGAGACGTCCTCATTATCAATTGAGCTTTTCCTCTGATTTGAATGGATCGGTACTGAATGTCTTTTTTCTCTAGACTCTTCCTCAAATGCTGCAGAGATATTATTACTATGTTCCATTATTAATTCATATTGTTCAGCAATTAATTTTAATTCACACAATTGAATAAATTTTGTTTGCGTCCCGCACGAGTTCAGGTTCTTTTGACGTTTTGTCTGTTCTAAATTAGTGAGAATCGCACTGGCTTTATGTCTTCGCGGACTATGATCAAGCTCAAGTGATTTTGGAGGATTTCGTAAACGTTTTGTTAAAGTTTCGCAACTGGTATTTGCTCTTGGGCTTACGCTTTTTAGTGTTGTGTTTTGAATTTCACTATTATTACAATATATATTATTCTTGGGAGATTGAAATTTTGAAATGCTTTTTTGGGAGTTCTCATAGCCACTAGCATAATTAAACAGACTTGAAAATGAAGCAGCACGACCAAGACTCGTTTTGGTTGGCTCAGAGGAATGTAGTATACGATGCAGTTGCTGCTTTTTTAATATATTATATATTTTCTTAAGAAGAGCTTTATCTTCAAGAAGGGCTGGTGTTATATGTTCGTAGGCTATTTGAATGCCTCCGACCGACGAAGTTTTATGCAATTCCCTCAGTCGATCTAAGAGTTCTGACTCACATTGTTTTTCACTGGAAATGTTCTCTGGAGATTGAGAGGATGACTGTTTGTTTGATGTAAATCTGTGACTTTTAACAGGGCGCCGTGAACTGGGTGAGGCTGTTTGATCAGGACGAACGGTTTTTGTACCAAGAAGAGTCGTAGTTTTGAGGGTGTCACAAATTTTTAAGCATGATTGCAAGAGCTCAATAATTTGATCAATATTTTCGTTCTCGTCGTGTTCTTTTAGTTGTGCATGAGCTGCATAATTGCTTCGGTGTCGTGACAGTATTTTGAGTCTCTTTCTCGAACTTTTAGTGGCTCCTGGAAATGAAGACTTTCGCCGCCATAAAATAAAGCGAGGTTCCGAAGCACAAACTCGCTGGAATTGAGTCTCAATATGGGCTATATTATCTACTCCATGCTGCATACCATCAGGCAATAATTTGCGACCAGCATCAGTCATATATCTCCATGTTTTTCTAGTTAATAGCCACCGTTCCCGTTTCTTCTCCTTTTCTTTGATGTGGCATCGCCGTCGTCCGGATGGTGAGGAGGATATTACACCTATTGGCTTTGCGGTCATTGTTGTAGCATTTTCTTGATTATTTGTATGGTTTGAGTTAATTGTCGATATGTCCCTTGATACAAGACTAGAAGCTTTTTCAATTCGGTTAAGTTCATCAAGCACTTCATCTAAAGGACCTGATCGTTTTTTTACAACTGTTATAGGACGACGCAAAGTACTGTTCTGTTGTCCCGCGAAATTAAGTACTTTATCTCTCTTTAAATCCATTGCTTGTTTATTTGTCACTGATGATGCCATCTGAAACAAATATAATCATTAAAGCAAAAATCATTTTAATGGCATTAGCAGGTAATTAATGTATTCAGCAGACAAGTTTTCAAACAAATGGAAAAGAGCATACTACAACAGTCGAATATATATATTTAAATTTTAAAGAGTGCGAAGTTATTCATAGAGTGTTTCTTTTCGTATTACTCGACTACCTTTGCTTATGGCAATGAAGGTGACTACTACGTGGCACTTTTAGCTCTAGCTAAAATGGAACATTCATAGAACGCACCCGCTCGACCTTTGTATTAACGATTAAATAAAAGAAACACCTCCTCGATCTGGGAAGATGAAGATATAAAAAAGAAACTCAATGTCAAGTTAAAATCATAAAATTTAATAATTGATCACTGATCTTAAATACATAATTACATTAATGTCCTACAAAAAAAAAAAAAAAGGAAATAATAAATACTCAATTTTAGAGTGTAATAGAATGAACACAAGTTGTTGAGTAAAAATAAGCTGTAATGCACCTGTCTACCCATAGACTGCTAAAAAGGATTTAATAAATTCGGAACAATAGGAGATCTATAATGAGTTTATGCGAAAGATTCTAGATTTCAATTCGAAGAGTTTGATTGAACAGTGGATTTTTAAATCTCACTAATCTTAGGCCAGTCTTTACCTTTCGCGAACATGAACTAATTCTGAAATAATTTACTTTTAGGCCAATATGCTATTGTTTTGATTCAAATAATCTTATAATTGTTGATTATGACTAAATGATTAAGTGCTGTTGGCGAATAAGTACATTATAAACGAATTTGATTTCAGAATGAAATTTGGATGACTATCTAATTAATATTTACAAATTAAGTAATACTTACTTGACCGAAAAAAAGTTAAGCTTATCTTAATATAACAAAATTTAGATTGAGTCAGGTTTGATAAAATCTTGTATTTGATTCAATACTCGTACTGGAGACATAAACCCTATTATCGGCAACAATTTAAATTTTTTACTACAAAATGATTATTATAAATAATTATATGATTTATATGTTGACTTTCTTAAATTGAACCACTGAAGTAGGCCAAAGAATACAATTCTTTCCATTGTCCTTACGTTCGGTAAAGTTTTTCTGTTAATCTGTCTCTTACTTAAAAACTCAATCATGTTAAATGTATATTCTATTAGCGTTCTTATTTTTAAGTATAAATATACAAAATTAAAAATCTAATCTTAAGTTTCTTATCTCTATTGTTACCTGGACAGTTACCTTGCTCTATTTTATTGATCTTCCTTATCCAATTCTCAAGTAATGATGTACGCTTCTGTCTTTAAGCAAATAATTAATTAAAACTAATCAGGGAAAGTTAAAATGGGCTAAAACAGTGCAAATTCATTTTCACAGTTCTATTCTAAAATTTAAGGCACATATGTTTCTTATTGTATGGAAAATCGGCCTCGAAGGACTAAAAATCGACCCCCACGGTAGAGAACGTCGAATTTTTTTTCGAAGCTTTACATTAAAATCTAAACTATGTCGACTTCAAATTCAGTTTTCTTCTATTCTTCGAAAGCGGCGAACAATGGGGACAAAAATGAATGAGGTAGTTCTAAATTTTACCCATACGACTTTAAACCGAGTCCACAAGCTTTTTTAAAAATACGCCCCAAACACTATTGAAAACTTATTTCTTCACTATTTCAGCGGTGCTCATAAATAATTAAAAAGCAAACTGTTAACAGACATTTTTAATTCGTACTTCATTCAGTGGGGGAAAACTTTTTTTTCATTGCTCAATCGGTTTTAAATTCATTTTAAAAATTCAATATAAAAATTGAGTAAAGACTACATACCACATTTTTTGGAAAATATACACCTAATAAGGACAAATTAGTATTGAATTTTTAGAAGAAAAATTAGAATTTTTTGTATGAAAAAGTCTAATTTTCCCTATTCACGAGCCCCGATTAAGTTCAAACGCAGTATCGGAGCTCTAAATTCAAAAATAAAAAAATGTTTCACTTTTTTCGCTCAATCTGCACCCAAAGTGGTAATATCGAGATCAAATTTTGTATGAGGAAAATTTTTATTTTTACCCGATTCACTTCAACCTCGGTTTTAAGCTTTAAATTAAAAAAAAAAATTGATGTGTATAGTATAAAAAATATATGTAATGCATTGAAGAAGTCATTTCCGTAAACTATATGTTTATGTTTATGTTTACTATATGTGTATATATATAATTTTATCAGGGCTAGACGAGTTAATATAGCCATGTCCGTCTGTGCGTCCGTTTATATGCAAATTAGAGTCTGAGCTTATGAGCTACTTAGGTAGATGCAATTTGTTGCAAGCAGTACATATGTATGTCAGAAGTGTATACTATAGCTGTCATAGGAATAGTGGACTTAAAAGTTGTTGTACGGAAAAGTTTTTTGTTTTTCAAGGTATCTTAATGAACTTTACAAGTTGGATTTTACTGTCATATAGATGTCAAGAAACAAACCAGTGCATATAATTTTCGGCGCGCCTAAGATACATAGGAATTCTTTACTAGTTTGTTTGTACTCACCATTAAGCATTTATATTCAATTATGTGCATATATATATAGTGTTAGAACATTCATAAGCCTGTTTGAACACTCGCATATGAGCACTTTCACGTATTTTCACTTTTTTCTATAAGCACACTTGTAGGCATACATAGTAAATATATACAAATACTAATGCAAGTGTGTGCACGTAAATACATTCATTCTTAACTATGTCTGTATATGTACAAAATACGATATAAATAAGTCCATATAAATTTTATATTAAAGTTCACACAAGATCGTAATACTCACATTAATTGCAACGTTTTTGTAGTCATATAGTAGAGAAAGGCTTTATGATTAGGTTAAAAAGCCGCTAGAAATTAATATTCATATTGCAATATATTTAATAAATTTCTTAATTGGTGCTTTGAACGAAAAATAATTTAAAAAACACAACAATTTAGACTGTTCTACAAACTCGAGTCTCGAGAATAACGTCAAATATTTTGAGAGCATGCATAAAAAGATAGAATATATAAAAAAACAGTTTATTCTTGAGAAATTATGGCACTATGTATATGTATGTTTATAAATACATATATTTGTACATACATATGAGCCTGTATATATATATATATAAGTAATGGGATTTACGAGAATGTATAAATACTCTCTCACCGTTGTGCAGACTCGTTTGTATAAATACCTACGAATACCATAACTGAAAATGTTTAAGTTTGTGTTTATTTGTCTTTATTTATGTATATACATATTTTATGAAATATACTTATATACATAAATAAATTTATAGATATATGCATGTACTAGTACATCCAAAATACCTCAAATGTTTATTATAATATAAGATTAATTTATAAATACTAGTATATACATACATACATATAAGTACACTCTTGGGTTCAGTTCTTCATCCATTTACCTTCCTTAGATTACAATTATATAATTACAATCTTCTTTTCGATTATTGATAGTTAAAAAGTATTCACTGGTTGCTCACGCTTAAGTCAAGCAAAATATCATTGGCGAAATTTTTGTTTCGCTTACTAAGCTTTTAAAAAGTGCTAACTGATCCCACCCATCTTATTTGAAATTAAATAAAAAAATTAGAAAGCTCTGCGTTGTGCTTTCAGTAATTTGCTTACACATAAACAAAACATCGTCAATTTTTATTTTTAAACCTGTACCCGATGTTGGGTAATTGTATCTTACACCCGGAAGATGAATCTCCAAATCTAAAAACTACACTCAGAAAAAACGTTCAAAATTATACTTTGACCAAGCTTGCATCTTTACCGTTTTCATCTAACAATTTTCATTTTTTGGTTACTTTTAAGTTTAGTAAATTTATTTTAATTTCTGGATTTGACGTTGATTTTTTGAAAGTGTTATAGAATTCATTCATCAACTTATTTTTTTTGATTAATTAGTTTAAAGCCAAAAAAGAAATAGGACTTATGATACTCTATTCTCATCAGTTCACGTGATATCAACTTTAGCTTAGGAAAAGTTAAATTATTGGTATCTGTTATTTGTTATAAAATTTAATATTAGACACTTATCTATAACATACTGTTGTGTAGAAAAAAAGGCACACATAAAAAAAAGGTATTAAATAAAAATATAAAATCTAGACCGAACATTCAAATAATAACACTAGTATGGAAAAATAACACTGGGTAATAAATGGGGCTTAAAAGTTATTTTCAGTTGTTTCAGGTTGTTTTTAGTTTCACCCGATTTACTTCAGTTTCAGAACTTTACGTTAAAATCAAATATATGTACATGCGTCTCAGTTACATGCGCCATGGGGTTATTATATGGGTGAGTTGCTCCGATTTTAGAAATTACAAATTATTATTTTTTAAGTAAGTTCGGTCACTAAAAATTAAAAAGGTGTGACTGTTTTGACAATAATCCGAAAACACAGTTTTATATAGCCTTAAAGATTATCTAAACAAAATAAAAGGAGATTAATGTCATCAAATTCAACTACTCTCGTCCAAACGGTTTCAGACCAATACAGAATTTTAATTGATGCCGCTCTCCTATTATTTTAAAACCTAACCAAGCTACGAAGCATCCAAGTACATATAAAACAATCATACAATATAAGATAACTGTTCCAAGTTCCACGGGGACCTGGAATATGAAGGGAAAAGTAGTAACAAGATTTTTGTAGGCTAAATATGAAATAAAAGTTATTTTGTCACCAAATTTGGAGGATTATAATTTTTTTGAATTTCTCCAAATGTTTTGCATAAGCAACAAATAATAATTTACTGATTGTATATGTAATCGATACAACACCTTTTGAACCGATTGTTCCTATGGGAGCTATATGCTATAGTGGTCGAATCTGGGCTAAAAATTCACTTAAAATATTGACCTTCGTGGCAAATGTCTGGGCTTTCCGGGAAGATCAATATAGAAGAAAATTTTTAAAATCAGTTAATTTAATTTTTTTTAAAGTAATATTCCTGATTTCTTTAAGCCAAGCGACAAGCACCAAAATAACTTTTCTGTTAATAGAGGGAAGACTGTCAGCTAACCGGAGCAGCAAGGGAAATAACCTGGAACTTCTTCGGTGGTCCGTGCCGTCCTTGGAGCTTACGGCTGGAGCGACCATACTGTCCACATGAGGGCGGTTGGAAACAGATCCGTGGTCCCGTATTTTCTCTGCCATGGGTGGACACCAATGGTGGTCCGGCGAGAGGTGATAACTAGAAACTCCAATTCAAAGTTTGACAAGTCCCCTTCCTGACTACTCGTGGGAAGAATCACCCCTGCCATTAGCAAGGACTGATAATCTTCCTATATCTCGCAAAAACATTCAACCTTTAATTCAAAAAAGTGTTTTCATCGCTAATGGTTTCTGCTAATTTTTAACTTACGCAGTACGGAGGAAATATTTGGAAAATACAGGGTGTTCATTTTTAAATTTTCTTTTGCGGTAAACTAAATTTTAAACTAATTTTAATAAATGCTTTCCCAAAGCGTCCACCTAACGTAGAAAATGCAAAGCATAGATTGCAATCGAACGACTGTCCAGTTATTTTTAGCAGAAACCTTGTCGAACGCATGGCTTAATGTCTTATATTGGCTGCGTACAGTTGAGAAAAGTTATTAGTGCTCTGCTGGCGAGTTTCTGCTGCATCTCAGAGGTGTGAGGCCATATCGCCAAAATTGTTCAACTATATAAGTACGCTCAAGCTATTGCAGTACCAAAAAGCGTATAACCCTGAAGTGCACTGAGGTTTTAAATAATTGCTACTAAGAGTTGTGTTAATATTAGGTAGAGCACACGTGCTAAAATAACTTATGTTACAGGCAAGGTCAACTAAGTTGCAAATAGATCTGCATCAGCAGACTACTGAGATCATGGGCTAGTGTAAAACTTTGTCGAGTCTACTTCAACCTCAACCCTAAGTCCAAATTTTCACACAGTTGGGAATGTGGGATCGACGGAAGCATTGGTATATGCACCGCCTGCAAAGCACTCAGTATATGCAACTCTGCGATGCAGAAATCTTTACAGAGTTAACAGCACTATGAGTAATAAAAAATGAATAATTTGTGAGTTTATAATGCGTTTACAATTAAAAATAAAGTACATATATATTGTTTTGAACCTCGTCAGTGTAGCCTATATACAGCTCAGATAGGTGTCTCAGTTAATATGAAAAATTTAAAGCTAGAAAATGGGCGAGATATTGACAAGTTGGAAAAAGACAATTCCAAAAAAGGCTGTGGAGGTCTGAAATGGTCTTGTCAAAAGTGCAATGACTTTCAATTGAATTTCTCCAAAATGTATAATTCTGTAAGAAGTCACATGTTCCTCTTCCATCTTCCTCTGTAATGGCTAATCCCCCTTTAGAAAATTTATCAACCCCTCACCGTTTAGAATTATTTCCGGTTCGATTTTTCTTGCCTTCACCTTCACCTTCAACCGGCCATTCTTCCTTTGAACACCCCGATAATTCTATAATTACTTATCAATTTTCTGTTCATGTTTAAGCATCTTCTCCAAATCAAGCTCTGGCTAGTGCTTCAACTACAGCTCGAGTTATTAGTTCAGCTGTCCCTCCAGAGCCGGCTGATATTGCAACTCCACTTCGGGTTGTGTCTGCGGCTCCACCTCCGGTTACGGCTTCAATTACAGCCGATGCTGGTACTGCAGCCCTAACTGTGCTTCCAGGTTCGGCAACTGTTCAATGTCCTCACCCTGCCCCGACTCCTAATGCTTACTGTTGTTGCACCGCGAAAACAAAATTTCCTATTTAGACTTTCAGCTGATGCGAAGCTATAGCTGCATTTATTTCTAGCAAATCTTCAGCCAATGTATCAACATCTAGAGTTAACGAATTCGACCGGTATCTAAATTTTTAAGCTAGAGGGTCTCTCTCGCAAGCAACCATTAGTAATAATCTTCCAAAAAACTAGATCGTTGTTCTGATTTATTACATATTAGCTATCAGAATATTAGAGGTTTAGTATCTAAACTTAAAAATCTATATTTACAAAGTTCTTCCTCAAATTATTGCTTTTCCTGGGGCATGGCTTAATTTCTCAATTTAAAATTCGGAAGTTTTTTCTACTAATTTTATATCCTACATGAAAGATAGAACAACTAGACGTGGTTTTGGGTTCTCCGTTCCACCTCTTGATGCTGAAATAGTAGATCTATTTATTTGCAGCATTTAAGCTGCATTAAATATATATCAACACTTATATGTGATAAAGACATGTTTGTCGTTTTAGGCGAATTTCTAAACGTATTTCAAAAATCATCAAGATCGAACCACTATATCAATTATTATCATTTCCAAGTAAGTAATGTTGTATTGCCTGCTTCAATCAAGCCTCCCTAGTTTACACATCGATTTTCAAATTTGAAAAATATGAAACCTAAACTAATTAAAAAGTTTATTGCTAAATCAAATTTCCTTCTCTTTAATATAATGATCCTATAATGAGTATCTAATGCGCTGCAGGAATCAGTTTGAGCGGAATCCCAAACTTTTTTATAAATGTGTTAACTCTAAACACAACAACTCATCTATGCCTCCTAGATTTATCCTGAAGAATGAAAGATCCACTGATGATTTAACTAGAGCTAATCTTCTTGCAAATTTCATTCATTTCATACTTCCGTCAACAACTCTTATCCTTATCATATTTCTTCATCTAGTCTTTATTTGCCCCTATCATTACTGATAACTGTCCAGTTTCAACTATGAAATCTTTAAAATCTTCATATTTTCCTGGGCATAACAACATACCTAGTTGCATGTTCAGAAAATGCTTGAGCTCATAACATCTTCCAATACTCAAACTTTTTAAGTTATCTGTTGAATCTGCAATTTTTCCATGCCCAGAGGAATTGGAAAGTTATCTGCCATGCTGAAACCATTCGAAAAAGCTAGATCAACTTGAATTCTCCTCCACACTTCTGACCTGGATTGCCTCTTATTTAAAAAACAGCTAGCTATATTTTTCTGCTCTCTAAATGGTTGTTTATGACTTTTAATCGAATTACTCTATACTTAGTTACGCACAAACTCCACAAACTTAGTATCATTCTGCATATCTCCTCTATAAGTAACAAAGCCAAGGGTGTTCTTGGATTCATTAAACGTTGGTCCAAGGAGTTTAATGACCCCTTTGTACCAAACTCCTTTATACTTCTCTAGTTCGCTCCATACTAGAATATTGTTCATGTGTTTGGAGTCCTCAATATGGAATCCATCAAGTTCGTATTGAATCCATACAGAATCAATTCCTCCTCTTTGCCCTTCGTGGCTTAAACTGGGATCCCGATCGCCGTCTTCCAACGTACTCTGATAGGCTCTTACTCATTGATCTCCCTTCATTAACTAACCGTAAAACTATCCTTGGTATTATTTTTCTTCATAAATTAATTATCGGTGACATTAGCTCTCCTTTTCTATTATCTCGACTTATCTTTCATGTTCCTCGTAGACTAACAAGAAATTATTATCCCTTATTTTTATCTAATTGTACAACTGACTACGCGTTGCACAATCGATTCCGTGTACTGTGCTCTAATTGCAACTAATTTTATCCCCTTATCTCCTTAGAACTCTCTCTCTTTCACCTCAAATCTGCTCTTCTGTTCTATCTTCGGGAAAACCTCAATCATTGATGGTTGACGTGGTTGCTGCCTTGGCAACACTACTTCTTTTTTGGTTGGTGTTTTCCTGCATTATCCTTATCTTACTTTATTACTCTCTTACTTTCTATCCTTTTACTATTCTAGTCTATTTTCATTATATTTTCAACAATCTTTATATTTCTTTTTCGCCTTCTTTTCTGGTCTGATTGGGTTTTTTTGCCTGGGTTTTTCCCCAATCCTGTGCAACAAATGTTGGATCATAAAATTTAATTTGTTATTTAATGCTTAAATAGGCTTAAATATAATATTAACTTAATCTTATTCTGTAATTTTGCATTTAATTTAATTTCTTAATTTTTTAATTTAATTTACATTATAAAAATTTTGTTAGCTTTGGTAATTATTCACTCGATTGCAATTAGTTGATTTTTTAATAAGTAAATAAAAAAAACTGACTATGCCTTGCACAACCGATTCCATGTAATGTGCTCTAATTATAACGAAATACATCACATAATCTCTATACAACTCTCTCTCTCTCTCTCTGTCTCACCTTAAATCAGCTCTAAAAATGATCATTGAAGGTTGACGGGATTGCAGCCTTGGCAATACTGCTTCCTTTTTGAATTATGTTGACTTAACATCAGTAAATAAGTCCGGATACGAACCTTAAATCGGTATGTAATCTTTGGCGCGCCGAAGATAGCCTTTCCTTACTAGTTTGTTTCTCAAGGTCTCTTGATAAAATTTACAAGTTATATGAAAAGTGGAAATTTAAACGTATACCAAAAATCATAAGGATCAAACCATTTTACTACATAGATTGTTTCTATGGGGAACAATTGGTTCAAAAGTTTTGGTACGGAAAACTTTTACTCGTTTTGATCAGATTTTATATAACTTCCATAGAAACAATCGACTTTGCAAATGTGTACATAGCCTCTCTTTACTAGTTCAACAGTTTTGTTTTGGTTTTTACAAATATTTTTGTGACTTACCAAACTCGGGACCGGATGGGTTGTTATACAAGATTTAATTTATTATAAATGCGAGAAAATGAAACAGTTTTCGAGAAAAACATATAAAAAAACACAAAAATTATGTTTACTAGTAATATAAACAAAATATATTCGCTGACCGATTGCAAAGTATATTTTGTTTAAATTTTATTTATGTCTTGTCATTTTCGGGTTACAATTTCATGAACTTAAGTAAATATATACCAAGTACCTGAAAGCACTCGTACAATTGTATTTGCAGATATCCGAGTTACTTATGAGTGTTCATATTAACATGTACTTACATATACATAAGTATTTATGAAAATATATATTGTATTTATGTATATGTAAGTACTAAATAAGTAAGCATATTTACTAACCAGCAATAGCAATCGATAGACATTATTCACAGCCAATTCTAAAATGTATAATTAGTATTATTTTAATTTATACACATGCCCGAAGTCGTTGCCTTACGACTAATATTGTACTATATAATAAGAATAAAGTATATTTAAATTACAAAAAAAGACCTTTGCGTGTGTGTACATATGCACCATGTTGAAGGTATGTACATATGTTCAATTTAAAACTTCAAAAATTTGACTTTGACATTCCACTGAGAAGTAATATTTGACTTTGAATTAATATTAACATGTGTATAGACCAATAATATATTGTATGCATGCAATATAAAGAAATTCGTGAAATAAAACTATATAAAGCAATTACAAAAATATACAGCATAGAGAAAGCTTGTAGTTTCCCCTGCCTGAAAAGAAGTTAACGTTACAATACCATTCATAATATGTCTATACAAATATAACCATGCCCAATGCTATTTTTTTTTGTTAAATCATATACATACAATATATTTGTCACATTTGTTACTATATCTAATATTGTCACAATTATGTTTTGGTTTCACATACTTCATTATTATTAATAGTACGTACGTAATTTTACTCATTCATTTCTAATACAATCTTATAATTATACGTACGTGGAGATGTACCATTGTATTTGCATCTGTATAATAGAGTAACGTGTATGTTATTAGTCTTTATAGTTACATGATTTCCTATTAAATAAGTGCATACTATATTTAGTTCTCACATTTTGTCCTCTGTCATCTATAAGTTAATGCTTCCTGTTTTTATGTACATACATTATATGTATGTATAATCAACTCATGTACATAATTAGGCAATATTTAATCGATTGACCAGATATCGTAATAATTATATTTGTATATATACATAAGCTAATATCTAAGTAAATTACAATCTATATATATTCATTCATAAGGACATACATACATACTTATAGTCAATAGGTTGAGTAATTTGTGTGTATGTGAGTGTGTTCCAGTTAGAAAATAACTTTTATATATGCATTTATATACATATATAATCTTTTATAATCAATATTTTTCTTGTTTTGCAGTTTGAACTTTCAAGGAATTAACTTTTAGTTTTTTTTACTTTAATACTGTTAATGTCGCCCAATCCAACGAACGTCTAATTTAACAGTATTCCTGATATTCATTATACAACAAAGCAGTTATCGGAAGCTGTACACAGAATATTGTCCTTAGATCCTTAAATATTGTAAATTATTTATGTAATGCTTATACAAATATGAAGTGATTGCAAATTAAAGTCCTATCAAAGGACAGCAATAGCTTTGAAAACGTGCATATACATATACGCACATGTACACAGAGACACATTTGCATGCATACATATGTATGTATGTATTAGCATGAGGAAACACACATTCATTTTCATGGGTATGAAAACTACATATGTATAAATGTTGGTATATTTTAAGCTTAGTAAATACTCAGTCATTAACAGATTACAGGCATATAAAATTATAATATGTATATATAAGATATATCATATACATATGTATATATACATATATCTTACATATTGTACACCAGAATATACATACATATATATTGCAAGAATAATATTATATATTGCAGGAACTTAGTATTTATATACCATAATACATAGTATATATGCACATAAATATATAAGTACATATGAATGTATATCACGTGTACACACAAAAAGTGTATTTACATACATCCGAACAGACATACATATGTAAATATTTATCTTTTGACCATAGATAACTTTTAACATAGTATGTACATATTCAGATATATGTCATAAATGTACATACTAAATGATTATTTTTCCTATAAAATACATAACCGTGTTTATATATATATAAAATAATGTAACTATATATAATCGTTGTTACACAACGACATATACATATATAAGTACATACTTATTTATATGTATATGTTTATATACACATAAATCTGTGCAAACCTAACGACTTAATTATATTTATATACTACTTACTAAAATATATATATGAGTGTGTATGTTTCATTATGTACTTCCCATATGTTTAATTGATATAGTTATTGAATTATTTGCATACATTCATACCTAAGTATTTATGTATGTATTAATGTTTGTGCTTATATTTAGTATACATAAGTATGCTGTATGTATCTCAAAAACAGTTTCCCGAATCCCAATGATTTGTTGGACTTCCTTGATTATTTGACTCACGACACATAGTCACGATTGGGATTTACTGAGTATTCATCGCTAAAACGTCCTGTTGCTGAAATCAAACGAAATTCAAACAGTTGAGATTTTTGTTTCATTTAATTAAAGATTCGAGATTCAACTTAAATTAAACGAAGACTCTAGTCGGAAAATGTAGACCATATATTACTTTTATGCGTGCGTAACAATCAATTATCATAGTATCAAGTAATGATCCAACAAGTTCGTTTTTACAATCTTAATCATTTCTTTTTAGGTTGTTAATATTTATACATAGTTTTTTTTCAATACATATAAACGATCGGCCTTAAAAATTTTTTTCTATTTCGGAAGATTTTATTAAAATCTGGTCAGTTAGCTATTATATTTTATTGTTATTATCTAAATTATTAAAAATATATCAGGTATACACTAATTTCCAATTAAATTGTTATTCCAGTAGTCTGCAGGGGTATATAATCTTTGATGCACCTTGCTTAAGTAGTTTTAATACAGTTTCTTGAATACATTTTTGTTTATTATATTATCATTATATGTTATTATATCCTTGCAGAGGGTATTAAAGCTTTATCACGAAATGTGTAATGAATTGAAGGAGCCATCTCCGACCCCATAAAGTGTATATATTATTGATCACGACGACGAGACGAGTTGATATAGGCATGTCCGTCTGCCCTTGTGTCCGTCTGCCCTTGTGTCCGTCTGTTTATAAGCAAACTAGTCTCTCAGTTTTTGTGGTAGGTGAATGAAATTTGCTATAGACCCTTTTTTTGCTGCAGGCAGCACATATATCAGAACTACTACAACTATATCATATAGCTCCCGAGCATATGTGCTATGTACCCTCTGGAAGGGTATAATTAAATAAATAAAATTAAATTAAATTAAATTAAATGACCATAAATATATGAACTATAATAAATTTTTTTTAATAATTTAATTGAGTAATAATAATTTACTTAGTTAGACAAGGATTTTGTACATAAAAAGAAGTGTGAAATCAAAATAAAGGACAAATTGTAGATATGTGAAGATAGTCTAATACTTACAATCCTCCATTAAGATAACCTGTGTATTTTCTATATTTGTACTACCTACAGAGTGCGGAATTAAGTTAAACTCGTCTTCTGGAAGTGTAGTGTTCCATCGAGACCTGGTACTTGGCCGGGGTGTGGATGTCACAGCCATTGTGGGTGCTGAATATAAACTTAAGTTTGTTGGACTAATAACTCCCGACACAGTGGAAATAGATCCAGCATATCCCAATAACTGCAAATGTGTAAATATATTTATTTTTATTATTAAAATCAAATGCCTTTGAGTGCCAATAATCATAATATAATAATATAATTTTAGATGGAAATCAATTTCTAGTCGAGAGTGCTAATCTAACGAACTCTAAAATATATTCAAACTTTAAAACATTCAGAGACAAAGAAACGATTAATGTTTGTATAAATTAGGTGTTTTGTTGGAAACATTTACGAAATTGTATGTGATACGGAGTATAATTCATATATTAGAACTAAATTTTAAAATGTGGGATTACATTTCCAGTCCCTGGATTATTTAAATAACTCAACTATTATTTTTGAGAAATAGTTTTTTTTTATTTTATTTAAAATTACATTACATTTAAGCCGTCTGGGGTATTAAATACAAATTAATTCTTTTTTATGGTCCATGGCAAAACAAAAAACACAATCAGACCAGGAAAGAAGGCGAAAGAAATATAAAGATTGTTGAAAATAGAATGAAAATAGACTAGAATAAAAAAAAATTATAGAAAGTAAGAGAGTAATAAAGTAATATAACACATCACATGGACATACATAATAAACAATGTGACCGAGTACTCTAGTTTGATTGAACCGAGGATCCACAGTAGATAGAGCAGATGCGTCAATGTATCGCGCTTCAAGCCAATCCATTGCTGTGGCGAAACTAATTAATAATTATAATGCTAGATACCCGACATAGAACTGCATCCATTTATACATTAAAAAGAAATATCAAAAATCAATTGAGTATATTAATTCTGAAGATCCACAGAAATAATCAGAATCTCGAGATTTTGAGCGGATTCTCGGTTGGTATCCGGACTTATTTAGTGATGTGTTAAATTATAATAAAGAAAGACAGAGAGAAAAGAGGACAATCCAGGAAAATACCAACCAAAAAAGAAGCAGTGCTGCCAAGGCAGCAACCACGTCAACCATCAATGATTAGTGTTTTCCCGAAGACAGGTTAGGCAATTCGAGAAAATAATAACTCTACAGATTTTCAGCTATTTTCCACCTGTGACCCAATTAATTTTTATGTTATATCTCTCGAAAAGAGTACATCTTTCTTTATACTAAAACTAATCCCGTGGAGCACTTATATTTCGATTTGAATGTTAACTGAAACTGAATTTGAAGTTAATGCGGTAAGAATTAAAATTTGCCCTGGACATCGTTGACCTCTTATTTAAGGAATCTTGAAGTAATATTAAATTAATTAATTAATATTAAAAAAAAAACTTTCAAACTCACTCAAAAGTCATTTGAATAATATTTATAACTGTCCAAATCATCTTTAACTGACCATTTTCCAGGCTTGGATGCAGATATTTTATAGATTTAAATGTTGAGTTCTGAAACTTAGGAGGAAGTTGATCAGGAAAGAATTTGAACTTGCTCCACTGTTATTGAGCCCCAATTTTCTGACCTTTGCGAAAGATTGTCAAAAAATTTTCGATTTTCAAAAAAGTATGAAACACTTATGTTTTACAATTCAATTTACATTTCTAAATCTTAGTTTAAAGTCAATCGATAAGACACCATAAATTTGACCCTTTTCGCCACATTAGGAGCGTAAAAAAAACTAATAGACACGTGTATTTTAGATTTTAATGTAGCCCAAGATAATCCAGTAATTCTCAATCAATTATCAATCGCTCAATTTCATTATATCGTACTTGCTGATGTGCAGGAGCTCGTTGCATTCTAAGCCTATATACTTCATTGTCACTCACTAAATAACGAAATTCTGACATAGCAATACGACTATTTTCTTGATATGTCTCTCTTCCTATCTCTCTGGCCATAAGTCTGGTTAGCAAGTGAGTTAGCAAATCGCACATTTGATTGACTGCGACGACCTAAGTCAGGTCGTCTTCTCCTCGGCATCGTAAATTGTAATTAGTCAAAGCGAGAAAATTTCTCGCTCACTGAGCAGTAAAGTGTCACTATCACAAAATATCAACAAAAAAGAGCACATTACTTTGAATTTCACAATCACAAATGATCAGGCAGGATTGCACTTAGCGCCAGAACAATTAGTGCGTCAAAAACAATTAATTTAAAAATTGTGACTGCAATTTTGTCGGGTTCACGATTCAATTTTGTTGAGTTTCGGAATGCGAAATTAGATCCTCCAACGCGCACGCGAGGACTTTTATAATTTAATATTAACTTTATTGAATAGCAAAAAAAAAAAAAACACGTTTGTATCGGAAATAGAAAATGGCTGTTTTTAACCTTTTAAACCTTCCCTAGACCTCTACGAATATTTCACAACCAAGATAAAATAAGATAAATCCTTTAAGCCGTTCTCCAGTTTTAGCTCGACTTACGAACAGCAATTAATTTTTATATATATAGACGATAGTACGAAAACAATATTTTTTCTTTCGCTGTCATTATCACTGTACAGCCTTACTAGTACAAATTGTTTCACTTCTTTTGGAAAATCAGTTTCAAAACTTAACAATTAATTGAAATATTTTAAAATTTTTGGATTATCTGCCCCCAGCGTCAGAAATGAAATGATCAATGTTAAATGGGGCAAATACTAAGCTCACTTTCAGAGCTCAAAGTTAAAATCTTAAAATACATGTCTGATTTTGTGGAAAATACGCTTTAAGGGCTGTAAAATGGGTAAATATAATATAAAAGATAGTTTGGTCACGGGCGGGAAAAAGGTAACGATTTGTAGAGTTCTTATTATCATCGATTGCCGCAAACTGAAATATTAGTAATAAGTTAAGAAGGTAAAAATGTAATCCAAAATATCAAAATTAACTTTTAAAATTGGCCTTCCCGGGCACATCCGGGTAATACCGGATAGTTTCTATATATATAAATATCTTTTCCCTGACTGATTCCTGATTACAAAGCCCAAATAACCACATGATGCATGGCAAATGTGCAGTTCTAACTGGGCGAGATATTGACAAGTTAAAAAAGACATTTCCAAAAAAGGTTGTGTCGGCCTGGGCTTGTCCGAGGTGCAATGACTTGCAATTGAATTTCTCCAAAAATGTATAATTTTGTGACAGGTCAATTTCTTAAATTGCATAAAATGTCCAAACTTTTGTCAAGCGATTTTGACTCGAGCATTGAGATGCTCAGTGAGTTTAATTTCGAATCTCCACCTATCCGTCGGTTAGAGGATCAATTTTTAAATATTCCTCTGCAATGGCAAATCCCCCTTCTGAAAATTTGTCAACTCCTCGCCGTTTAGAATTATATCCGGTTCGATTTTTCTCGCACTCGCCTTCACCGTCAGTCGGCCACACTTCCTTTGAACACCCCGATAATTCTTTAAATACCAATCTATTTGCTCTTCATGTCCAACCATCTTCTCCTAATCAAGCTCAGGCTAGTGCTCCAACTACAGCACGAGTTACAAGTCCAGCTGTCCCTCCAGCTTCGGCTGTCATTGCAGCTCCACTTCAGTTGATGTCTGCGACTCCGGCAACGGGCTCAATTACCCACCCTGGTACTGCACCCATAACTGTACTTCCAGGTTCGGTAACTGTTCAGGGTTCTGACCCTGCCCCGACTCCTTTGCTTACTGTTGTTGCACCGCGTAAGCAAATTTTACTATCTAGACTTTCATACACTTGATAATACATGCGAAGCTATTGCTGCTAATATTGCCTGCAAATCTTCAGGCAATGTATCAGTATCTAAATTTAATTTCTCTGAAGCTTCCTTCAAAATTAATGTTCCATCACTTATGTGTTGTCACATATGTGTGATCAAAATTTCTTACCTAACGTGCTCTTTTATCCCTCGGTGTTCTGATATTTCTCTTTATATGCAGCAATTAAGCCGTATTAAAGTCTCTCCTTAGCAAATCTACTTATCTTGTACCTTCTGCACAACATGACTTTTTAGATCCCCTTCGATTGCAACGATGCACTTCTACCAGTGTGTTAAGATTTTGACCATTAGTATTGCCTGAAGACTCCTACCGTAGAAATTTCTCTATCAATTGCCACGCCGACTAGCCAGTATCCAAACCTTTTATTTGTTTTAGCAAGGTAAACTTTTCCTTTTCATATTCATATTTTCATATTCTCCTGGGCCCGACAATATCTCAAGTTGCGTACTCAGAGTATGCTGGAGCGCTTTACATCTTTTCCTACTCAAACTTTTTAACTTATCTCTTAATTCTGCTGTTTTTCCATGTCTTTGGAAGGAATCATATATTATCCCAATTCACAAAAAGGGAGCTAAATCCGATATATCGAATAACAGAGGAATTGCAAAGTTGTCTGCAATCCCAAAATTATTCGAAAAAATTGTAACATCAACTTTGCAGCACCTCTGTAAGTCGATTATTTCCCCTTTACAACATGGCTTTATTAAGAGTCGGTCTACCACGTCTAATCTTGTTGAATTCACATTATTGGTGAATGATGCATTCCTAAGTAGAATGCAAACAGATATCATTTATACTACAGTAAAGCATTTTACTCTGTAAATCATGATCTTTTAATCTTCAAGCAGGACCCAAAGAGTTCTGTTGAGATCCGAAATTTCTAAGCCCGTATTTGTAACATCAGGTTTACCGCAAGGTAGTCATCTTGGTTCATTATTTTTCACATTATTTATTAATGACCTGCCATCTATTTTGTCCCACTCATCCTTATGTATGTTGATGATGTGAAACTTATTTTTTCTTACAACAAACCTTCTTAATATATTTGTCTGCATGATGACTGTAACTCCATGCATCTTTGGTGTCAGGCTAATAAGTTGCATTTAAATATTTCTAAATGCTTGTTTATGACTTTTAATCGAAATACTCCACACTTAGTCACCTATACGCTTCATAATTTACCCTTGCAACGTATAACGACTGTGGAAGACCTTGGTATACTTTTTGATGCCAAACTTAGTTTCATTCTGCATATCTCCTCTATAACTAACAAAGCCAAGGGTGTCCTTAGATTCATTAAATGTTGGTCCAAGGAGTTTAATGACCCCTTTGTTACCAAAATCCAATATACTTCTCTAGTTCGCCCCATACAAGAATATTGTTCATGTGTTTGGAGTCCTCAATATGGAATCCATCAAGTTCGTATTGAATCCATACAGAATCAATTCCTCCTCTTTGCCCTTCGTGGCTTAAACTGGGATCCCGATCGCCGTCTTCCAACGTATTCTGATAGGCTCTTACTCATTGATCTCCCTTCATTGACTAACCGTTAAACTATCCTTGGTATTATTTTTCTTCATAAATTAATTATCGGTGACATTAGCTCTCCTTTTCTATTATCTTGACTTAACTTTCATGTTCCTCGTAGACTAACAAGAAATTATTATCCCTTACTTCTAATTGCACAACTGACTATGCGTTGTACAATCGATTCCGTGTACTGTGCTCTAATTGCAACGAATTTTATCATGTTATCTCTTTAGAACTCTCTCTCTCACACCTAAAATCTGATCTTCTGTTCTATCTCCGGGAAAACTCTAATCATGGATGGTTGACGTGGTTCCTGCCTGGGCAACATTGCTTCCTTTTTGATTGGTGTTTTCCTGCATTGTCCTTATCTTACTTTATTACTCTCTTACTTTCTATCCTTTTTTCTATTCTAGTCTATTTTCATTCTCTTTTTCTATTCTATTTTCATTCTATTTTCCACAATCATTATATTTCTCTTTTTCGCCTTCTTTCCTGGTCTGATCGCGTTTTTTTTTTTCTGGGTTTTCCCCAATCCTGTGCAACAAATGTTGGACCATAAAAAATTAATTTGTATTTAATGCCCCCAGAAGGCTTAAATGTAATGTTAATTTAATCTTTTATGTAATTTTTAAATTAATTAATTTTCTAAATTTTAATTTCATTTATATAATAATTTATTTTTATCTTTTGTGATTTTTTAATCGACTGCAATTAGTCGATTTAAAAATAAATAAATAAATAATAAATAAGACATATGTACCATGATTTGGACACAAGATTTAAGGTGTACTAAAAGTAATCGCTAAGGAGAAAAATTTGGAAAATTTGGACTTCAAGTGAATGAAAATGGGGAATAACTTTTTAAAAAAAAGAAAATTTATCTGATCAGCTTCAAGTTTTAAACTTTAGTTGACTCAGTTTCAGATTTCAAACTATTAAAAACAGTTCTTATTCCTTCTCTATTTTCAGAAGTGATCACACACAATTACTAAGCAAACTGCTAAGAAACTTGAAATTCTTTGCCCCTTATCGCAAGTATTACGGGAAAAATCTGAAAAACTTACTTTTTTATGGTAAGTATAAAATATTACTTATTTTTTTCACTAAAACTGTTTCGCAAAACAATTTCCCATCAATTTTTATAAACGATATATGTTAGCCAACTTTCCCGGGCAACGCCAGGTAATAGCGGTTATGTAAATGTATGTAAAATTGTACCTACCGTTGCCGATTGAGTATGAAAGTGGTTGAAGTACTCTCGGCCGTTAGTTGGCGGATACATTTGTGTTGCGATTCGAGCAAGAGAGTTTGATGCTATCGAATTCATTTTATAGCGAGCTTCTGTGGAAATATGAGGACTTCTCGAAGGATGTGGCTGAGACTGGGGTGATGTTCTTGTAACAAGTGTTGTACACTCAGAGTTGGCAATAGAGTCGGCACCTGGATTAATTGGGCTCTGATTGCTTTCCATAGTATTTAGATGCCGATTTTCATCATCAATCAGACTTCCCTTTAATCCACATAGGCTGGAAGACTGGTTTGCTATCGACGAAGGAGGGGATTGAACCATCGCCAAGTCTCCGCTGGTTCGTATAATGGCAACTGGCCGTGCCATCGGAGGCAACATCGGTGGCAACATTGTGGTATGATAATGTGTCGAGGAGACAGGTGGCGTTAGCTTTGATCCTCGCAATTGCTGGTGTATCTGGTAATGTGGAGAATGGGTGTGCGAGCCCAGTTGATGTGAGTGCGAATGTTGAAATGCTGGATTTTCCAAGGAACCCGATGCAACTGGTATACTTGCGGAATGGCCAGCATCCTGACAAACATATGTCACAAAATCAGAAATATCATGAGCTTCCGTTACCTGCGCCTGTACCTGTCCATGCTCTTGGTCTAATGTTGTAGTAGTATGCGGTAAGCGGGGACTACTGTGTTGGGGATAATATAGGCTATTAACTGGGCTAACAGAAGTAGCCAGTGATGTAGAACAGTTGTGGTGCAAAATAGCTAGAACGAATTTTAAATTGATATCTATTAACTAGAACTTCAAAAATTAGTGGATCTAAAAATCCATATAAAGAATTAATTAAAACTAATAACTAAATAAAGAAAGAACAAAAAAAGTTTATTTATTAAAGCATACCTGGTGATGGCCTGCTATTCAATGGCGTATATCGATGCAACGAGATAGATGAGTCGGTTGTAGCTGTAGAATCCCCATTGGAATTAATATTATCAGCCGATCGCAGTATAACAGAAAAACTACCTGTTGGGCAGTTTTCAGTGCTTGTACTAGTACGCGAAATTACTGGAGGCGAGGCACTGAGATCGATCTTACAGACATCAGCAGAACCATTTGTGGCATCAGATCGTAGGAGAGGAGACTGTGATAAATGCACATTTCTCTGATTCTGATCAACAAAATCAACTGAAAAGAACTTTTTTTAGCGATCAGCATCATGAAATGCCTGATAAGAGTACTCACTGCTGTAACCACCTGGTATTGGGTTTGCGACTATGGCGCCAGCCTGTAGTTGGACTTGATTCTGAGAATTTGGCATGGGGGAATTTGAGGCTACTTGATATGTGTTACAGTCGTAAGCAGCACCCACATTCTCTCTTTTAATAATCTTCATTGGTAAGTTATCGTTACTCATTTCATCTAGTATTGAGTCTGAAATATATACATTGAGTAAACACTTGCAAAATGCTGTATAATTTTGTCACGAAATATATAATGGATTGAAGATGACTCCATCTTCGACCCCTAAACTATATTTTTTGATTAGGGCGATGAGACTAGTTAATATAGCCCGTCGGTTCGTCTGTATGCCTGTTTATGTGCATACTAGTCTCTCAGTTTTTGGCCAACGTGGGTAAAATTTGGTATGTACCCATCTTTCTGTTGCTGGCAGAAGAGCCATATCGGAAAACTATGTCATATAGCGTCCATAGGAATAATCTGTTTAAAAGTTGATGTAGGGAAAACATTTTTGTTTTACAATATATCCTAATGAAATTTACAAGTTGGATTTTATTATATAATATAGGTGCAATTGGAACAATACAGTTTTTAATTGCTTATAATCTTCGGCGCACTGAAGATAACGTTTCACTAATAGTTCTGAATAGAAATTATAAAAATTTGAGTTTAACCCTGATAAATAGTAGGTATACCAAATGCACATAGTACATACCTTTGGATAGTGTCCAAAGCTCTTGGGATGAAAATACTCCAGTTGCCAGAATGATGTCGTTGCAAACAACTCCATTGTATGGATTATGTCTTAGACCCTTACTATTTGCATCAATGCTATCACTATCATCCTTTCTATCTACAACGGAATTATTGCTTCGGCTATGATTAAATATGGCAATATGGGGTGATCTAGCTGTCGGTGTCGTTGTCTGGTTAGCAATAGAGCTTAACGGTAAACTATGAGTATTTATAAAGTTTGCCAAATATAAATCCAGCTCTCTTACAGAGACGTTAATATGATAGGGATTTACGCATAACCCAGGATGAAGACATTCTGGATTTTTTTCCAAGCGCTCTCCATCCGTGCTTTCCAATGGTATGGCTTTAAATAGGATCACCATAACCAAGTCAAGGCGCCACACCTTGTCAGCTTGCCTCAAGCAATCAATACGTCGCATTTTACCTTTTTGATCAGGATTGGAAAGGACACAAATGGATTTGCGTTTGCCGATTATTGATTGAACAAAATCTTCACGACTCTCTTGTGTTATGTCCTTTCTCAGTTTACCCAAAAGACGAGACGCCCATTTCTGTTTCACTTCTGTTTTCTCATTCTATAAAATATAATCAAGTAAGAAGAAGTAATGTAATGTATGTATATTTTACATTACCTGTAACTCGTCCTTGCAATGCCTTTCTTCTTCCAATGACATACGCTTCTCGTGCTTTTTGTAATATTTTCTCTTAGCAGCTTGCAAGTTAAACCAAGAGTACGAGAATGATTTGACGTATGGTAATAAAGCCTCAATGAAGGGGTGAAATTCATCCTATATTAAAGGAATGAGTATAAGTCGTCAGTTACATATTTTAAGTAATGTTTAAGGTTTTTTTTCAAGATGTTGTGCCTTCAAAAGTTTTCAGATTCTTATTCTCAAAAGGATTAATGTTAATATGAAACCATACGAAATACAAATTTTCAATAGTAGTTCGTAATTGAAACTATACATATTCGCTTCACTTAAAAAAATATTAGATTGGAGAGATTAGAGAGATCCAGATCTTTTGTGCACTCTAAATAATAATAATATATATATATATATATATATATATATAGTTATATATATATATATATATATCACATATCACATGTTAATAGAGATTTTAATATGGGGTTTCATTTCCAAATGAGAAACTTATAAAGAGAGTGAAAACTTTGGATGCCAAAAAAAAAATAAATAAATAAAAATATTTATAATAATAAAAAATAGTTCTAGTGACTAACTTAATAAAAACATTTATCACACTGAAACGCATTTGTTTTACATACATAAATGTACAGAATGTTTATGTTTAGTCATAATTATCAATCAAATATTATTTATAAAGCATTCACAAAAGAAAGAAAAAGTGTGTTGAAGGAGAGGTAAGGAAAGTACAGGAGTACAAGGTGGAGTGGGTAAATAATGCAGTCAATTGTCATGAATGTCATCTCTGAGGAAAATAAACCACAAAAGAAGTTAAACCAAAACTAGTAAGGAACGACTATCTTCGGCGCGCCGAGGATTACATACACTTGTAAACTGTATGACTTTGTAGTCCAATATTGATCAGTTGTCCGATCCTGCTGGCATATATATGTGCTGTAAGCAAATTTGGCTATATGCCAAATTTCATCGACTTACCTCAAAGCTGAGGTGTAGTTTTCAAATAAACAAGCGGGGAGAAGGACTGACGAAAAAGGTTATAATTCGTCTCGTCGTCCTGATCAAGAATACATATAGTTTATGAGGTCGGAGATGACCTTTCAATGGATTACACATTTTGAGGCAACGTTATAATACACTTTGCAACTGTAATATGTAATCGTAGAATATACCAAATGATACATATATGCATACATATATATAGTCATATATACTTATCGAAATACATACACATGTACATACTTATGCTACCAATAAAAAATGTTGGGAAGAGGCTGGACATTCTCTTTGTTAACTCTATGCTCAAGTGGTAGAATCAAATCAACAAAAACGTGTTAATTGAAAACCGAAACTTAAAACAGAAATATACAAAATATAAATAGCTACGTAAGGAGTCACGACTCTGATAGGAAAGGTTAAAGAAAATATCCAGCATAGTCGGACAAACGTCCGACAAAAATTAGTATTTGTTTCTACTGAAAAAGGTAAAAGTGTTCTTAATAGTATGAAATAATATAAAACGTATAGACACACAATATTGTATAATACATACACACAAATAGTATGATAATGCTGAAAGTCACTCTTGCACAATTAATAAATAAAGTTAAAGTATTGTGAATATTCAACAAGATGCAGTCAACACACTCATATGTGAACTTTTTGCTTTTCGAATAAACTTAAGGGTACATATATATTGTAAAATGTATGTAAATATAAGTATCAACATAGAGACATCAAGATTTTAATTTTAATTGAAAATCGAAAGATCATAAATATTTTAATTACATTTGAAATATTATTGATTTATGTTGAAACATGGTATTCGCATTTTTTTCCTATACATCCAGAGCAATTTTAATACCTAACAATAGAATTAATTAGCTTCGATTAGTTGCATGTTATCACACGTACGATTATTATGTGAGTATTATGCTTTCATTAATATTAGATAGGTAAATAGAATTGATAGTATTTAGTATAATCAAAAAAATAACATTTTGAATATTTGAAATATAAATTTGAAATATAAAACTATTTTAACTATATATCTGTATTATAATTTTTCCTATTCATATATTAATATTTTTATTATGTTTTTGTATTAGCATGAAAACTTAAATACTAAGTATAACAATAAGTTAAACATCTTTTTTATTTGAAACTTTGCCATTATAAAAATTATATTTTCCAACGTTCTTCCTGGCTACCTTATTCTTTTGCCAGTTTTTTTAACATTAAGCTTGTAGAACCTTACCTGTCCAGTCGACGATGTTTGTAAATATGAAGATACGTCCGTCTCGATCATACAGCTTCTCAGTGTATCGGGTATAAACATACCTTGCGCAGTTGATTTATCATTGAATTACTTATAAGCTTGATTGCAATGATAAGTATCTATAATTTTGTAATGGATATGTAAATTTTTTTAGTATCGAATCTAACAAAATTGTATTGCATGAAGATACTAATATACAAAATCAAATATGCAATATGCAATAAGTATATCTATTTATTTTTTGAATAAATTATGGAAAAATTTTTAAAATATTTGTTAGGAATAAAGTGTATTTTTTAAAGCGATGCGAAGAAACTAATTCAAAATAAATTAAGATGAATTCACAGAAGAGCATGATTAGTAGATATTCTTAATACATAACACAATGTATATATGAACATGTAAATTTAATATGGTATTATAAATTTACCTGAATAAATTGCACATTTTTAGTTTTGTTTCTTAGCTTCTTTGAATGCTCATCAAAGGAAAATATATTGTTATAATATTAACTTATGCACCATCCGAGCATCCCATATTCTTGCTTTCAATCTATGTAACTGTCAAATAGAGATTCATTTTCAGGCCATAGAACACGAAAACTGATAATTTTTGAATTGAATTGCTAAAACTATATTGATTTTACATTACAGATAAAGTTACAATTCTGACTACACAAACGAAAATATTGATGTAAAATTTATTTCTTAACTGTTAATTGCACAACAATATTATTTGTTTGTCGATAGTCGATAGTATTGGACATTATACAATTATTGCACTGTGTTCATATAGATGTATTTATATGAAGAAATCTATACACTAACATATATGTGTATATTTATCTGAATACTTACAATTTTTGTATATGCATATGCATGTATGCAGTTCTTATGTTTTGATTCGGAACATATATAAATAATTTCTATATATACATGCACATTTATGTATATACAATGTAATGTAAATAATTACATATATATATAATATAATGCAGTAGAGGAATATGCGAGACTTATTTTGGGTAAGCAAATATACATATATACATACATACATTATTATAAAGCACTCAACACAAAGAGATAGTGACAGAGAAGGTGCGTTGTGCAAAACGGATACCTTACGACTAAATTGAAAAAGTGATTTCGAGTGGAGGAGCTGCACTGACTGTCCACAGCTATATTTGTATATTCTCTTCTTCTTTTCTCTTCTCTCGTTCTCTTGGTTATGGTCCGACCTAATCGTAGGGACCATTCGTTTAACCAAATGTCTTTGCGGCTTAGAAAGCAAATGGAATCATTCTAAAAATGGAAAATTCTACACTCTGATGGAGTAAAAGACAATTTGTTGGTTAGTCTGTCGGTAGGCAGGTCGTTTTGGCAGTCGGTCGGGATGAACAAAATACATGCGCACCAGTGTTGCAAACAAAAAAGCTGTTTTTGGCGTGTCGGAGATTAGAAAATGTGGTATTTTTCTACAATATAAATAAAAACTAGTAAAGGAAGGCTATCTTCGGCGCGCCGAAGATTATATACGTCTGCAAAGGGGATTGTTTCTATGGCAGCTATATGACATAGTAAAACCTAGCTTGTAGATTTGAAGATATATAGATGTCAAGATATGTTGAAAATTTATAAAGTTTTCCATACAACAACTTTTTAACTGATTGTTCCTATGGGTGTTATATGATATAGTTATCCGATCCTATCGGTTCCGAAATATGTGCTGCCTGCAGCAAAAAGATGGCTCCATACCACTTAGCTTAAAAACTGAGAGACTAGTTTGCATATAAACAGACGGACATGGCTATATCAGCTCGTCTCGTCGTCCTGATAAATCATAAATATACCTTGTGGGGTCGGAGATGCGTTCTTCAACGAAGTACACATTTCGTGAAACAATTAAAATATTCTTTTCAAGTGTACAAAGAAAGGTACAAAAAGGGCTTTAAAAAAAAATCCGATTCGCAAACTAATCTAAATCGTTGGTTAGCTCTAGAGCCTTTGAAAGCTGCTCTTCACCCCAAAACATTTTTTTTTCCAGTTTCACGAAATGTATATCATTATATTAACTCTCTATTTACCCAATATGACAGAAAATGATTCCAAAACGAGATCAATGTTTTTATTTTTGATCGTAAAATATTCTCAACAGAAAGTAATCAATTTCTATGAGAATCAATTAAATGGTGCATTTTCAAAAACTGCACACGAGAGGTGTCCGATTCATCTTTCCAAAGCCAAGTCTTAAGTTCTGTGACCTGTAGCCAGAATTCATTGAATAACAACTATAAAGATGGCAATGAGGATTTATACAAAAACATTGCAGAAACAAATTACCAATATTAAATAAAGCTGAACAAAGCTAAGCTTAATTTGAAAAACCGACACTTTCCACTTTCCAACTGTTTGCAAAACATTAAATTAAAAAAAAGCTGAAAAACCATAGAAAAAAAGCTGATTTGGTAACACTGATGCGCACACATCAAATTCGTAATGCGCGTGTCGTAAAACAGCTCCAGAGACAATGAAAGAACTCTTTCCCCTCTCTTTTTCTCTTTTCTCTTTTCTGTTTTCTGTTTTCTCTTTCGCTCTCTCTCTCTCTCTCTCTCTCCCACATAATTTCTATTTGTCTGTCTTAGGTACACAGTAAGAAATCTAATTTGAATAACTTCTTTCAAAAAATATAATTTAGCTGGTTGATTTCTATTTAAATTTATTTTCGAAAATTACTTGTAAAAATAAAAACTCCAAGAACTTCTGTCCCCCTGAAACTGTAAAAATGTATAGAATATAAGAAATATTGGCTGTGTCCTTTCGAAATAAGCCTGTTTTAGTTGAGATTACTGTATATAAAGAAATACTCTGTACCCAGATATTATATATAAATTTTAAAATTTTAAAATGACGGACGGGCGGAAAGACGATCATTGCTATATTAATTCGTCTCATAGTCATGTTAAATAATATATATATATAAGGGGGTCAGAGATTTTCAAGTGAATAAAAAAAAAGAAACAACATTTCTTTTAAAAGCAAAAACTATATATACAAGGACTTCAGAACCAATCTACGGCACAAATTTGGCAGTTCCCTAATCTTTTGCAGGTACGCAGCAACTGAGCGCATTTACAAGAAGGATTGTCATGTTGATGTTCTTCAAAAAGTAATAATTCTTATTAAATAAATGAAAACCAAGTTAAGCCAAATCAATCAAACCAATCAATCAGGAATTTAAAAAAAATTTAATCAAGATAGAAAACAAAATTTGTGAGTTTGAAGCAAAAAATATTTAATATTTCCTGTTTCCGAATCTAAGTTAAAGGTTCACAGTAGTACAATAAGTTAAACGATAGCATAAAAATTATGATTAGAGGAAGCTTATGATTATGATAAACTAATAGGACGATATTTCTTGGAATACTCCAAACCATTAATTTATTACACAGCTAAATGTCTTCGATTAAATAAATGACTAAGATTGAATTTTGCGTTACAATTCTGAAAATGAACATACCATATCAAATAACAAAGTGTTTAACTTTTCTTTAAATAACGAATGAAATGGATTAAAATAAGATCATAAATGATGAAGAGAGTAAAAATCGTACAAAGTCTTACAAGAATTAAAAGACATACAGTACAAAGAGTTTTAACATTTTGACATTCACAAGTATAATTAAGCATGTTGACTAAAAATTCGGCCCCCATTGTAGAAAAATTGGGAAAAACCGTTGTATGAAACTTTTTGTTCCTTACCCTACCTATTTATTTAAGGTATAAGGAATTGAAGTACCAAGAACTGAAAATTGGGGTCAAATATTGTATGGAGAAAAGTCTAATTTTTTCTCAATAGAGTTAACATTCAGTTTTAGAGCTCTACATTCAGAATCGACAACTAAGGTCAGAAAATGGGGGTCACAAGTAGTTTAGGAAAAGGTCCAATTGATATCCGATCGATTTCAAATTCAGTCTCAGATTTCCGAGTCCCAAGGCAAGAAAATTGGAGTCAGATGTTGTAGGGGGGAAACACTTATTTTTAACCAATTGACATCAAATTCAGTGGCAGAGCTCTAGTAGCTCTAGTAAATTTGAATGCTTTATTACCACTTTCTATTTAAAATCGACCCTTAAGTTCGGAATATGTGGTAATTCTTACCCTATCGAGCTCAAATTCAATTTCAGATATTAACATCAAAATCGAATTTTATATAAGTTATTATACCCTTGCAGAGGGTTTTAATTCTTCAGCCTTACGCAAATTCAATACCTAAGAGCGAAATTAGAAATAGAAATGAATGAAATAAGATTAGCATATGTGTATGTTACATTTACAATAATTTACTGAAAATGATAAAGATACAGAACATGGAATGTAACTGACTAGACTTGCTATTTTTAAACTCCAAATTATTAAAACATGATTTTCTTACACATGTTAAATATAGGTACCAATGAAATTTTGATTATTTCCCACATTCTACAAGAAATCATTAAAACACGTATTTTCAATTTATACCCTATCCAAATAAAAATAAAAACGTGTTACTAGAAATAGTTCATGACAAATTATTGTTCAAAATAATCAAACCTAAACAAAAAAATCTAAATATATTTTGATAATTAAATGTATAACAAGAATTTTTAATCAGGTGACAACCCAGCATGTATACGTCAAGACACATAAAAATTTGGAGTTTAATTTAATAGAATATTAGACTGAATTGGAGTGTAACTATTGTAGTACATTATTAAATCAACAGTGCATAAATAGAGAAATAGAAGTTAAAGGAAATAATATAATAAAATATAATAATATAATAATACAAATAGATAAAGTATTCATTTCAAATACAATGTTATATAACACACAAACAATTTATGTGAGTAATAATGTAACCAAACTAGAGGCATTATCTTATATACAAACTAAAGAAATAGTCGAAAAACAAATTAAACTGTATGATTCCATTCAAATTCTTGTAAAACATCTTATTTATAAATTTAAAAGTATACTAAATAAAATAATTGTACAATTTCAAAAACAAGCAAATGTACTAATTTACAATACACAAGCAGATGAAAATATATATATCAAAGTTTCTCATTTAAAAAAAAAGAAATATTTCTCTTTTTTCAATTAGGTGGTCAAACAAATTTTGAAATGCAAAAAATAATTGGATCGATCTGTATACAATTTATTGAAACACGTTTAAGAATTAAGTAAAGAAACACATGGCTTACCTGTAATATAATAACCAAAGTTAAATATAGCGGTTTCGAAAAATATTTGTGATACTTTTTATTAGAAATTTTGAATATTTAATTCGATATTTCCATCTGAATAAAACTCACTATTAAAACTATTGCTTACAAAAAAAAAACTAGATAAAATTAAAGAAAGTTTACCTTCGGTTCGCCGATTAAAATCCAACTTCTAAATAAGATAAAAATACTTAATGATTTTTGGTGTGTTTAGAAATTACACTTTTCCATATAACTTGTAAATTTAGTTAGGATACCTACAAAAACTTTTCCATACACCAACTTTTAAACTTTTTAGTATCTAACTAGAATTTTTAAAATTTATAAAGATATGTTGAAAATTGAAAAAAATTTCCCTACAACAACTTACGATCCGATTGTTTCTGTGGTATAGTAGATCGATCTTAATAACTTCTTTTTTTTGTATTTAGAAATCACATTCGAACATATATTGCAATTTTTATCTCAGTAAGGAAAACAAATTCCTTACAACAGCTTTTAAACCGATTGTTACACTCTATGGCAGGTATATGATATAGTTGTCCGATCCGACATATATGTGCTGCGTGCAACAAAACGAAGACTTCATTTATTTAATTGTATTCACCTAGCTCAAAAACTGAGAATAGTTTGCATACAAATAAACGTACATGGCTTTAGCGAGTGGACTCGACATCTTGATCAATAATAATCATACTTTATGGCAGGGGTCGGCAGCCTTTTGTTGTAAAAGGGCCAAATATTTTTCATGGGGATCAGTACAAGCCACACTTGCAGTAGGTTTTCCTGTTTTTTTTTTTTTATTTTTTTAGTTAAACTTATGGATACTTCCATATTGCATTGTTATATTCAATACTTATTATGTTAGGAATAATATTTTTATCATGCAATAGGTAGGCTCAGCGCGAGCGAGTAGTGTTACTGCCGGTTGACAACGGAATGATGAATGCGTGTGGCGTACTTGCCTTCCTCCTCTTTCCCCCGCTCCCCCTTCGCTACTCCTTATCTCTTCACTCCTTTGCTCGCTTCCTTTCACTCGATTGTGTATAAAATCGTCCGTCATGTGTGTTGCGGCGAGAATCCTGCGGGCTGCACCAAGATGTCTCGCGAGCCGCAGGTTGCCGACCCCAGCTTTATGGGATCGGAAATGGCTCTTTCAATACATTATATATTCTGTGACAAAGTTATAATAAAAATAATATAGTTATTTACTTTTGTAGCAAAGGGACAATTAGGATTGGTTTGAGAAAATAACTTATAACTATAATTTAATATAGAAGCTTTACTTATTACTCTAAACAGCCCTATTGTTATCTTTTCGAAAGAAACAAAAACAATATACAAATTGCAATCCATTAATAATAGAAAAATCATCAAAACATTTAAATAATATCAAACGATGCATTAACTACAGAATAATGAGTACTGGCTCCAGTTTGTGCGAATATGCTTAAAAATTTAAAAAATTGTATTTTAAATTGTAGTTTAGTCAAAGTATGTTTCTTAAATAAGCCCAAAATATATAAATACTTATGTCCAGATGATTATTTTCAGACTCTGCTGCAGCCAGTACAGTCTGAAAATAATCAGATTATTAAATGAAAGTCCCAATAAATATAGAAAACGTAATTACCAATTTAATTTAATCAACGCCTTCTGAATAGTATCCAATAATTCATTTTGTAAGAACTTGCGAGTTCCACGGAAATATTGTTGAAGAAAAAGGTCGCAGTCCAACTGATCCGTATCAAAGAAAACTTAGTGTTTTGTTTATTTGTCATTCGCTTCCAAGGGCTTCGAACATTATCAATTTTAAAGTCAAAATCACACATTGAAAAGTATTCGATAACTTTCATAAATTTTTGTAATTGTTTATATGTATTTAATAGCCTATAAATAAAAATAAATCATCATTAAATATGAATATCTTTTATATGTATATGTAAAATTCTAGGCATTTATTGCAGAATTATTTATGGAAGCGGTAATGCCAATAAATAAGCAAATTTAATGCCAAAAAAAAAACTTTTGGTTTCTTTTCCCTAAGGTTTTTCTCTAAGGTCTGTATAAATTTTTTTTTTTTTCATTTCACAAGATTTTAGTGACTTAAAATTGGATGCTGTTGATTGTATATATTTCTTGTTAATGGTATATAGGAGGTGAGATGAGTTTTACATCTATTCGATCATTGCTAACCCTAACGCCAAAGATTCAAATGTTCCTAGTTTATTTTTTTTTTTTTAAATCATTGATTATTATTATTTTATGTGAATTTATATATATATTTTTACACACTTGAAGAGTACATTATAAGTTTCTCATGAGCTTCAATGCATTGAAGGAGGCATCTCCGACTTCACAAAGTATACATATAAGGAAGAATTAGGAAGATGAGACGAGTCGATATAGCCATGTTACTATATCCCCCCAACCGTCTATTTCTATGCAAATTAGTCTCTCAGTTATTTAAATTCGTTTGAAAACTAGCCTTTTTTAGAACTGAGGATTTTAAATGAAAATATTTGGAGTTTAACTCTTAATAGCGCCTAAACGGAAAATCCAGTTGAAATGTGTTGTATGGGTAAGGTGTAAAGTATATTATGTAATACTGTGTTAATCAATGCAGGATTCAATAAAATCAATAAGCTACATTCGGTTGCTTAACACTTTCGTCAATGAGCACGACTGCACTATTTTTAAATATGGTTTTCGGATTCGGAGGTCCATTTGACATTAATAACCGGCATCCGTGTAATTAATAATTATATAAAAAAATACGAACAAAAAAATAGCTTGAGTAAAGTTAATAATGAGTATTAGAATGTATCTTTAGCTCTATACATATAACGCAATGTCTTGACATCATTGCACAGCCCAAACAATACGTACGAAAATGAAATTTGGACACAAGATTTTTGGCATCCTGAGAGTTTCCCTAAAGAATGGATTTCAAAAATTTCCATCCTTAAGTGGGAAAACTGTTTCCAATTTATTTTGAAAACTGACCCCACATTTAAAAAAATATGAGATCGAACGCTTTCAAAGCTTGACATTCATATTCAAAATATACATATGTGTTTCAGATTTGTGGAAAATCTTTCCCCAAAGTCTGCAAACGGAGAGTTAATTTTATAGGGACTAAATTCTAATTCTTACCCGATCGACTTCAAATTAAGTTATAGACCTCAACAGTAAAATCTAAAAAATATTTTATCTTTTTTGCAAAATCGGTCCCCAAAGGTCAGAAAATTACGGTCCAATATGAATGGGGCAGGTTCTAATACTTTCCCGATCTTGTTCAAACTCAGTTTCAGAAAGAAAGGATATTCTCGGCTCGCCGAACATTACATACACTTGCAAAGTGGATTGTTCTTATATTATATAGAAAAATTCAAAATGTAAATTCCATTAAGATGCTTTGAAAAATAAAAGTTTCCCATACAGCAATTTTTGTGAAACTGAAAGTTTTTTGTGTGCGATATCTATCTCGAAAACAAACAGGATCCGACATAAGTGCTTCCTGCAACAAAAAGATTCAATCGTAGTAGTAGTTTGCATTTAAACTGACGAGCATGGTTATATCAACTCGTCTCGTCATCCTGATTAATAATAAATATACTTAATGGGGTCGGAAATGTCTTCTTCAATGAATTACACATTTTGTGACACAATATAACACAATTTTCAAGTGTATAAAAATATCTAATTATGATTTTTTAAAAAGTCAAGGGAAATGTTTTGTTGAAGAAGAATGGAGTAATTCTAAATTTTATTCAAATGACTTTAAATTCAGTTTCAGAGCTTTACATTATAATCTAAGCTGTACATGTACCACATTTTTTTAAAAATGAAAATCCAGGGTCGGGGTTAAAAATAACAGGGGCTAATTCTAATTATTACCCAATCGACTTCAAATCTAGTTTCAGCGATTTTTTTTTTTAATACGCCCCGTTCGGCTAAGCGCCTGTCCAAAGCTGATCAATTAATCTCTTAAATAGCAAATTTATTTAAATTTATGATGCTTGCTGTCTGCCAAGCTGCAGAAAATATTGTACACAAAAAAGCTTGTCAACTCAACTCAATCCCAAAGTTAGAAAATGGTGATCACAAGAAATCAAAAACTATTAAAAACATTTTTTCTTTAATATTTTTAGACGGATGATAAGTAATTATTATGCAAACTATCCATAGACTTTTTCAAATATGAAGTTAGAAGTATTAAGAAGAACTTACTTTTTTAAGTAAATCTAACATGTTATTTTGGTTACGGAAAAAAAGAGCTGAAAATCTGTAAAGCTATAATTTTTTCAAATTTCTTTAAGCTACTTTACAAAAAATAATAGCTGAGTGATTTTAATAAATCCAGGCTCTGGAAATGTAACCGATATGAAAATTTTACATTTAATGTTGACTCGGGAAACGCATGGTAATACCGAGTAGTTTGTAAAAATAAATATTGTTGACCAATCCATAGCATGTCGTTTCAAGCAATATTCTTTTAATTTTTGAAGAATAGTGATTTTGACATTACTTTTGTTGATATTGCACAAGTATAAAATTAGTTATGATTATAATCGGACTGTAGTTATTAAATGATTTTATTTGGTTCAAAAATCTAATACATTTTATTTTGTTGCGGTTGGGAGAGTTCAGATGAGGTTATTTTCCCTCTCTTTAGCAATTTAATCCTTAGTTAATAGTTGTGTGTCGGAACATATACCGCCATATTTGAGGTAAATTTTTTTGAACAAATAGATTACTTATGAATTTTTTATGTAAGTGTATAGGCGATTTAGCGAAGACGAACGCAGACATTACGATGAGCTAAGACCCGACCGTAGAAGTAGCAAGAAGTAACGCACCAATACATGGAACCCAAAAGAGTTGTTTGCATTCGATAAATGATAAACAATTTTTTAAGCTACAGCCCTTGAAGACTAAAATAACCATTGAAAATTGCAGTTTAATTTCTTTATTTTGATCGCTTATCGTATGATATAGTTCTCGATGTTGATTATTTTTGGTATGGCATACCATCATGGAATCTTCTATATATGTATATATATAAAAATGAATTGCTGTTCGCTAAAACTCGAGAACGGCTGAAAGGATTTATCTTATCTTGGTCTTGAAATATTCGTGGAGGTCTAGAGAAGGTTTGAAAGGTTAGAAAATTCGAATAGTTGCCGGTAAAATCCTATTGTCCATACAAACTTTTTTTTTTTTTGTTATTCAATAAAGATTATATTAAATTATAATAGTCCTCGCGTGTGCGTTGATGGATCTAATGTCACATTCCGAAACTCAACAAAATTGAATCGTGAATACGACAAAATTGCATAGTCACAATTTTTAAATTAATTGTTTTTGGCCCAATAATTTTTCTGGCGCTAACTGCAATCCTCATCATTGCAAGCCAGCTGAACGATCGAGGAACCGCACTTCAGAAAATGGAGAAAAGTATTACGATAAGGTTTTAGGATATCTATGAGCGGATCCTTCTATATTTGTGAGTGCCTGCGCAAGAACTTCCTTTACTTTATTGATTCTTCATGATTGTGAAATTCAAAGTAATGTCTCTTTTTTGTTAATATTTTGAGATAGTGACCCTTTACTGCTAAGTGAGCGAGAAATATTCTGAATGATGGCTAGATAGAAACAGATCAAGAAAATAGTCGTATTGCTATGTCAGAATTTCTTTATTTAGTGAGTGACGATGAAGTAGACTTAGAATGCAACGAGTTTGTGCACATCAGCAAGTACGAAATAATGAAATTGCGCGAATACTAGATTATGTTGTGCTGGAGCTTAATTCAGTTTCAGAGCTATACATATACCTGTTTGATAGTTTTTTGAAAATACGCGATGGACTTCAAACTCAAATTTAGAAATCTAAATTGAATTGTAAAATATTTCGTTTCATACTTATTGGAAAATCGGCTACTATTGTGGGGAAATGAGTATCAAATATTGCATGGGAATAAGGCAGTCGACGTCAAACTCAAAATTCAATATTTAAATCTCGATAAATGGGGCAAATTGTAATTGTTACCCGATCGACTTCAAATTAACTTTAAGATCTCAACGTTGAAATCTAAAAAAAAATTGGAACTTATTTTTTTAACAATCTCTCGCAAAGGTCAGAAAATTAGGGCTCAAGAAGAGTGTAGCAAGTTCAAATTTTTTTCTGATCAACTTCCTTCTCAGTTTTAGAACTCAACAATAAAATCTAAAAAGTACATGTTTCTGATTTTTTGGAAAATACGCCTTCAAGGCTGGAAAATGGCCAGTTAAAGATGAATTGGGCAGTTATAAATTTTATTCAAATGACTTTTGAGTGAGTTTAACATTTTTTTTAAATATTGCTTCAAGATTCATTAAATAAGAGGTAAACGATGTATAGGAAAAAATTTTAATTCTTACCAGCTGAAAATCAGTAGAGTTATTATTTTCTTGATTTGCCTCAAATTGTTTTGCAAAGCTATTTCCCAAAAATATAAAAGTTAAGTGATTTGAGTTGAGTGATACTCCAGGGACGGGAAATGTAATCCCACATATTAAAATTTAGTTCTAATATTGACCCGGGCAACGCCGTGTAATACCGGCAAGTTACAAAATAAAAATTTAATGGAACTCGTGCGGGCCATACAAACAACATCACCTTGCGAATGTCAAAGAATGACATGCCAGACAAGATGAACAACAACATGAAAAATCAAGTGTAACCTGTTACAAGTGCGGAGACCGGAGTCCGGAGTCACACATCTACCTAATGTACACAGAAGGAAGCTGATAAGAAGAAATTCATCAGAGAAAAGCGAGTGAGCAGTGTAGCCTTGTAGTATCTTTGATTCCGGAGCGGAATGCTCACTGATGAAAGGAAAGTTAGGTACTAAATAAAATAAATTTTGTATTCTGTTATTATGATTTCCATAAATAATATTACATATAACACATTCATATGTATGTACATTCGCATATATAAATACATTTGAAAGACAAATTGAATTAATTATTTATAAATAATTTTTATAGTTGACAAAAAAGCTTGTAAGCTCAACTCTACTCTTACTGATAAACCAGTCCTTGTTATTTTTGACCCAAATTGTCCAATTGAATGCAAGTTGTAAGCCCCGGATAATACAAAATAGCAAAACTTCTTCACCTGCAGAGTCGAGATCCCACTCGTATAAATTGGAAACTTTAGCTGTTGTAAACGCCATTAAACATTTTCGACACATTTGTTAAGTAGGAACTTTATTGTTTATACAGACTGTAACTCACTAAAGGCGTCAATAAACCACTGTTACCAGTGGTGCCGCGTGCTTTTAGATAGTCTGTAATAAACCAAATTCATGAATCAATCATGCACTTAGGCCGGGAGAAGACTTTATGTAAAGCCTATGACTATAATTGGTTCGAAAACATTTCTAAATATATCCGAAAGTTGATCGATAATTGTATAACTTGTATGGAGCAACATATAACTAGGCGCAATTTGATAAAAACAAAGCAATAGTAATTGGTTGCAAAGTGGGAGTTATTGCGTGAGGGCTGATGCAAATTTGTAATAATAATGCAAGCACAAGTGCAAAACCAAAGGGAATGAAATTAGACAGAGTGTAAAGAGTTAAACTCGGCAGAGCAAAAGCAAAATATCAATGGATGAAAACCACTTGTCATTCTTCTTGTTACTTTTTTTTATGATTCTAAGCACACACATAGTGTATAGCTTTCATTGTTTTTGTGAGACCGCACACATTCAATAATATTGCTTGCATTCTTGGAATATTGCTTTCAATTCAAATGATTTAATTAATTTGTAAGTTTTTCTTTAAGATTTATTTTTGAAAAAATAATAGATTTTTTATGAATTGTACATAAATTTAGAGCGAAAATAAAAAAAAAAATTTTATTTTCATATTTCAAATAAAAAAATAGTAAATTTTAAATTTTATTTATATTTTTTTTTTAATATCCAAAATAAGAAATTTTTAATAATCTAAAAATAAAAGCTTATAATAATAATCAAAAAATAAAAGAAATTATTTATATGAATATACATATTTATTTTAATAAATAATTATTGCTACCGTTTTTAAACACATATGCTTCACTGCCCAAATCGAATGACAATGTGATTAAAGCGCAAGACAAGACAGCTTTCATATGCAAACTTACATTCAAATACATGAAAGTTCTATACATATAGTTTATAATATACCCTTTCTTAGAATTAAAACATGTTAAAATAATTAAACAATTGGGTCGATTTATAATAAAAATTCATGGATATGAGAAATGTTCAACTTTTTCAACAAATTAATATACAAAAGTAAGAAAAACTTGATAAAAATAATATTTATTCCTTATGGTAGAGGACATGTTTAGTTGAAATGTAAATTGACTCCTCCTTTGAAAGTAAACAAATTTGCAACGAGCTCAAACTTGTGACAAAATTTAAATTTCGAGTTCTTGCATTAGCATTTGGGAAAACGGGAAACGACGAGATCGGAGAACTAAAGCACAAAGCAAAATGCGTGAGCTGTTTACGCACGATACAGTAATCATTGAGCTTACTTTTGCGATTTCATTTTGTGCTTGTCCTAACGAGCTTAAGTCATCCAGACTATTTTTCGAAGAGAATTATAAGACGAAATTTCCACTCTGTCTAATTTCATTCTCTTTGTGCAAAACATACTGCTCTTTGTTTGATTAAAAAAAAAAAAGAAATGGTAAAGTTTATTTTAAAATCTGATCTGAGGAGGCTTGGTACTATTTTGTGAAGTTGTTAGAATGTTAGTTAGAAAGTCTCTATGAATTAAAAAATTTAGATTTGCTTTTGTTTATTTGCAAAAAAAAAGAAAAGGCAACTTGAATTATGGTCTCTTGTACACGAGGTCGTGTTAGAGTTAGAATGACAATATCGGTGAACGGTATATTTTGGTGTATAGAGAATACTTATTACTTAGAATAAAATACGTTGACTATTCAGCCATACGACATAAGTCTTACGGCTCTTTCGTTTTGCAAACTACCCTTTGAGCAAGACGACGGTGCAGTCATTTGTGAGAACAATTTCAGAAAGACCACAAGTGGAGATGTGAACGGTAGATACACAGTATATCTACCCTTCAAAAATCCAAATAACATCGACTTAGGACATTCCAGGTCCATCGCACTAGCTGAGTTTCTCAAAAACAGGAACCGCTTGAAAATGAACCCTCCTTTAAAAGAGCAGTACGATTCGGTAATCCCAGAATATTTGGACACAGGTCATATGCGACAAGTCTCTCCAAGTGACTGTGCAAATTATTACTTGCCACATCACGCTGTTTTCAAGCCAGTCAGCACTACCATAAAGGTTTGCGTAGTGTTTAACGCCTCCAGTCTATCCCTCAATGGCAAAAGTCTAAACGACACTCTTCACACAGGACCAGTTCTCCAATGTGACTTGCCGTTACAGATCCTAAAGTGGCGTTTCTATCGGTATGTTTTCAACGCCGACATCACAAAAATGTATCGTCAAATACTGGTAGATCCAAAACATACTCCTTTTCAGAGGATAATATTCCGAAGCAAGAGTGATCAACTGGGCGATTACGATCAAAACCGGTCACATGTGAAGTCAGAATTGAATCCTGCTGACTTGGCAAGTCGGGGTGTTTCTCCACAAGATCTCGTATCCGCGACATTGTGGTGGCACAGTCCCGAATATCTACATAGACCAGAAGATCAATGGCCAACTCCAAGTAGAGGTGACCTTTAGACCACTATAGAGCAACGCGTTGTGACCTGGTCCAGTCGTCCGACGCTAATATTTTGGAACGTTTCTCCAAATTTCAGAAAGCCCTTGGCGTCGTAGCATTTCACCGCATATGGGTGGCTTATGGGAAGCAGGTGTGAAGAGCTTTAAGAATCTCTTCTATAAGCCACCTCCTCCAAAAAATATACTTTTGAAGAGCTTTCCACTTTTTTATGTAAAGTTGAAGCGTGTCTAAATTCCAGACCGAGTTCACCAATGTTAGAAGATCCCACTGGTCCTCTGGTACTAGCTCCATGTCATTTCCTAACTGGTGGACCTCTTCTCTCCATATCCGAGCCAGAGATTAATGAAGCTGCTACGTAATCGATGGTAACGTCTAAAAGCCAGTCAATAATTTTGTAACCGCTGGAAAGACGAATTAAATATAGACGAACTTAAAAGAGCTCCGCAAAAGGGACAAGTGGAAATTTCCAACAAGAGACATCAAGTGGGTGAAATGGTTGTCATTAAGGAAGAAAGTCTTCCGTCCAATGACTGGTGCCTTGGCTCAGCGCCCAAGGTGTAGTAAAAATACCAGTCGACCAACTGATACTCCTTTCAACTGACAGCTCCATTTCAAGTCAATGACAATCAGATCGACTACTATCCTCTTTTCCCTCACTTCTGTGTGTCTCGTATGTACAACTCATCATGTGCAATATTTCTTTTAATAATTTATCCGTATTTCTTTTTCCACCAATACAGTATGGCAGCACGCGCGAAACAACCAAAGCCTGCAGTCGTTCCGGTGCCGAGTCTGCCGGGGAATCCACCCACTGCGGAAATGCGCCCGGTTCTTGCGACTCTCCGCCGAGAAGCGCCTCCGATCAGTATTGATTAACAAATACTGCGCCAACTGTCTAGCACACCACCATTTCGGCAACTCATGCCGAAGCACTGATGAGTGCCGGGTGTGCCAGCAGAAACACCACACCCTCCTACATATTGCGAAGGACTTTAGCCCACCTACACCGCAACCAGAAGCTGCTCCTCTACAACGGTAATCGGCAGGGATTCAACCCCTTGCAACGCTCATGGAACATCACCAAATCAACGTGTTCCCCACTGTCGTCATCCAGCTCAACAACAGAACTAAGACAGTGGAAATCCGAGCACTCCTGGACCCGTGCACTCCGATGAGCGGAATCAACGCGTCTCTCGCAAGGGTTCTTCAACTGAACTCCTTCAGCGTTGAGTCGGAAAAGGTCTGCACAGCCAGAATCGGATCAAAGATCGACCCATCGATCGACATCGAGGTCTTATTGAAGACAATTCCCGATCTGCGCTATCAGACACCATTGCGATGGCGGACGAGAATTACCATCGTCCTGGCTCGGTGTCATTGGTGTTGGGGTCCGATGTACACTCCAAAATTATGCGAGAAGGCTTCATCCCTATCCAAGACGGATTGCCCATTGGACAGAGGACGGTATTTGGCTGGACTCTCTCCGGATCTTGCGTAGCATGATTTCTATCCCCCCCTCACCATTTACTCTTGCAATTCCTTGCAAAGGGAGGCAGTATGTTCATGCTGAACCACAGATGAGCAGTTCGCAGCCAGGAAAAAAGAGCTAAGTGAGCATCGCTCATTTTATCCATTCATCTTGGCTGACAACTCTCCATACTATCACTCTCTCTGGTCTCCAAACTCTCTTTTGTCGGCCCAAGGCGGCCATCATTACTTTTTAGTTTTTAGTCTACATTTAGAAGTGAGCGTGAAGTGATTGAAAGTAAAAAGTGGATTTACTACAACAAGCAACTTTGTTATTTTATTTGGAATCATCTAGATTTGGAAAAGTCTCCCCGCCACAAACATTCTTCGACATACATATATAACTCTCTTTCTTGACTGACTGAATGATCATCGCACAGCCCAAATACCTACGAAGATGAAATATGGACACAAAACTTATGGCATATTGAAAGTGCGCCTAAGGAAGGAATTTGAAAAATTCGGGCTCCAAATGGGGGAAAATGGCGAAAAACCTTCATATAGAACTTTTTTGTTTCTTATTCGATCAGCTTCAAATTCTTTTTGAAAGTGCAATATGAAAATATAATACCAAGTTTCCGAATATTTACCCTTAATGTGGGGAAATAAAGTTGAAATTTTGATAAATAAAAAAGTAGATTTTTTCCTATTCCTAATACCCGATTTACATAAAGCTCTGTATAATTAAATCAGTTCCCAAAGTGGGGAAATGGGCGTCAAATTTTTAATGTTTTAAATCTTATCTTTACCCGATTGTCTTCAAACTCAGTTTCAGAGTTCTAAATCTAAATCTAAGATATATGGGTTTCACATTTTTTGAAAAATCATCTCCCAAACTGGGGAAATGAGGGTCAAATGTTGTAAAGGAAAAAGACAATTGACGGTAAACTCAAAACACAATATTCAAATTTTGAAAGTATGGTATTAATATTTTTCGGAAAATATACCCCCAACGTCTTTAAATGTGAGGTCAACGATAAAGGCTCAAGGCTGCAAAGTGAAGGGTTAAAGATGAATTGGATATTTATAAATTTTATTTAAATGGTAAATTTTAGTTTTATCACCATGATATTTAATATATTCTGGAACACGAAATGTAATCCAATATATTTTAATTTAGTTCTTATGTTGACCCAGGCAACGCCTGTTAAGTTAAGTCATAACCAAGAGACTGCCACATTATATTTATTTAATTTACCTACCTTAACAAATACTGTGCTATCGTAAACATTTAGACGACACACTTTTTCATCTAGAATTCTGGCAACTATGGGGACGTAGTTGTTCGATCCGGCCGGTTCCAACATACATATATATGTGCTGCCGGCAACGAAAAGACGGCTTTATTCAAAATTTTATTTATCAGAACTGACGAAACAGACAAACGAGAAAATTAAACTTTATAACAATTTATAACAATATCGCTTACCCTTATCCTATTTTTGTCTCTAACTCTTTATTTGCTCCTATCATTACTGATAACGATCTAGTTACAGCAATGAAAACTTTAAAATCTTCATATTCTCCTGGGCCCAAGTTGCGTACTCAGAGAATGCTGGAGATCTTTACATCTTCCCCTACTCAAACTTTTTAACTTATCTCTTGATTCCGCTGTTTTTCCATGACTTTGTAAGGAATCATACATTATCTCAATTCACAAAAATCCTGTGCAACAAATGTTGGACATTAAAAAAAAAAAAAATATTTATTTGTATATAATACCCCAGAAGGCTTCAAAGTAATTCAATTTTAATCTTACTTATAATTTTTAGCTTAATTAATTTACTAAATTTTAATTTAATTTATATAATAATTTATTTTAATTTTTTGTAATTCTTTAATCGACTGCAATTAGTCGATTTAATAATAAAATAAAATAAATAAATAAATAAATAAATAAATAAATAAATAAATAAATAAATAAATAAATAAATAAATAAATAAATAAATAAATAAATAAATAAATAAATAAATAAATAAATAAATAAATAAATAAATAAATAAATAAATAAATAAATAAATAAATAAATAAATAAATAAATAAATAAATAAATAAATAAATAAATAAATAAATAAATAAATAAATAAATAAATAAATAAATAAATAAATAAATAAATAAATAAATAAATAAATAAATAAATAAATAAATAAATAAATAAATAAATAAATAAATAAATAAATAAATAAATAAATAAATAAATAAATAAATAAATAAATAAATAAATAAATAAATAAATAAATAAATAAATAAATAAATAAATAAATAAATAAATAAATAAATAAATAAATAAATAAATAAATAAATAAATAAATAAATATTATTTTATACTTACCATAGTTTTTTCATAAAGCACATCAATGATTAGGGCGATGATTAGTAATGGAGAAACAAAATAGATATCACTTAAATAGTCTTGTTGGGCGTGTTTGAGTAGCATAAGTACTAAATGGCTTTATTAAGTCATATTTTATGCTTTACGAAGTAAACTCACCCCAATTTAGTTGATTTTGTCTCATCCAAAATTATAGACGGGCATGTTTTCTACGTCAATTGTAATGCTGAAAAATAGACGTTAGCCGATATTAGTATGTAATATATTTAGATATTAGCCTTACTTATTCCAGAAAGCAGCTATCAAGCTATTAACACATAAATCGATTGGAACCACATTTGCTATGGCTTTTGGGTTGCAACGTAATTTCCTTAGAATCTAATTGATTAAAATAAAACTAAAATCTGTATATGTATTAAAGCAAAAAAGCACACCCCAGTGCTTGCTCTAGCTCCGTACTAGCTCCGTAAATGTTGTCTATCCAACCACCCACAGTGTCTTGGTATGTTAGAATTAGTAAATAAATGTATATTCATTTAACTATTTCATATTTTCTGGTCACCACAGGCACATACCATTTACCCGGCCCAAAAACGCCTACTAGCAGTTGATTACTTTTAAAAAGGAATGGTCATACATACAAAATAGTGTACATACAAAAATTCAAACAAATTTATTATTTTCTTTGCTTATTATTTTGAGCGTATATAAAGAGCATTATGTTGATGATTATTAATAAAATAATCGATAATATCACAGTAGTGAAATATTTAAAAAAAAAAAGGTTACACATATTATATTTTGTATTATAATTTTGTCACGAAATGTGTTAGGCATTTGTGACCCAAGAATATATATTATTGATAAGGATGACGAGAATCTTTTTATTGGAGGCACCACATATGACGGAATCGGCCAGATCGGACGACTTATATCATAGGTATATGTAACTGCCACAATCGGTTACAAAAAATGCTGTGTGCTGCGGGCCAACTTTTTTGTTTCTCAAAATATCTTAACGAAATTACAAGCTAGATTGTAAGAAAGAATGTGTTTCCTAAATGCACATTTAAAATGAGCAATATCGGACGAAAATATCATGTAGCTAGCAGGATCCAATTTTCAAAAGTGTATAATCTTCGGCGCTTCGAAGATAGCCTCTCATTACTAGTTTTAATTTTACATAAGCTTTAAATTCAATTTGAAGTGAATTGATGGTATTATAACTTTGTCACGAAATAGGTAATGCATTGAAGGAGCCATCTCCAACCCCATAGAGTATAAATATTATTGATCAGGACGACGAGACGAGTTGATATAGCCATGTCTGTCTGTCCGGCTGTTTATATCAAAACCAGTCTCTCAGTTTTTGAGCTAGGTGAATGCAATTTGTTTCTTTCTTTTTGCTGCACATATGTCGGACCGGACCGGATCGGACAATTATATAATATATATAGGAGCAATCGGTTAAGAAGTTGTTGTATGGAAAACATTTTTATTTCTCAAGATATCTTGACTAAATTTACAAAATATATGGAAAAAAGGGATTTCCTAACGCACACCTAATATCATTAAGATTCGATTATTATACCATATTGCTTTGCAGAGGCGCCCTTTACTCACTAGTTTTATATAACTTTTGACCTCTATTTTTAATCCTCATTCAATCATTCTTGTACGTAATGTTTAAATGAGACCGATTCAGAATATAAAAAATATATAATATTTACAAGGATTTGATTTACAAGGATAAGATTTGCTAACAGCTTATCCGTATTAGCAGAAGACTTTTAACATCATTCCGCATCCGATACAACTGTACAGTTTCATTAAATCATATTCTTCGGCTACATTTATTTTCATTGCGGTATTTAGCTTTTCGTCGAACCGTATCTTATCTTTGTTGTTCACAGCATATGTATATAATAATATATAAAAAAGATATTGATCTTACTCTTGCCCAAAAATCCTGAGCCTCCTGATATATAATATAATGGATACATAAAAAAAGTTTTAAGTTTACCTTTCTCAATAATTAATTTTTCACTATAGTTATCACCAATAAAATTTCATGAAATAATATTCTAAATAAAAACACGACCAAATTTAAACAATCGATTGAACAACGATTCCGTCATTCCGTCATCATCTGACTATTTTAGTCCGCAAAAACATCTAAGCTAATCGGTCCACTATTGCAAAATGAGGGTACCAGAGGTATATAAATAAATTAGCAAAAGTTAAGATTAAGAATACAGTTTATGTATTTGTTATTACACAAGCCACCACTTTTTCGGTTCCCCTGACTCTTAGTACTGAAGTTGCACCCAGATCACTGCGCTTGACAATTAGAGTTGCCAGATATTTCTTTACTACTAGAAATAGACTATATTTCAGTATCCATACTTTTATTCACAGCCTTGAAGATTGGATAAGCGGTGCTCCATGTAGAATACATTAAGACGGTATTTAGTTCTTTTAAAAACAATATCTATTCTTTGACTCAGCCTTAATCTGAGTAAAAGGCTTTTGTTCATTAGTATTCTGTTTTTAACTGTGCCTTAAACTTTTCTTGAAGTTATTTGTGTATAAATTATAAAAATTATATATATAAATTATAAAAATAATATAATTTTTTTATATTTCTAAACAAATATCAATTCATTTTCATAGGAATTTTTTTGATTGTGAATGCATGTCAAAAACTCATCTTTACTTCCATGTTCCCTATGTATGAAGCCGCATTTGAGGATGTACAGCAATACTTATCTTCATCTGTGCCAGAGATTTTTAATTTCTTTGTTTTATTCTAGGTGTGATCGTATTGTATCAATTTTATTTAATATATTTTTCTATATTTTCTGTATATTACTCTTAAGTTATAACGAGAAAAGTTTCGACCATTATATGAAACTTTTTTGTTTGTTATCCGATCAGCTTCAAATTTATTTTCAAATAATAATATGAAAATTAGATAAGGACTGCTTACCAATTTAATAATAATATTAATATTTACCCCCAATATGGATGGTCGGGGGTTGTCAAATTATAGTATGGGAAAAATTCAAATTTTAAGTTTTTTTAACTCGAAAGAAGAATAATAAGAATAATAATAATAATAATAATAAGCTTAAATTAAAACTAAACTACACTAACTAAAATAAACGTGTTTCAGATTTTTGAAAAAACAGTACCCAAAGTAGGGAAATGGTAGCTTCTATGTAGACCAATCATCGTTACGTCGATTGCAGTCGATTACAATATTACAAGACTTAAAACAAATATTATGAGAATAAAATTTAAAATTAAAAAATAAACTTAAATTAAAAATTATAAGGTATACCTGCTTCCCATTTTTTGAAAATCTGACGTTAGTTCCAAGGCCGCATGGGCAAAGTGAAATTTTTATCCAATCGACTTCAAAGTCAGTTACAAGCTTATGTGTTTCACATATTTTAAAAATTCGCCCCAAATCAAAAAGTGGAGATCACAAATGGAGCACTACAATAAATCTAAGAAATGAGTGATAAGTGATTTGTTTGTAAATACGCATCCACGGCTGGCAAATGGGGGCCAAAAAATAATACGGTAATTCTAAATTACCTTCTACCTGACTTTATCTACATTGAAATCTAAAATATAAATATGCCGCACTTTTTTTAAAATAAAACCAAAAGTCAGAAATTGGGGATCATAGACACAAAGACGAAAAAGCTGACTTAAAGGCAGTGTTTCAGTTTCACCTTATATATGTATATTATTAATATATAATATATAATAAACATGCTTCTCACAGAGCTAAGAAATGCGTCCGCCGAGACCAGAAATATGACGAGAAAAGTATTAAAAAATGTACTACCAATTTTGGTCACGGGCGGTAAATAGATGACAACTTGTAGAATTAACATTTTTTGAATTACCTCAAACTGTTTTGCAAAACTTTATTCCCTGTATTCCCAACAAATAATGGTAATAAATCCACGGAGGCAAAATTTAATCCAATATATAAAGTTTCTGCTAATATCGTCGTTCACGGACAACTCTGTCTAATACCGGCTAGTCTTCAGATATATGTATGGGTATGTTAGCAAAAAATTTATACATTTAAGATATTATATTGTTATAGTGTTATACTGCTTATCATGCATGTACTGAAGAAAAGGTACTGCTATAGTCGACTTTGTTTTAGGATACTGAGTTTCAAAGTTGACATGCGCAATACGCCCTGTGAGTGAGCTTTCAAGCGAAGTTCTTATACAGTAAGAACTCTTATAATACATAACATATATACATAAACAGATATTAATATTATGTATATATATATATATACATATATATTTTGGTAATCTTAAAAACTTCCATATGTATTTGAAGTACTATTTAGGTTAGCTTCGGTGTTGCCGGAGTCGAAAATACTTAAATTTCTTATTAATTTGTTAATAATAGGCCATTAAAATATCTTTGTTCTGGACAGGTATATCGGCTAATAGTGCGTATGTAGATTTCTATGGGAATTCTTACATAGAAGTATGTATCATTATATTTTGAATGTCGCATGTGGCTATCATATGTATGTATTTGTAAAATGAGCTTTCAGTTTTCGGGTTGCTCTTTACAGTTTGGCTACTGTTATCGTCATCCCCTACTGCTTAGTCACATTTACTTATACATACATAAGTCACTGAAGTGAAGTGTTTTATAAAAAAAAAACGACGGAGTCATAATGAAAACTTAATTTTTAATAGCTAAAAAACTAAATTTATAAAAAAATCATAAAATTATCGTTTCCTTAATTGTGCCTAAAACGTAAACTACATGAACTAATGCTTATAAGTACAGTTGTAAATCACTCTTATTTGAAAGTTTTACATATTTTTATGAAAATAATTAAGAGGTAAAAAGAACATAAATAAAATAATAATAAAGGTACATTTTGAAAATTTAGAACGGATACCAATGTATGTAATTATGTCCATATCAAATGAACACTAGCTTCAAGCATATAGATAATTGTGTATGTCGTACATTTTCATTAGTACAAATTCATAAAAGTGTTTCTGATACATAAATATGTACATACATGCGTAGTCATGTTTGCGTATATGCTGAGAAAAAGATTATGCAAACCAATTTTTTTCTTGCAAATACATAAATCGCATGAATTCTTTCATATGGTCGCAAATGTGAAAGCGATGCACTTCATAAGTATTTTATAACCCCCCTTATAATAATAACCATTACCCATTTTTTGTAATTTAAAATATATTCGAATATTAGTTGAAGTATGTGTTGCTCTATGCTGGAAGGACTGTAACTCGTTAAAGATAATTCCAAAATAAAAATATGTATACTAACCCATGTTCATATATACATACGTACGCGTTATTTTATTTTCAGATATGGCGAGCATAATATTAATAGCTTGCTTAGCTATATTGGGTCTAATCATTGCGATTGCGCTATTTTTAGCCGGTGGGTACTTATGGTGGAGACATAAAAGGTCACAGTTGCAGTTTATTGAACCAAATGAAGACGAGGAATCTAGTAGTTATAGTTTAAGGTAAATTTATCATTATTTAAACGTCATTACTTACACTTACCTATTTGCATATATACATGCACCTTACTCTTCTTGAGATGCTTGTGGTTTCTGTGTTCACCTCTATCAAATCATTTATGCATAATTTTAAGACTGGTATGCAACTCACAACCTTTAACTATAAGTCTTTGCAGTTTTTTTAAACTAATTTGCGTGCTTAGCGTTATTTAAAACAACAATTGTTTACCCGGCATAGCAGCAAATAGTCAATATTATTATACTCTGTTAGTAACTAAGTATTATGTTTTTTAACATTGGGTTTTTGCCTAATCAAAAAACTAGTATGGAAAGGCTATCTTCGTCACGCCGAACTTTACATACCCTTGCAGAGCTATTTGATATCGTATTGAATCCATTCAGAAGCAATTCCTCCTCTTTGCCCTTCGTGGCTTAAACTGGGATTTCGCTCGCCGTCTTCCAACGTACTCTGATAGGCTCTTATTAATTGATCTCCCTTCATTATCTAACCGTAGAACTATCCTTGGTATTATTTTTCTTCATAAATTAATTATCGGTGACAATAGCTCTCCTTTTCTATTATATCGTCTTAACTTTCATGTTCCTCGTAGACTAACAAGAAATTATTATCCCTTATTTTTATCTAATAGCACAACTGACTATGCGTTGCACAATCGATTCCGTGTACTGTGCTCCAATTACAACGAATTTTATCACGTTATCTCTTTAGAACTCTCTCTCTTTCACCTAAAATCTGCTCTTCTGTTCTATCTTCGGGAAAACCCCAATCATTGATTGGTTGACGTGGTTGGTGCCTTGGCAACACTACTTCTTTTTTAGTTGGTGTTTTCCTGAATTGTCCTTATCTTACTTTATTACTCTCTTACTTACTATCCTTTTTTCTATTCTGGTCTATTTTCATTCTATTTTCAACAATCATTATATTTCTCTTTTTCGCCTTTTTTCCTGGTCTGATTTGGTTTTTTGCCTGGGTTTTCCCCAATCCTGTGCAACAAATGTTGGACCATAATTAATACATAATATAATTAATAAATTAATTGTATTTAATACCCCAGAAGGCTTAAATGTTATTCAATTTTATGTAATGTATTTAAATTTTCTAAATTTTAATTTAATTTATATAATAATTATTTTTATCTTTTGTAATCCTTTAATCGACTGCAATTAGTCGATTTAATAATAAATAAATAAATAAATATAATAATCCGATCTTAATGATATTATTTATGCGTTTAGAAATCACACTTTTCCATTTAACTTGTAAACTTAGTTAAAATACCTTGGGAAACCAAAAAGTTTTCCATATTTTTTGAACCGATTGCTCCTATGGGATCTATATGATATAGTGGCTCGAGCTTACTTTAGAAATTACACTTTCACATATAACTTGTAAATTTCATCAAGATACATTGAAAATCAAAAGAAGTTTTCCATACAACAACTTTTGAACCGATTATGGGAGCTATATGATGTAGTTGTCCGATCCGGCCGGTTTCAAATTATTTGCTGCCTGCAACAAAAAAAATCTCCATTCACCTAGGTCAAAAAAGTTTGCATATAAACAGACGGACAGACGCTCATGTCCATATCAACTCGTCTTGTCGTCCTGATAAATAATATATACTTTATATGGTCGGAGTTGGGTCCTTCAAAGCATTACACATTTTGTGAAAAAGTTATAATACTCTCTGCAAGGGTATAAAAAGGAAACTATTAAGTAAAGGCTTTCTTTGGGGTGTCGAAGTTTGCACCTACAAACTGGATTGTTCCTATGGCATCTATATCATATATTAAAACTCAACTTGTAAATTTTTCACTAAATTTATTAAGATATTGTAATATTATATATATTAGATATTTGAGAAAGAACGAAGTTTCCCATACAGCAACTTTTGAACCGATTGTTCCTATGGTAGCTATATAGCGGTTTGACCTTAATGATTTTTGGTATACGCTGAGAAATTTCATTTTAACACATAACTTGTGAATTTTCTAAAGATACGTTGAAAGTCAAAAAGTTATCCTTACAACTTTTGAATCTATTGTTCCTATGATAGCTTTATGATATAGTTGTCCGATCAGGCCGGTTCTGGCATTAGTGCTGCCTGGAACAAAAAAAAAGGCTCCATACCCAAATTTATGTGGATCAAAAACATACAAAAACGGATAGTCGGACTTGGCTATATCAACTTGTGCCATCGACCTGATCAATATTATATATACTTTATGGGGTGGCTCCTTCAATGTTCGGAAAACAGAGGACAAAGGACGTTTTGCTTTATCCAATTGACTTCAAATTCAATTTTACAGAAAAAAATTTACTTTCCTCAAATGTCTTCAAACTCTAAATTCCTAGATAAAAAGACCGTTCAACTGTGAAATTCGTTGGGAAATAATTGAAAATCTGAAGAGCAATTGGGCTTAAATTGCTTTTTAGAAATCACAAAAAATTAAAGCTATCTGATTTGAATTTAATCAAAATTATAAAAAAAAACTAGTAAAGTAAGGCTTCGACGCGCCGAAGTTTATATGCACTTGCAAGGTGGATTTTTTCTATGAAAGCTATATAATATAGTAAAACCTAACTTGAAAATTTGATCTAGATACTTTAAAACTTAAAAAAAAACCGAAAACTGACGAATAATATATACCTATACTTTATGAGGTCGAAAAATTTAACTAATTGGTACAAATATTCACAAGCAAAGCTTAAGCAATAATTTCATTAATTTTGCAAATTTCACTTATTTTATGTTTCATGCTATTAATCTAAAATTTGTGTTGATCACCGAATGAAATAAGCAAAGGTGTTATAAAAATTTTTAACAAATTATCTTTTAAACTTACACACTTTAGAAACTTTATTTTTTCCAAACCGAGTTTCAGAGATCTACATGTATATAAGAAATTCCGATTTATAGCTCCGGAAAAACTAGTTTTTTTTGTTAAAGTATATAAAAAATTTATATAACTGCTAATTATAGTGTATTTATATAAGTCTCCATTGATATACATAGATAAAATCATATCAGAAGCAGTCTTGTGTAGATATAGTTATTTGGTCTACACAATTTTAAGTGGTTTTTATATGCTCAGAATCTAATAATATATATTGAACTACTCTTTATAACTCTAGGGCTACGCAGGATATTGTGGACACTGGTAATCCACCAACTAAGCCGCAAGCTCCAGTTGCACAAACGATTACAACTCCTCTGCAAAATAATATTAATCGAAAATTGAATGGCTTCTTAAATCTAAGAACGCCTCTCATTGGGTAAGTTTGCTTTTTTTGTTTCGGTTTCGGTGGGACAAAAATGTATTAACTGTAACTGTATTAAATTTTAACTATTCATAGGGGTGGCATTACGACTACACCGACAAAAGGATCCAATACTTCCACAGGTGCAAGTGCAAATGATGGTACCTCTAAAGATTCAGCGGTAGGTATTTTTAATATTATTATATTTCAATACATAAAATTACATTATTGGTGAAGTACAACAGATGTCTATACTAGAAGGGAATTAAATCTGGTTATATTAAAAGTCTGTTGGTTTGTTCTCTTAAGTAATTATTCTGTATTAAAGCCAGATCTAATTTCGTATGTGTGTCCTTTAACCTGTTTTCTAACGTACGGCAATATAACAATTATTTTTATTTTAGAATAAAAGTATTTCGATGACTGACATGTACCTTGATAGCACGGATTCCAGTGAAAATGTTGGGCAAATACATTTTTCTTTGGAATATGATTTTCAAAATACAACTCTTATACTAAAAGTTCTTCAAGGAAAAGAACTTCCAGCGAAAGATTTAAGTGGCACATCAGATCCCTACGTTCGAGTAACCTTATTGCCAGATAAAAAGCACCGCTTAGAAACCAAAATAAAAAGAAGAACTTTGAATCCTCGGTGGAATGAGACATTTTATTTTGAAGGTTTTCCAATTCAAAAGCTTCAGTCGCGGGTAAGTGTTTTTATTAAAAATCGTCATTTTCTTATCTGTTATGCGTATATTAGTAATAACGATTCAAAGGTATATAACAGCATCGAATCATTCGATTTTGTGTATTTTAGGTACTTCACTTGCACGTCTTTGATTATGATCGATTCTCTAGAGACGATTCCATTGGGGAAGTGTTTTTGCCATTATGTCAGGTAAGCTTGAACGATGAATAAATAAAATAATTAAATGAATAGAATGATTGATAAACGAGTTGGATAACCACAGCCTTCGGTTGAGCCAGGCTCAACCGCAAAATAAATATTATTTATTTTGCAGCTATGGTACGTATATTATACATAAATAGTAACGCATGTACTCAAATATCCTCATACATAAGTATACAAAAACAATACATAAATTCAAATAAAACATAAATAACTCGAAGCCCACTTAAGGCTCACTTGTCTTAACACATATACAAAAGAATTGAAGTCGAAATTGCCCTGCCAAACTGCAGTGAAGCGGTCACCAGCGCAGTGCGCTCAGGAATTTTGTAAACATAAAAACATAACATAACATAAAAAATCTGATTCAGGACTCATTTGGGGTGCCAAGAAATTATATTTTTACTTTTAGTCTTAAACTGATTCTTTCAAATTTAGTGTCGGCTTGAGTCTCATAGGCTGACAGTTAATACGACTCGTGTAAAATTAATTTTTTTTTACTATATATATATCTTCTATATATATATGGCTATTCGTTAATCTCTCTAAAACTCGAGAACGGATTTATTTTATCTTTATCTTTAAATGTAGGTGGAGGTCTAGAAAAGGCTTAAAAGGTTAGAAAATTCGAAAAGTTACCGGGAAAATCCAAAAAACAGCCCTTGTTACCCTTTCATACTTCTCTAGCGCGTCCCATACTAGAATATAACTCATGTGTTTGAACTCCACAACATGGAATCCACTAAGATCGTATTGAATCCATTCAGAAGCTATCCCTCCTCTTTGTCCTTTGTGGCTTAAGCTAGGATTCTGATCGCCGTCTACCACCGTACTCTAATAGGTTGTTACTCATTGATCCCCCTTCATTGTACAAACCGTAGAACTATCCTTGGTATTATTATCGGTGACATTCTTATTATCTCGACTTAACTTTTATGTTCCTCGTAGATTAAGAAGAACTTATCATCCATTACTTCTTTCAAATTGCAGAACTGACTATGCCTTGCACAATCGATTCCGTGTACTGTCCTCTAATTACAACGAATTTTATCATGTAACATGTATAGAACTCTCTTACTCTCTCTCGCACCTAAAATCTGCTCTCCTGTTCTATTTCCTGGAAAACCCTGATCATTGAAGGTTCACGTGGTTGCTGCCTTGGCAATACTGCTTCCTATTTAGATTAGTGTTGTTCTGTTTTTCCTCTTTCTCCCTATCTGTTTTTAATGTGACTAAATAATGATATGAGCTGTGAATCCCTTCGAGATCTCGAGTGATTCTGAGCATTATTTTGATGCTTGATCATTATTCAATTAAATTTTGATAATTATTTTAAATTTACAAATGGATGCAGTTATATGTCGGGTAATTGCATCACAATTATTTACTAGTTTCGCCACAACAATGGCTTGGCTTGTCATTATATATTTTCTCTTCGCCTTTCTTCCTGGTCTTTCTCAATCCTGTACAACAAATTTCGTACCATAAGGCTTAAATGTAATATTAACTTAATCTTATTTTGTAATGTTTAATTTAATTTGAATTCTTAATTTTTAATTTAATTTACATAATAATTTTTTTTAGCTATTGTAACTCTCCAATCGACTGCAATTAGTCTTCTTAATAAATACATAAATATGTGTTGCCTGTAGCAAAAAGGCCATATACTGAAATCCATCCATTAAGCTTAAAAACTGGTTAGTTTGCATAATTTCTGAATATATTTCGAGCTTGTGGTGCAAAAGCTAACTCTAATTAATTGACCAATAACATGCAATATAAAATGATTTAGTTTTACAATTTTCATTGGCGCACTTTCCAAAATCTATAACGATCTGGTGAGCAGCTTTTAAAATAAGAAAATGTGATAAACATTGATTGATCGTATTACAGATATAGTATGTATGATATAGAACATGATTAGCGAATTTAATTGTAATACATTTTACACACTTTTAGGTCGATTTCGCAGGAAAACAGTCATTTTGGAAAGCATTGAAACCACCAGCAAAGGATAAATGTGGTGAACTATTGTCATCGCTATGCTATCATCCATCAAATTCAATTTTAACATTGACTTTGATAAAAGCGCGAAACTTAAAAGCTAAGGATATTAATGGAAAGTCAGGTAAATACAAATTATTGTCGTAAAATAAATAATTAACTAGTTAGGAAAGACTTGGCTTTGCAGACTTCAAAAACCATTTGAAATGTTTATTAATTTTGTACTAATTTTTTGCATATGCTTAGGATCGACTTTTAATAATTGTTGATCTACTTGTAAGCTTTAAAGATATCTATAGTTGTCCTTTCCAATGGGTTCGTGCTGCGTGTAATAAATATAATCCATTCCAAATTTTATTCATCTTGTTCAAATGCTGAGAGATGTTTTGTAGTCGTTTCAGTCATTCATATTCATTCTAGCCTGAAATTTTGTGGGATTAAAAACTTGTGTATATTTTTCAGATCCCTATGTAAAAGTTTGGTTGCAATTCGGAGATAAACGTGTTGAAAAGAGAAAAACACCTATATTTACCTGTACGTTAAATCCTGTTTTCAATGAATCATTCAGCTTTAACGTTCCATGGGAAAAAATCCGTGAATGTTCTTTGGATGTCATGGTTATGGACTTCGATAACATTGGACGCAACGAATTGATCGGAAGAATATTGTTAGCTGGTAAGAGGCGCATATTCTACTAATGAACTAATACGAACATATAAATAAATATTTATATTTATTGTAAAACTATGTACAGGTAAAAACGGTTCGGGCGCCTCGGAGACCAAACACTGGCAGGATATGATCTCAAAACCGAAGCAAACTGTAGTGCAGTGGCATCGTTTGAAACCAGAATAATTGTAGAAGTGAAGAATGAATTAAATAATTAATCCTTATTGAAAAGAGTTCGCACACATGTGCGATTTCCATTCATACGATATATATTTATATATGGATAAAAAATAATGTTATGCGATCGATTAAGCAGTATAAACGGCTGCCCACAGACTAAGACACTGCACAAGTTGTGTAAACTACAAAGCATCTAAAACAAAACATTCAAATTTCAATGAAATTCAAAGTCAAAATATTATTATAAATATAATTAAAAGCACAGCAAAGGATTAGCATATAGCTCCCATTTGTGTGTGCATATAGTACATATGTATTTATTTATATATGTATTTAAGAACCTGAAGTCTATATCATTCTTTTATGCCTAAATTATATAAAATTATACGGTGAACTTGAATCTGAAATCGCGAATAAAATTGGAGAAAATACTGCGACAGTAATTGTGTTTGAATGTCCTCAAAGTGTTCGTTCATTTTCAAGTTCACTTTTCGTGAAAAATATTATACTGGATAAAGAGTTGACGTAATATGGATTGACTTTAAATTTCCTTAAGCATACATTTTAATGAAAATTTTTTCATACGCAAAAAACAAAATCGATACAAAAATCCCTTTGATCATCTGTTGTACTAATTTAATATATAAATACACAATATTGATTAGTTATAATTAAATAATCGGAAATGTCTTAAATACGTCTAATTAATACTTTCGTACATATGTGTGCATGTAACTACTTGTTATACACAACCTCATGTATGTTTGTACGTATGCAGCAAAAGGATGCATATTTCGGGTTCTTGGGTTACTAGAAGATATAGAATAATCACAACTACAAATATATGTATAAAACAAAATAAGAAGGAAATGAAAAAAACTTAATAGTTGTTATAATATATTAGGTTCTAATATAAACTCGTAAAACGACATTGTTACAAGTTACTTAAATGCGAATTGTTGTTTCTTTTACAAGAAAAGAAAATAAAAGTGTGAAAAGGTCATGTTAATTTTAAATATACACCATACGCGTAGTTTAAACCGAAACCATTTAGAATGATAGGCTGTAGGTTAAAAATATTAAATATTTTTATTAGAAAAGGCAATTAGAGGATAAACATTGCAAATTAAAATATTTAAATACTTAGTAACTGTAAAGAAATTAGCCAACCATTGCCGGATCAAGCGTCTACTGAGATGAAGTGCAAAAATAAAAACCAAAGCAGACACAAAAATGAAATGAGATTCAAATTAAGAGTCAAACAATAAATAAAGAATTATAATTGATAAAGAGAAACTGAGTTTAAAAAACGAAAAATCGAAAATTCAACCCACCTTAAAATTACATATTTGTTATATACCTGTTATAATATTATTAAAATCAATTTATGATAATTAAATAGCTGCAAATAAAGCATTTTTAACCTAGAGTATAAAAAATAAGTATATTTTAGCTTACTTACAAAACAAAAAAAAATCCACTATTTCCTGCTTTTATTTACACGTCACTGAAAAAAGTTAACCCTGGAAGCTTTGTTATTTTAATGCACTTGCCCTCCTAATATAATATAATAGCCGGTATTGTACAGCCACGCCCAGGGAAAGTCAATATTAACAGTATTTTTATAGCCTTGCAGAGGGTGGTATTATAGCTTTGTCACGAAATGTGTAATGCATTCAAGGAGCCATAGACGTCATAAAGTAGTCTGCCCTTCTGTCTGTAACATGTAATATGCAATTTGGTATGGAGCCGTCTCTTTGCTGCAGGCGGCACATATGTCGTAACCGGCCGGATGGGACAACTATATCATACAGCTCCCATACAAAGAATCGGTTCAAAGGTTGTTGTATGGAAAACTTTTTTGTTTTTCAACGTATCTTAATAAAAATTAAATTAAAAATTTTCCGCTTAAAAATCGAATCATAAATGGTATTATCGTAAATCTTTCTACAATCAGTCTTATTATTTCGATTGCTGAGCCTAAAAATAAAGGAAAAATCACCTATGACGGCAATTCCTAAAATACAACGCCAGTTTTTAAAACAATTTCGCTTTCAAATTGTCATAAATAGTTCATGCTTTTCCTTGATATATATGATCTATGATATAATAGCATATAGCATTAAAAAAGGCATCTAGGACCCCACAAAGTATTCTTATTATTGATCAGGACTGTAAGTTGATATAGCTATATCCGTCTGTTTATATGCAGCCGGCAAAAGTACCGGAATCGGCCGGATCGCACTACATATAGCTGCCATAGGGCCAAAAGCTGTTGTATGAAAGACTTTTTTATTTTTCAATGTATCTTAATATTTGTAATTTACATTAAGTGAATTTTTGGGATTTCTAGTTGCAAACTGAGAATTTCATGATCGGTTCACTATATCATAAGCTTTCAAAGAAATCATCGTTCAAAATAAACGAACTTAACAAGTTTTAAATAGTTGTACCAATTTGCCAGTGTATGTGCTCTTCGGCGCGCAAAAGACAGCCTTCCATTACTGGTTTCTGCTTACAAAGTTGTTGTATTGATAATTTTTAGATATCCAGATAAAGCTTCAAGTTAGTTACAATAATATGACTAATATATATAGACACAATCGCATGGTCGGCAAGATTTAAAAATTAAGAACAATCAAATAAAATCCAATGACAATTTCATACAACATTTTGCTCTGAATTGAAAATGCATGTGAAATATGAGCGGGATGCTCATAAGAACAGCATGATGAAATAATCAAATACGAGCTTTTCCTTGTGACCTTCTGGATCTATGAACTACAGATTTAGTATATTGTGTTAAAAAAAAAAAATAAAACACAAATTCAAAGAGATTTATAGTTGTTGTTCACCTTTAAAAACATTATATTTAAAACGAATATATCATTCCATTATCAAATTATAATTAAATTGATAATCTCTTAGAGATACAAGTTAGGCCATTAAGTCTATAAAATTTTGTATTATTATGCTTGGTTGGATTAAAATTTTTTATTTTGAATCGATATTGTTTCCCTTTTTCCGACATACAAATTTAATCCATAATGAAGCGTCTTCCTGCGCCATTAAGAATTTTTAAGTTTTGTTGAGAAAATAGTCGCTTCCTAGTTCACCTCCACCAGCAACTTTTTTTGAATTCTTCACTGTATTATGCTCTAAAACATTATTAGCAACCCAATTAGAACTATGAATTTTCTTCAGGTTTGCTTTATTTAATAGTACATGCATACACAGTTAGTTATTTACTTGCATATTATTGCAAATACTACTAGTACTGTAGGATCGCCTAATTATTTGAACGAACTAGTTCATATGTATACATATATTTTAGTAGAATATATTTTCTGTCGATCATACACCCTGAACTTCACACTGATTTATTATTACATATTAAATTGTATGTTATCTTGTTTCAAAGTGTGTATCTTGTTTTTATTAAGTTTTGTAGTGTTTTGTTTTTTGTTTTTTTTTTTGCATTTGTATTTTGTGTTTGCCCTAACTCACTATTTTTACCAAATTTACGTGTATATTGATGCATTAATTGGCTTCATCGTTGAATATTGAGTTGAAGAAGGTATTAAGACTTTTTACAGCCACACCTATGCGTAATTGAAAAAATAATTATTAGTTTAGTACGTATTAAAGTTATGTAAGTTTTTACCTTTGCCAGCTGATTGATCCTTTGAGTCGCGCCATTTACAGAGTGACTCTTTCTGAATTACATAACCGTCATATAGCTCACCGAATAGTTCATTTAATAACCCTAAATGATAAAGTTTCAGTAAAGTTTTGACTCTATGCATTTATATATTCTATTAGCTCACCTCTGGGATGCTCTAAGCTATTAACAAGCAGTTGCACTCCGTATAAGCACTCGAGCTGAAGATCTTCATTGGAATCAATGTAGCGCAGAAAAACTGGTATGCAAAACTTTTGAAAGATTTCCGTCTCAAGCTTATAGCTATTATCTTTGTACGCAATAGCAAAATTACTTAGCGTTTTCGTCAAGCCTCGAATAAACAGCTTATCGGCAACCACAATGTTGCCCTAAAAATTATAAAGATATTCATTTAATACGTGGCCTCAAATTTGATTAAAATTAATGCCGTTTAATCTTACATTACTGTAATCAATGATACAATCAGCAGTTGATCCTTCTTTGAGCAAATGCTCAATATGCTCTATCACATTTTTCACGTGTTTTTCGGCGGATTCGCGTTCTTCAATCACCGGCGATTTCGACTCACTCTCGACATACTCTAATCTCTGTAGTGTTATTAGATTTTAATGAAATTATGATTCAGTGAGCAATACTGGTATTTACGAGTTCAACTTTCAACTTACATTCAATTCAATAAAATCGATAACTTCGCTGTCAATCATGAAATCCGACCACCTCATGTTAAATTTTTGCCACATGCTTCGTGTAAAGCTCGGACCTACTTCCCGTGTACAATATGTCAAGTAGGCCTTAAGGAACATTTTGCCCATTAGGGGACTGTTGTCTCGCAGATTTTTGCTCCAAAGATCTGATATTGTTAGCATTTCCTTCACTATCAATGGACCTAAGTTCATTAAAAGAAAAAGTACAAAACAATGAAGGTCATCATTAGAAATAAATTTTATTAACTAGATTCATTGTTTATTATTTTTCAAGTGTTTTAAATGCTTTATAAAAAAACAGTTTAATTTTTTTCCATATTAATTTCAGTTTATAAAACCCTTTCTCTATACAGATAATAATTATTTGTTAATAACCCAGGAAACAAGTTTCAAACGCACCAAACGTAAATGTAAATTTCGCACTTGTTCATCCCATTTTGAATACTTTCCAAAAACTGACACTGATCTAAGTGAAAGCTACTTAAATGTAGAGTTCTGAAACTGATCCACCAATCCTACGAAATAATAATAATAAATTCGATATTTTAAAAGACCAAAACATACCAGTAAATTGGAAAACGTAGAGCCAGAGCTCTGGAACATCAACAATTAAATCGTTTGCAAACTCGCTAAATTCCTTATAAGCAAGCTTGAAGTGATCCACAGACATGAAACTTTGCTGTATAAGGTAGGCAATGGAATTAGCCAAGTATCTCCTGTATTGTTTACCCACATCCGCTAAATGCAAATAATCTGTTAGTAAATAGAACAAGAAGCCGGAGCGTTGTTCTTCTGGTATCCGCTTTATACATTCAACAACCGTTGGAGTGACAGATTTGGAAGCCGCTGCTAAGTCGATCATATCGGATGCGACTGCCTTGAAGAGCTTCTGGTCGGAGTCTCTAGGTTCGATAAATACTGCTGGAGGCGCAAATCCCTTAACAGAAGATTGAGAACCAGAGGTGGATGATGGGGAGGCACTTGATACTAATGGCTGCTGATCGCTGCCTCGATAAAGACCGCCAACGTTGGCGCCGCTTAGTGATGAACCCAGGCCCTGTCAAAGAAACAAAATCTGAATTTAGTAAGGCCATTTGATTATTTTAAATGGTTTCCAAATTAACATTTAAGTTTTTATATAATTGCAAAATGTTTTATAACTTTGTTCTTACATATTTTTTGACGTCGGTTTTCAGAAGGAACAAAAATATTAATCATACAAATTGGTTGGATAGATTTAAATCAGTTATTAAAATTATTGCAAGAAATAAATCTCTCGGCCAATCTACTCAAATATTAAACTTAATCGGCCTAAAACTAAGTCTGGGCTACGAACATACCTTATTGGAAAGTCGGACTGAAGACGCTTGTTGCGTGTATTTCGAGTGACTAGCAGATTTTTGAAGTGAAGGGTTCATCATGCCGCGGCTCTGTTGATGTTGACCAATGCGTGATGAGGAGTTCTCACGCGATCCTTGTGACGAACCCGTTCTTGAATGTATTCCTAAATTTTACAAAAAATTTCTTAATAAATTAAGCTGATACTCAGTAAATTGTGTTAAATGCTTACCACGATCGCCATAACGATCACGCTCAATGGATCCCTTGTTGTAGGAACCCTTGTTTCTGGGACCGCTGCGATCGCGATCGCGGTCGGGCATGTTCTTATCCATTAATGATGATAGCGCTGCAAATGAATTGGAAGGCGTTGTCGTTGGCGTCTGCGATGATTGCCTACTAGCGTTATTATTCCATATAAATTGAGATACTCCGCCCATTTTCTTAGTATCTAAATTTTGACTGAGCTGTAAATTCTGAAAATTAACAAATGACTTTAATATTGATTATCCGATTAAAATATTTCCGCACGTTTATTCTATATATTCGGGAGAATTCTAAATTTATAAATCTAAATAAAATATTTTCTTTACTTTAAATTATGCCTATTAAAATTTTTGTAAGAAATCTAAATGATGAATTTATGATAGGGAATGAGATCGAAACGAAAAAAATCGGTTCTCAATTCCTCATAAATTTAAACTAAGAACAGGGTGGAAAAGTAACTTTCTAAAAGGTTCTTACAATAAAAAAGTATGAAAAACAGGAACCAAGACATATAATTATCTGCGTAATTTGGGGTACCATTTTAATTAAGTTGGGGACCGTTTTCTCCTATTTTCAAGCCTTATAAAGCATAACAATACAATATAATAAATAAAGCTAACTAACCAAACCCTCCAGTTTGTTGGTGTCAACAGCTTGGGAGCGGCTGCCTTTGCTAGTCTGCACGTGCCACGTGTTGTCGTCATTGTTGCCATTGGAGTGAGCACTATTACCACCGGCAGGGTTGCCACTGTTGGTATTACTACTACCGCCACTGTTTGACTGCTGATGGCGTTGATCTACGCGTTGACTGTGGCTGCCACCATATCCGGTAGAGCGGGTTTCTCCGTAACGAGAGCTACCGCGATCATCACGCTTTCCGGATGCAGACTGAGGTCCATTGGCGCTTGTCGTAGAGAGCGATCCACTATAGTTCATATATTGCGCGGATAGCTGTTCATTCTTAGCCTCCTTCTCAATTTGACCCATGGTCTTAGGGGCTTCATTGCGCGTGGATTGCCATTTATTTTTCCTCAAATCAATAACATCTTGTAGCATGAAACGGACTCGAGAACTGACTCTAGCTCCGTCTTTGTCTGTCTTTGAAGCAATGGCCTGCATCCTAGTTATAGACTTCTCAAGAGAATAACAGCAACTAGTATCCTTAGCTTTTACTGGTGTCTGTTCGAATTTTGCGCCTACTGTTGTCAGCAGCTTGCACAGACATTCGAGCATATCCTCCGAATGGGGGTTAAGCAGAGTATCGATACAAGAGTAGATTATTTTACCCGTCAACATGGATATTTTGAAAAGTTCACCAATAAACCGCACTGTCCCACCAGAACGACGTCGTATCTTTCGTTCCTCCTCCTCGAGGAGTGCTTCCATTTCTGCTTTCTCGTTAGGATCAGCGCACTTCTTTATTTTGTCAACAATTGGCTGCAATTTTTTCTCTTTAGCGGTGCTCTGCGACACATTTTGAGTGAATTCACGTTCAGTCTTGTCGAGCAAAGCGTTGCGGAAGTGCTGAAGATTCGATTTGGTCCCACTCTCCATGCGTTCATCTCGAGCCTTCACCTCGCTTATGAGACGGTGGCATAGTCGGGCATACGATACGGAGAAATTTGGTTCATCAATGGCTTTTTCGAAGACAAGTACAATGACTTCATCCATTTTCTCAGGAGTATCGATCTTAAGCTTAATTATCTCCTCGACGAGCGTATCAAATCTCTCAGGCGTCAACTTATTAAGAATACCACGCACTCGGCGCACTAGTTCATCCTTCTCCTGAGTTGACTTGCCATCAGACGGACTCTCAGCATCCAGCTTATTCTGAGCTCGAGGTCGCCAAGCGTTTTCCGTCTCATTTAGCTTTACATCTTGATTTAGGGATAAATTCACATGTATCATCATACCCTTCATACTGCTTCTACCCGCTTGAACACCAGACATGGAGGCCTGTTTTCCAATAAAGTTTCCGCCAGACTCATTATTTCGATTGCCCCCTCCAATTATGCCCACCATCGATTGCACTCGCTTATTGTTATTATTATTGTTGCGCATGAAGAGAGGCATGAGGTTTGGATGTGGCAGGATCGATATATTCTTCACCTCGGGTTGCACACGAGATGCCTTTGCTTCACGAAGCTGCAATAGCTGCTCCCTGTCGTATTGCTTCTTGCCACTAGGGTTAGTGGGCGACCACTGGCCTTCATTATAATTGATAAGCGATTGATCAGAGGTCGACGGGTCCTTGATAATTTCGACTGGTTCCTGTTGCGTGTCAGCTTTTTCTTCTGTTTCTAGCTCGTGTACCTTTAGCTCCTCTTCATACTGCTGTTGTTGTTTTTTTAGCTCAGACTCTGGCTCAGCCGCCAATTTGTTTTCAAGGGAAACGGACTCTATGTTGACCGCAATCTTAGTCTCAATATTTTCATTGTTAATCTCCTTAGGCGGTGATATCTCTTCTAGCTGCTGTGTCATTTCAGAACGATCAGTCTCTTCGGGTGTGCTTTCATGTGAGCTCTGCTGACCAACTGAATCCGAAGTATTGGAACGTGTAACTAGCTGGCTAGTGATTTTTGTAACTTCGTCGGAACTATACGTTGCGACAGTTTCTGATTCCATTATGTGTATAGTAGATACACTATTCGTTAACGTTGAAATTTGGTCAGATTGGACACTTGTCACAGGGAGGGACACAGGCGTTTGTGGCTTGACTTCTGGCTTTAAAGATACTTCTGGATTTAACGCGTCATCAACTTCCCCTGGGATTGCCATCGTCTGAGCTGTGACGACATTTGTGGCTACAATGCCTCCGACCTCGTCCGTTGTGGCTGCCGCATGTGCCATGTACGGGGTATGTAATTGATGCAGCTGTTGTTGGTGAGGATGTGACAAGTTTTGTTTTTTGTTTTGATTTGGAACACAGTCCAGCTGTATCGGTTGGTTACTTTCGATCGTTGTTTTAGAGACAATGATTGCTTTCGCAACAGCATCATCCACTTTGACTAAACCAAAAAAAAAGTAAACAATTTTATTAATGAAACAAATATAATATAATAGTTAGTAATATTCTAATTAATATTATTATTATTATTAAACTATGGAGTCCAGAGTCAGATTCAAGCAATGCGACCAATGTTGATCTATTGTTTCGAAGTCCTCTCTATGAGTTATTTTACATCTTATGGCGTAAATTTCGGTACGATAGATAAGATTACGTCCTATGAATTTGATAAAAAAAAAAAACCTTGGAATACATAATTTCTTTATCTTACTGAGATAGGACTTGACGGTGGAGCTATAGGCGCAATATACAATAGAGACACAATAGATCTTTAAGGTCACAATACAAGAATCCTTATCCTAATAATTATACCATCCATCTATACGATCAAAATTGCTTTTTTTCATACACTACATCACCGATTGTCGACAAGATGCATACAGATAATTGAAAGAAGTAATTTTGAGAAGTCTTCAAATTATTGTTAACTGAATTTCTAACAAAAAATTTATTCAATACGTCAAATTTTTTTTTTTTTGTTTGTGCTCAACTTAAAATTTGAGATATATTAGAAGCCGTCCTAAAAATCTAAGTTTATTCATTTATTATTAAATCGACTAATTGCAGTCGATTAAAGGATTAGAAAAGATAAAAATTATTATTATATAAATTAAATTAAAATTTAGAAAATTAATTAAATTAAAATTTATAAGTATAAAGAAATATAAAGATTGTTGAAAATATAATGAAAATAGACCAGAATAGAAAAAAGGATAGAAAGAGATTAATAAAGTAAGATAAGGACAATTCAGGAAAACACCAACCAAAAATGAAGCATTGTTGAGAAGGCAGCAACCACGTCAACCAATCAATGATTGGGTTTTTCCCGAAGATAGAACAGAAGAGCAGATTTTAGGTGCGAGAGAGAGTAAGAGAGTTCTATACATGTTACATGATAAAATTCGTTGTAATTAGAGGACAGTACATGGAATCGATTGTCCAACGCATAGTCAGTTGTGCAATTAGATAAAAATAAGGGATAATAATTTCTTGTTAGTCTAAGAGGAACATGAAAGTTAAGACGAGATAATAAAAAAGGAGAGCGAATGTCACCGATAATTATTTTATGAAGAAAAATAAATAACTAAGGCTAGTTTTACGGTTAGTTAATGAAGGGAGATCACTGAGTAAGAGCCTATCAGAGTACGGTGGAAGACGGCGATCGGGATCCCAGTTTAAGCCACGAAGGGCAAAGAGGAGGAATTGCTTCTGAATGGATTCAATACGAACTTGATGGTTTCCATATTGAGGACTCCAAACACATGAACAATATTCTAGTATGGGGCGAACTAGAGAAGTAAAAAGGATTTTGGTAACAAAGGGGTCATTAAACTCCTTGGACCAACGTTTAATGAATCCAAGAACACCCTTGGCTTTGTTAGTTATAGAGGAGATATGCAGAATGAAACTAAGTTTGGCATCAAAAAGTACACCAAGGTCTTCCACAGTCGCTATACGTTGCAAGGGTAAATTATGAAGCGTATAGGTGACTAAGTGTGGAGTAATTCGATTAAAAGTCATAAACAAGCATTTAGAAATATTTAAATGCAACTTATTAGCCTGACACCAAAGATGCATGGAGTTACAGTCATCTTGCAGACAAATATATTTAGAAGGATTGTTGTAAGAAAGAATAAGTTTCACATCATCAGCATACATAAGGATGCGTGAGTGGGACAAAATAGAAGGCAGGTCATTAATAAATAATGTGAAAAATAATGGACCAAGATGACTACCTTGCGGCACACCCGAAGTAACAAGTACGGGTTTAGAAATTTCGGATCTCAACAGAAAACAAAATCCAAGTCAGAAGGTGTGGGGGGGAATCCAATTCGATCTAGCTTGAAGATTAAAAGATCATGATTTACAGAGTCAAATGCTTTACTGAAATCAGTGTAAATGACATCTGTTTGCATTCTTCTTAGAATTGCATCATTCACCAATGATGTGAATTCTAGCAGATTAGTCGTGGTAGACCGACTCTTCAGCCATGTTGAAAAGGGGAAATTATCGATTTACAGAGGTGCTGCAAAGTTGATGTTACAATATTTTCGAATAATTTTGGGATTGCAGACAACTTTGCAATTCCTCTGTAATTCGATATATCGGATTTAGCTCCCTTTTTGTGAATTGGGATAATATATGATTCCTGCCAAAGACATGGAAATACAGCGGAATCAAGAGATAAGTTAAAAAGTTTGAGTAGGGAATGTACAGAGCTCCAGCATTGTCTGAGTACGCAACTTGGAATATTGTCGGGCACAGGAGAATATGAAGATTTTAAAGTTTTCATTGCTGTAAATAGATCGTTATCAGTAATGATAGGAGCAAATAAAGAGTTAGAGGAAGAAATAGGATAAGGATAAGCGATATTGTTAATGGAAGAAGTGTAAGTAGATTGAAAGAAATTTGCAAAAAGGTTAGCACTAGTTAAGTCGTCAATGGATCCCTCATTCTTCATGAAAAATGTAGGAGGCATAGACGAGCTGTTGCGCAAATTTATAAAACAGTTTAGGATCCCGCTCAAACTGATTCCTGCAGCGCATAAGATACTTATTATAGCATTGAGAGTTAAGGAGAAGGAAGTTAGATTTAGCAATAGAATATTTTGAAAAATCAATGTTAGATCCAGAGAGTTTAAATTTTTTAAATAGTTTAGTTTTAATATTTTTTAAATTTGAAAGTCGACGTGTAAACCAGGGGGGCTTGGATGAAACAGGCAATACAACACTATTTGGAATGCAGATATCAAGGAGTTAATAGTGTCATAGAATTGGGTTAGAGCAAAATTTATATCAACCGAATTGTATAGAGTAGACCAATCAGCTGAGGAAAGAAGTTGATTAAGCAAGGAAAAATTTCCCTTGCGAAAACCACGGCGGGTTTTACTAACAGGTTTGGATAGTGGTTTAGTCGACGTGGCAATTGATAGAGAAATTTCTACGGTAGGATAAAAGGAGTCTTCAGGAAATACTAATGGACAAGATCTTGACACACTGGTAAATTATAATAAAACAAATTAAATAAAAATAATAAATGAATAATAGGATATGCCATTCCGAAAAGTAGAGTTGTCATATCTCAGAACACATTTTGAGATTACTGAAAATTTTCGTTAAATAGATTTCTAATACTAGAGATGACAAATATAAAAAGCGAGAAACAAAAATTATCTTCAAAAACTGAATAGAAACAGATAGGCAAACATTGCTATCTATGGATCTTCAGAATGAATACTTGATTGATTTTTGATATTTTTTTTAATATAGAAATGGATGCAGTTCTATGTCAGGTGCATTATAATTATTAATTAGTTTCGCTACAGCAATTCCTTGGGTTGAAACGCGATACACTGACGCATCTGCTCCATCTACTATGGATCCTCGGTTTGATCAAACTGGGGCACACGGTCACATTATTTATTATGTACCTCCATGTGATGAGTTATCTTACTTTATTATTCTCGTACTTTCTATCCCTTTTTCTATTCTAGTCTATTTTCAACAATCTTCTTCGCCTCCTTTCCTGGCCTGATTGGGTTGCCTGAGTTTTCCCCAATCCTGTGCAACAAATGTTGGACCATAAAAAAAAATTATATTGTATTTAATACCCCAGAAGGCTTAAATGTAATGTAATTTTAATCTTATTTATAATTTAATTTAATTTAATAAATTTTCTAAATTTTGAATTTAATTTACATAATAATTTATTTTTGTCTTTTGTAATTCTTCAATCGACTGCTATTAGTCGATTTAATAATAATAATAATAAATAAATTGCTTTAACGACTGGTCTCACCATCCTGACCAAGATCAATAATGTATATACTTTGTGGGGTTAGAGATGCCTCCTGCATTATTTATATCTTAATAAAATTATAATACTCAAGGACATATAAAGGGGCCTAAGATAAACGTGTTATCAACAAAAGGAGAGCAGGATAAAGCGAAACGCAAATGAACATGGCCATATCAATTCACCGAGCCAAAATTTCCATATTTAGTCAAGGGCATGTAGGTGTCATAAATCTGTGAGTGTACCAATATTTTTAGTCAATGTATTAAAAAACTTAAATTCTTTGAAACAAATATTTTTCTATAGCAACCATTTTATTTGGCTCCCGTTAAACAGTGTGAATCTTTTTTTTATCAATAAGATATAAACGTTTTAGCAATTGTGGTGAAGTAAAATTAATACTAACTGATCTAGGAAATCGCTTCTAGAATAGAAAGAATGTCGAAATTATGAATGAAGACAGCAAAAGAACTAGCGCGACAAAAAAAGTGCAATTTTAAGGGTTGGTTCTAAAAAAGGTAAATTCTCTTTTCAGCTTTTAAAATGAAAAACTACAAAAAAAAAATGTTTCGTAAAAATTGATCTATCTTCACAGGAATTTTCACTTTTGTAAATAGCAATCGCAGAATGTTTTCAAATAAATTTCATGTTACAAATAAACTCGTTGCCGCCTATTCATACACTGTGGTTCCCCATAGGCGGCAACGAGTTTATTTGTACATGGTGAAGCTTTAGATTTGAATATTTGCACATATTTGCGTATAATTATATTAGAGGTATCATCATCAAACATACCAATTATTAATTCTTTTACAGTTTTTTCTATCCATTCAATATTAATTATCACAGTCGAGGTTGAGTAATGTCGGCAAGGATTTGGTAAATTTTAGCTCTTTACATATTATATCTTTAAATGTATCTCTGTAAGTGCAAGTGTATGTGTATGCATATACTTAAGCGTAAACGTATGCGTAAGAGTTTAGCGGATATAGAATAAAATCAAGTTCCAATTGATACTGGAAGGTTTTCCCAATTATTTATGTTATTATGTATGTGTTTGTACGCCTTCTGATTTTTTAATATATTTTCATCCAAACTACGAGTATGTGTGTGTATGTGAAAGTGTGCGTAATAGTCGCGTTGTTGCCTAGAGCTATAGATAGACACAGATGATATCAAATCGCACTAACACCAAGACGAATAATCGCATCAAACGGATCGGCAAGCGAACGCCCGCGGTTTGAGGCAGCGAGCAGCGACCGCAACTGAAATCGCCTCATATGCGAGGCAAACAGAAAGACGAACAAGCAACTGTAGCCAACACTAGTGCCATCGTCAGAAGCCGCACCAACAACAACAATAATTGTCAGAACAAGACTAAGAGTCACAGTAAAACTGTATAAGTGCTCATATACAGTAGAAATTCGTAGAACCTAGTTCTCAAAATGTTGCCTTAAAAACTGATCAAGTTCACATGATATACGAAAATGTGAAATTTTCATATATTGGGATACCTAATTTCCTCCTACTTATCAGCAGAAACTTATAAAAATACGTATAATAGAACTAAAACTCTAATGATTAACAAAATTAAAAATTTTAAACATTAAACTGACACAATGCTGTGACCCATAAAAAAATGTAAATGCTAGGCACTTCAAAGTTCTACTGGGCACTGTGACCTTCACTAACACAAACGGACGTCAGAAACACAAATTCACAGATACAGAATGAACCAAAAGCACGTGTTTCCTTGTGGGAGAGGATCAAGTCAGATATACATAGATAATGCATATTCTTGTAATGCATATTCTTGTAACGCATATCATTTTATTGTTTTTACATTTACCTATTATAATCAAGATTGTTTAGTAGATTTTGATTGCACTATTTTCATTTTCATTTTTTATTTATTACGATTATAACGACTGATACGTTAAAAACAAGGGACCATTATTTAAAGTATAATTATCAAGAAATATATATATTTGAAGGGGGAAATTTTCTACCAGACCTCTGTTTCGGTTTTCTGTTTTCAGGTTTGCAAAAAGTCTTACGATTATAATATTATGACGCAAAAGTTGGTGGTCCACAAATTCAATATTTCCATTTTTAAAAACAACTTCGAATGGGGAGAAGAAATAACAATAATAATAATAATAATAATAATAATAATAATAATAATAATAATAATAATAATAATAATATTATAGTAATAAAGTAAGATAAGGACAATCCAGGAAAACACCAACCAAAAAAGAAGCAGTGTTGCCAAAGCAGCAACCACATCATCCGTCAATGATTAGGGTTTTCCCGATAGAACAGAAGAACAGATTTTGGGTGTAAGAGAGAGAGTTCAAACGAGATAACGTGATAAAATTCGTTGTAATTTGAGCACAGTACACGGAATCGATTGTGCAACGCATAGTCAGTTGTGCAATTAGATAAAAGTAAGAGATAATAATTTCTTGTTAGTCTATGAGGAACATGAAAGTTGATTCGAGATAATAGAAAAGGAGAGCTAATGTCACCGATAATTAATTTATGAAGCAAATTATACCGAGGATAGTTCTACGGTTAGTTAATGAAGGGAGATCAATGAGTAAGAGCCTATCAGAGTACGGAGTAACAGTCATCTTGCAGACAAATATAGTTAGAAGGTTTGTTGTAAGAAAAATAAGTTTCACATCATCAGTGTACATAAGGATGCGTGAGTGGGGCAAAATATATGGCAGGTCATTAATAAATAATGTGAAAAATAATGGATGACTACCTTGCGGCACACCCGAAGTAACAAATACGGGTTTAGAAATTTCGGATCTCAACAGAACTCTTTGGGTCCTGTTTTTTAAATAAGAGGAAATCCAAGTCAGAAGTGTGGGGGGGAATCCAATTCGATCTAGCTTGAAGATTAAAAGATCATGATTTACAGAGTCAAATGCTTTACTGAAATCAGTATAAATGACATCTGTTTGCATTCTACTAAGGAATGCATCATTCACCAATGATCTGAATTCAAGCAGATTAGTCTGGGTAGACCGACTCTTCAGCCATGTTGAAAAGGGGAAATTATTGATTTACAGAGGTGCTGCAAAGTTGATGTTAGAATTTTTTCGAATAATTTTGGGATCACAGACAACTTTGCAATTCCTCTGTAATTCGATATATCGGATTTAGTTCCCTTTTTATGAATTGGGATAATATATGATTCCTTCCAAAGACATGGAAAGACAGCAGAATCAAGGGATAAGTTCAATAATTTGAGTAGGGGAAGATGTAAAGAGCTACAGCATTCTCTGAGTACGCAACTTGGGATATTCTCGGGCCCAGGAGAATATGAAGATTTTAAAGTTTTCATTGCTGTAACTAGATCGTTATTAGTAAGGATAGGACCAAATAAAGAGTTTGAGGAAGAAATAGGGTAAGGGAAAGAAATAGGATATTGTTAATGGAAAGTAAGTAGACTGAAAGAAACTTTTAGTCGACATGGCAATTGATAGTGAAATGTCTACGGTAGGATGAAAGGAGTCATCAGGAAATACTAATGGACAAGACCTTGACACACTGGTAGAAGTGCAATCGTTGACAAAAATAAGATCAAGCATTCTGTCAAGATACTAATTTACAAATACAAAATTACAAAATACTAATTTAGCAAAAAAAAAAAACAAAATAGAAATTAAAATTTTTTTTCTTACGAACACATGAAGTGTACCTATTATTATGACCAGTCAGAAAACGTACCTGAGACACAAAACTATCTCCTTTCTTTTATATTATTATCCTATGTTACAATTAAGTTTATTTTATTAAAAACAAATAGTTTAAGAGCTAATCAGAGCAAATTTTAAGTTTAAAATAATGAATAAAATTGTTTTCTGTTACCTTAAAGTCTGAGTTGATGTGTGTACCTATTAATATGATCAGGTGTGTAACTAATTTACTATTAACAAATTTTTATATTTTTCTTTCTTGAAACAAATATAATTATTTTTTTTTGTTTCAATTAGTATTATCATTTTAAAATTATGCTTCTTTAAACCAATTTAGTCTACATCAGTAGAAATAAATAGGTTCAATCTAAATAATATATTATTCAAGAAGCTAATGTGATAATCTAATAAATATAACTAATTTTAGCTACTTACTAATAGTCTTCCTAGAAAATTTACATTTATTTAAGTATAGTTGTCATACATATCAAATTTCATTCAGCTAGCTTAAAAATTGAGACTACTTTGCATATAAACAGATAACACGAATATATCGACCCTTCTCGTCGTCTATATACTTAATATATTATTTCAATACATTACACATTTCGTGACAAAGTTATAATTTACTTGTAATTGTATAAACATGGGTACTTACCAGATGTAAAGCCAGTGTGTGAGTCAAATTCATCTTTTGGAGGGACTATAGGAATTCTGGAAAATATGAACTTTGAAGGTAAAATCATCGACAAATTTCAACAATTGTTTATTTGCTTACTTTTTGCTCTTGACCTTCTGGGGTGTTGGTAATATTTCTACAGATGGAGCATCAGACATGGCTGAAACCACTGGGGTTTGACCCACTATAATATCTGGGCGCTGAGCGGGAACTTGATCTAAATATAATTTTTTTTGTTATTTTCTAAGAATATTTGTTTACACAGTATTTATATGTAAATTATCACCTAATTTGTACTGGACATTGGCCCTTAGATCAGCGCTGTTTTGAATAACCATCCCGCAGGTAAGGCTATTTAAAGCGTCTGGTTGAGAAATGCATATGGGGACATCTGTTTCAACGACCGATGTTGTATTACCCGTAGCCGCAGGCACTTGATCCTGGTATTCATTGTCCGGAGTTGAATTACTCTAGAGATGAGAATATATTAAAATTATTAAAATAAAAAGGTTATCTTTGGCGCGCGGAAGATTATAAACACTTGCAAACTGGATTGTTTCTCTGACAGCTTTATGATATACTGGTCCGATATTGATTGTCTTTCATCTAATTTGTACATTTCATTAAGATAATTTGAGAGACAAAAAAATTTGCTGTTCCTATAGAAGATATAATATATAGTTGTCCAATCCGGCCAAATTTCATACATACCAAATTTCAACCACCTAGCTTAAAAGCTAAGAGACCAGTTTGCATAGAGAAAGACGGACGGACGGGCACGGCTATATCAACTCGTCTCATCGTCCTGATCAATATATATATACATAACCACTTGACAAATTTTGCATGTTGATTTTCAATCAATTTTTCATGTAGAATACCTTTTGAATATTTAAATAATTTTCCAAACTTTTTGAAATTTTAAATGTGTGTTATGAAAGATTGAAAGTGGTCGTATCTCCAAAAGGAATCGGCTTAAAAATTTCTTGACTGTAATTTTGTAGATTATGCTTAATTTAAAATAAACTAAGCAAAATAATTTCAGTTCTGCACATATTCGGGTTAATTCAATGAAGTAAGAAATGTTACTTTATAAAAACCCTACCTTATCTAATTCATCGAGTATATTCTTTTTCGTTGTGGGATCGATGATCTGCAAGCGATGTTGATGTCGACGCCTACTCGTGGGCACCTGAACCGGCTGAGCTGCCACATTCGGAGGCATAACACCTACCATTGGCGGAACACCCACTTGCCCGCTTCCAGTGCCACCGACTCCAAGGACATTTGCACCCGGTTGAACCGCACCTGTAAGCAGCTGCAGTTGAGAGGACGAGCCTCCAGGACCCGCCAGCGGTCCATTTGGTCCACCGGCCTGTACGGGAATCGTGTTCCCAATATTTACGCTTGTGTTTACAGCTACTCCGCTACGTGAATGCGGCGGCTGTTGCTGAAGTGTAGAAAGATATTGGTAGGGATAGTAAGGAATAGGCGTCGGTGCATATTGTATATGAGGCGGTTGAAATGTTGGTTGCCGCTGACTAAATTGTGGATACTGCTGCAGTAGCATATTTGGATACATCGGCATGGATACGTGACGGGCGCCTCCTGCACCGGCCCCACGTGTTGCATTCGCGGCAGGTGGCGGTCCACGATATATTCCTCCACTCTGTTGATTTGAGCGGGTGTTTCCAGAACCGTTATTTCCCGCTGACACGTACTGAAAAATTTGAAAATTCAATTTTAAATTTTGAGATCTTGCGATATAAAAATTAATAGGTCGACAAAGATCAACCGATTGCAATTGTATATATAATACGTGCGATGTATTGGAGGATGCGTATCCATATGCGTATTTTATATATATTGCCTATTATATATATTGTAAATCACGTAGATTAAGCAATACAGTTACACTCAAATAATGAGCAGAAAGATGACCGCATTCGACGATTGTCCTCGTTTTATATATATTAAGTGTTTTTGTTGGCATACCATTACTATTTTATTCTTAGAATTAGAAAAAACGGAAATATACCACAATTTTAGATGCGCTTCATATAAACTATATAATGTTTTAGTAAATTACACTTGATTAATATTAATATTGCTATTATCTTATTACTTAGTACTTAGAGTAAAACTTGGATTTCATGGAATTCATGGAACAGGCTGAATATCTGTTTTTTTGCGAACTAATCACTCAGTTCTTATTAGATATAAATACAACTAGTCTTAAATTTTTTGTTTTTGAAGTGGACACAGTTGCATGAAGTTTTTTTTTATTTTTTGATCAAAACTTGTATTTGATCTTGCTAGTTATAGGACTAATATATATTAATTCAACTATACATACAAATTTGTAAAAAATTCACTCTTTTATATGCATATCTGCCGTAAAATTAAAATAGCAAGAATATTTTAATAATAGCATTCTTTATTTTCTTTTGTATACGCTAACAGGACCACATTTTCACGAGGACGGTAAAACGCCTCTATATAGACATGTCCAGCTGTATATCTGGCCGTCTGTTTTATGCTTACTTGACTCTGATTATATAAAATGCTGCATCCCGGCTAGATCGGACAACTGTAAGTCTGTTTTCTGCCATAGCAAAAACATAAGGTAAAAATAACAAACATTTTCGATTAGTTATTCCAGTCTGTAATAATAGTAATCTTCGCGTTACAAATATCCTATCCTTACATTTAAAATAAGTTTCTTGGTTCTGTGTACATATCAAAATTTTTTATGTTATTGACTGAATGAAAGTAAAGAATTATGAACGATAGATCCTAGGGTATAATATATTATACCAAATTTATAATTCCTTCAATGGAGCTCACATACAGTAATATGTTTCACGGAAAAATATTTTAAAACTATTGGTTTATAAGTTTTAAAGTTTCAGTCTGTTTACAATGGAAAATTGGAAACTGTGTTATCTGAACTTTCCTTAATTTGTTGAATAAATGCTGATATATATTACTTATTATTTACCAATTCATAATATAGAGCTATTGAATGCTCAGAAAGATCAAATCCACAAGAAACATTTCGAAGCATTAGCCTTAGTGAGAATAGATGAGCTGGACAGCATAACCTGTCAAGAAAGCCTATTATACTAATTCGTGGTTGAGAAGTGTCTAACAGTAGGTGGAACCACGTCCATCTCTTTGCTTACTCAAAACTTATACAGGTTATCCAAATCAAGGCAATTTGACAGAACTTCTTTTGTTAGAATGTAAAGTTGCGTTACTTGTGCAGAAGGCAATTCACACTTTTTTGCGTGACAAATACTTGAAAAGGCAGATATGTTAACGGTCAATTTATATTTTTCCGGGAATTAAGTAAAATAGGTCTTGATAAACTTTCATTAAGAAAACCAGACAATAATCAAAATGAAAATAGAATTAGATAAGTTTTAAAAAAAAAAAATGTTTGTATGTTCCTCGACTGCAAACTGACCTGACATAGGTATCTGTTCAATATTAATTTAAAAACAAAAGATCCAAGTATATAATTTATTGCACTTCTGTAAGCTGTATCATTCCCTGTTTAGCCTTACACAAGAAAAAAATGTTACGTTTTATAACATATTCTGAATAGTATTTTATGTATAATTAGACTGTTCAGGTAATTATATGTAAGGCATTGTCGGTTGGTTGGTTTTTTGGCCTACCTCTTGGGCTGGTTGAAAGCTACTGTTTGACAGCATATTATTGTTTTTATAGTCGTATTTCCTACTTTCGATACAACTAACTCCAACGTTAGCACCAACTCCTACATTCACTCCAACATTGACTCCCATCAGACTCTTATCATGTATAGTATAGGATGCATTGGGGGTGCCCAGAGTGATGCCATGTGAGTTGGCCAGCGCAATGATGCCTTGATTGTTTCCGTTGCCTGTCCCGCTTCCGCAACTCCCATTGTTGCAGCCGTTGACGCCACCAGTTGATAGTTGTGTGGTTGAGGGCGCAACATTAGCAGCGCTAACTGCCCCTTTTGACATGTCCGATACGGTCGAAACGTTGCCCACAAAGCGGCCATTGGAGTCAATAATCCCATTACTTCCAGCAGTCCTGTGCCCGCCAAGATTATAGATAGCGGCTGAGTTCATCTCCCCAGTACTTAGTTGACAGCTGTTAACTGTCATTATATTCCCTCCACTGCAGATGACAGTCGACTGTTGAGTTGTACCTGAGATTCCTGTTCTATTGACAACATTCGCATAGCTTTGCTGCTGCTGTTGCTGCTGAGATTGCGACTGATGTGCCATGTGAGACGACTGCTGAGGATTTGCCGCTGAGGTTTTCAGTATTGAGACTACATTGTATGCCTTGTTTATCTGAAACTGGGGCTGAGTTGTACTGTGTTGTGGTAGGGGCTGCTTTGTAGGCGGTACCTGCACCTGCAACTGCACCTGCGAAGCATACTTTTTGATCTTTTTATTTGCTGGCAAAATCTACAACGGATTGTAAAATTTTCGGTATTGTTGGGGCTATGTAATATAGCAGAAACTTAAGCACCGTTTTCTACAAAATGTAGGAACAGTAAAAAACCAAACCAAACCAAACAAAGCGGAAACCAAACTAAAACTAAAAAATAAATTAATCGAAAAGACACTAAGTTGAAAATGTGGCCAATCACGAACAAAGGTGAGATACTATTAACTAGTCGAATGCCAATTGTTATGATCGTATGCAACTGGACTTAATCCTACTGCCTGAATAGTGGTATCGCCCCAATTTAAATATATAGTTATATATGTATGTATCTGGGCTGTTAATATTTTCGTCTGCGTTAGGATTTTGCGGATTGAATTCATTTGACATTGATTTTGAATTTATAATTTTCAGATCTTTTTTGAGGCAAAAAAATAACAAAAATATAATCAAATTCTTAAGCTTCCTTCGTAAGCAGATATTTAAGAAAAAAATCTTGATGTATGTTGTAGGAAATAACAAAGATTAAAAGATTTTGTCAAAAACTTGTGAAAAAAATATATGAAACTATTTTCTTAGTGATATTAGAAAAACCAAATACAATTTACTAAAAACCAGGGAATCAAATTCGATCCAGGTCTCTTACGGTGTCAAAACGAATGATTCGTCCAAGGTTGTTTTTTCCTTCGTTCTTCCATACTGATCCTTGCGTTTTATATGTATACCAGAAATTAGCGATATAAAAATAAAATAAACTAAATAAAAATAAGCAAAGGCTATCTTCGGCGCGTCGAAGATTACATAGCCTTGCAGAGCTATATGATATAGCAATCCGATCTTCATAATTTTAGATTTGCATTTAGAAATCACAATTTTCCATATAACTTGTAAATTTTATCAAGATACATTGAAAATCAAAAAAGTTTTCCTTACAAAAATTTGTAAACCGATTGTTCCTATTGGAGCTATATGGTACAGTTGTCAGATTCAGCCGGTTCCCACATATGTGCTGCATGCAGCAAATTTTATTAACACAGCTCAAAAATGAGAGATTAGTTTGCATATAAACAGGCGGACAGACACACAACTCGTCTCAACTCAACTCATCAAGAACAATAATATATATACTTTATGGGGTCGTAGATGGCTTCTTCAAAGCATTACACATTTCGTGGCAAAATTATAATACCCTCTGCAAGGGTATAAAAACTAGTAAACTTCGGCACGCGGAAGATTATATATATCCAACTTAAAAATTTTATTATATTTTCAGAAACAAAAAATTTTCCCATAAAGCAATTTTTAAACTGATTGTTCCTTTTGGAGTAGTAGACTGCTCCTAATAATTTGTGTGCATTTGAAAAAATAACTTATGGACAGACATGGCTATAGCAACTCGTCTCATCGTCCTGACAAGATATATAAAGAAGATGACACCTTCAATGCATTACAAGCTTCGTAATAAAATTAAAATACATCTTTCAAGTGTTTGGTATATAATTTTATAATTAACATTTTTTGCACATATACACTCACACACATATGTGAATCACCAATCTCTTGACAGCTACAGTGCTACTGCTCTACTCCTCTGGCAAATAGATCTCTCAATAACTCTTTTCTGTATTATTCGATAAATTTTAGCACCAATGAACAGCAGTCTAAATAATACAGCAGGTGGACTGGTATCATTTTTATCGATATCACTTTGCGGAGATGCTCAGGTCGTACCAAAAATTTTAAATAAGCTCTGTTTGAGTTCGAGTATACCCGAACATTCAACTCAACATCCTTTTACTTATTTTATTTATTTTTTACGAAAATTTTCATTCTCCTGGTAGAAAGATAGACGTAAGTTTTCGGCGGTAAAGTTTGGCATATTACTTAGTAATTTAAATAAGTATAATCTCTATTCAAATAACTCTTATTCCTGACTGATTCATCATTGCACAGCCCAGGTAATATGTACGAGAATGAAAGTTGGTCACAAGATTTATGGCATACTGAAAGTTTCCCAAGAACAAACTTTTTCGTTTCTTAATAGATCAAATTCAAATTCATTTTCAAATGACAATATAAAACTTTAATAAGTACCGCATACCAATTTGATTATTATTGGATTATTTACCCCCAATGTGGGAAAATGGGGCTCAAATCATTGTAAAAAGAAAAATTAATTTTCTTTTGCCCAAAGTGGGAAAATGCGTGTCAAATGTTATATTGCGAAAAGTCTTATTTTTACCCGATTGACTCTAAACTCAGTTTCAGAACTCTAAATTGAAATCTAATATATACGCTCATGGAAAAAATAGGTGGAATTTTTATTATTTTTTTTTTTTTGTTAAACTGTTCAGACTTCATACATTTCTTTATGCTTCATTAAAGAATTATTTTGATTTTAATAAAAATAAAAACCTTTTGAAATTCTATAAACTAATTTAATATTAACATAATAAAAAAAATATTTTTTACTGGCTTAAATAATAGGTGGATGTAACGAAATTATAAATTACTGTTGAAATATCATTTAATTTGGTCTTGCTTTGAATGAAATTAGTAAGAGACCATTTAATACCAACCCTACCCACCACTATTCCTTAAAATAATTTCGATTCAGCTGGCCGCAGATTGCACTATCTTACGGAAATTTTCTATGGGGATAGTGCACCAATTTTGTTGAATTTCTCTACAGAATCCAGTATTGTTCTAACAAATAGTGTAAGAAGCTTCTCGTATAAGTGCACCCGGATGGCTTTCAAATGGATTTAAGCCTGGGAATTGTATTGACTACTAAAGGACGTGCATATTATCATTTCTTACACAAATGCGATGAGTGCTTAGGATCATTATCCTGCTGAAATCGTCTTACAAGTGGCATGCTATCCTCAGTATATTTTAGTAATACTATCTTCAATAAATTCTCATACAGGAATATATCGATTACATTCGAAATTAACCCAAATTTTGAAACATCTGCAAATTTTATATGTTAGGACCAGGAACATGCTGCACAATCCTTTGTGATTTGCACAGTTCATCATTGCACAGTTTCATTGATATTTTGTTTCTGAATTCAAAGCAATAGCCCTTAATGCCCTGAACGGCTCGCATTATGGTAAAGGAGAATTGCAATTATCGGTTACTGAATAAGTTTTTTAGAATGCCCCACGAGTTTTTAATATTTTTAAGTTTAAGATAATTTTCCCCGAGATTTAACGACATTCCCAATAATTTGGCAAAAACATTTTAAGTTTTGCCTTCACTTCTGGTCTGACGAGCAAGTACTCTCTCCACTCCAGTACAATGATGGCAAGGACCCATCTAATATTATTAGAAAATTGTAATTTAACCTTTATTTAGTTTAATTACCCCAATATCTTACCTTCTGCACAAAATTATTCAAAAAGTGTATTTACTTTAATTGTAATTCAGCTAATGATATTTTCCACCTATTCTTTCACATCTGCATAATAGCATATCGATCATAAGACTTGCTGTATACATTTTATAGAACTTAAAAAAAATGTTTCAGTTTCCACCTATTTTTTTTTGCCATGAGTGTACGTGTTTCATACTTTTTGGAAAAACGACTTCCAATGTGAGGAAATGGGAGTCAAATGTTATATAGGGAAAAGACAATTGACGACAAACTCAAAGCTAAATATTAAATTTTTAAAACTAATGTATTATGGATCTATTTTAATTAAGTTTCAGAACTCAACGTTGAAATATACAAAATAAATGTTTCTGATTTTATAGAAAATACGCCTCCAAGCCGCAAAATGGGGGGTTAAAGATGAATTGGATAGTTATAAATTTTATTTAAATGGTAAATTTTAGTTTTTATCCCCATGATATATAATATATCAAACATATTAAAATTTATTTCTAATGTTGACCCGGACAACGACGGGTAATACCGGCTAGTTAATAATAAAGTATCAAAATGATTTTAAATTTTTTATACATTTTTATTTCAACTAGAATGGAGCATTCGATTTCGATCAAAATGTGATAATGCAACCAAAACATATGGTCTGAGAAAACAATATATATTATTAATCAGGACAATGTAAGTTTTCATGCGAACTAATCCCTTAGTTTTTAAGCTAGGTTATTAGAATTTGGAGTAGAGCTTTCTTTTTGATGCACGAAGCACGTACATATGTCGGAACAGGACGGATCGGGTAACTGCACTTCCTAGCTGGCCTAGGAAGGATCGGTTCGAAAGATGTCATATTAAAAACTTTTTTTCATAGATATCTCAATGAAACAAAAATTATTATTATTATTAAATATTTGGTACAAGAGCGAACGGATTAATAGTTGTAAAGATATCTTATTTGAACTTACAATTTAAATGTAAAATGCATTCAAAAAATTATCAAAATATATTTATTATATGAACGATTTCATTCCAACACTGAAATAAATCTAATCTAATGACTACAACTTTTTATATTTTGTGCATTTTATTATTTGTTTTATTTATTTTTAGATAAGTTCTCAAATTTTTATATATATATATATATATGCATATAGATCCCATAGGAACAATCGGTCCAAAAGTTGTTGTTTACGAAATTTGTTGTTTCCTAATGTATTTTAATGAAAATTACAAGTTATATGTAGGAATATGATTTCTAAACTCTGAAAAAAAATATATTAAAGTCAAACCACTATATCATATAGCTCCCATAAGAAGAATCGTTTCAAAAGTTGATGTACAGAAAACTTTTTGGTTTCTCAAGGTATTATTCGAATCTGCAAGAGTATCTAATCTTTGGCAATCTGTATTTTTGTAATGAATTATTATATCAAAAATGAACATACAAAAAGAAAAAAAATATATTTAATATGTTTTAATATAAAAGCAAGCTACGTTAGTGTATTTATTAGTTTAATCATAAGTGTATTTCCTATTTTATAAAGATTTAAGTTATCCTTAAGAAAAGATATTTTGCACGTATGATAAAACAATTCAGCATTAAAAAGTGTATTTCAGACATATAATTATGATTGTAAATAGTTAAAAATTTAATCTATAACATACCATATTTTGGGGCTGCATATTTTTTGAACTCTCCGCTTGTGAAGATAAACTTGGTTGCATTACGAAAAGACCGAAGTGAAGTCGTGAAACGGTTTGCTTTACCGCTTTACTGACTATTTCCGGGACGTTGTGTGACCCGTAAGTAATGCGTCACACAACCATCTGATTATACTTTCTATGGAACACAAAATAATAGTGCAATTGTTGCATACAAGTGGTGTCTTTACGATAGAGATAAAGGTACGTAGACTAACAGAGCGGGGTCTTACCAGCAAAAATTTAGTTGCTCTATGGTAAACTGTGAAGAAGTCGACCTGAAAATAAAGAAAACAGGAAATGAAACTCTCTTGACAATAATTATAAGAAATTGATCATGTAATGAATATATATGTAATAGAAGTAAACCTGGATCACAGGTTATTAGCCTGAGTTTATCGAAAAAAGACTTACCTTATCTATGAAAAACTAAGAGATATATGCAATATATTTTCACTGTATGTTAACATTCGAAAGTCATACAATTGAGCATTCTGTCAAAATGCATTTGGCATGCAGAATTCAAAAATATATATATACTACACTATTTACTGTTATTAAGAGACATGCTTGAAAAATACAGTTCTTTCAATGCTTGTTCACTAGTGCATAATTTAGTATTATAATTTAGCATTGAAGGAGTCACGAGACGAGATGATATAGCCATGTCTGTCGGTCCGTGATTTTATATCCAAACTATTCTCTCAGTTTCTGAGATAGGTGAATGAAATTTGGTATGGAGCCTTCTTTTTGCTGCAGACAGCTCATATGTCGGAATCGGCCGGATCAGATAACTATATCATATATCTGCCATAGAAACCATCGAAAGTTGTCTTTTTAATTCTCAACGTATCTTGATCAAATTTACAAGTTGGATTTTACTATATCGTATTGCTGCCACTTTGCAAGCGTATATAAATCTTCGCCGCGAAGATAGCATTTCTTTACTAGTTAAGTTAAAACCTTACCGAAGCCAGAACTAAGTTCTACTGGATATGTTAAATTACCGCAATACACATGTAGATATATGCATAGATGTGAGCATGCAGCCGCGTAAGCTGACAAATGCTCACTTTATTTGTTACATTTACATTTTTAATAAATTTTGGTCCTGCATATTAAAAATTGTAATCCTTAATTCACTTAAGCAGCTCTTTTAAACTTTCTTCACTTATGTATTTGCCGACGTTGCGCTGTTGACGTCGTAAATGCTTGCGAGGGAAGAGCGACAACCATCAGAAGAGAGAACGAGGGGAGATATAGAGCTACCGAACGAACGACTCGACTCTTACACAAAGAAAATTAATATTAATAAATTGCTTGCCGTGTGAACTTTTATATATTTTGTGGCATAGCAGAAAATCTAGAATTGCAATTTTCGGATATTTGTAAACAGATGTACACGTATTTAAGCAAACCAAAATGTTCGATTTCAAATTAATGGGGGAGCGCAACGTCAACGAATTACACTTGTAGTGTGAAATGTCATGTAATTTTTTTTGCTTTGCATTCGATCACACGTCGTTTTCTCAAAATGTTTTTTACCTGTGGCATCCGTCGCTTGTGTAGCAATCAATTATATACAAAAACAAAAAACACCGCTTGCACTTCGAAAGGATTAGATGTAAGCTAGTTGACTAAGTTATATTTGTCTTCTTTGTGTTTATTTCTAAAAACAACTTTTCTATCAATTTCATTCCACATGCAATGTGCTGCTCTGGCATGGTGACATCGCACCGATATTTATATCGATATATCGATAAAAACTCATGCTTTCACACTGTTGTTTATTAGATTAATCGATTTTTTCTCCAGCTTTGCTTTTGGTGATTATTATTTGTCTAATATAATTAATATTATTTTAAAGAAAATTAATATTTTTAATTCTTATTTTTTAGTATGCAAAAAAATATAATAGGTTTATTATATTTACCATATATATTTAAGATAAAAATCAATAAACCTATGAATTTAATTCGGCCTGCTTTACAGCTTTTACAGCGCTTAAATTAAATATTAATAAATTGAAATATTCGAAAGTCTTATGCCATATGAAGTTATGCTAAAAAGTTAAACAATTGATTTAAAGCAAATTCATTAAAAAAATATCTTATTTAAGAGGATGACATGTAAAATTTGAGCAATATAAAAGTTGATGTCATCTTCAAGTTGTTTGATTTGATACTGCCGAATGCATCATAAAAGTAAGAATTATAAATATTGTGAGTCTTTACAATTATTAAATTTAAATTTAATAATTTATTTTATTTGACTTTCCCGCTTTGACAACAGTTCGATTAGTGGTGGAATACAAGAAACCGCCAAAGCTGCCACTCTTTCACTAAATGTATATATATTTTCCAACACTGGTGAGATAAGATTAGTCCTCCAGTGCTCTGTAAGATTTTGTTTAAATGGGAAATTATTCAATTATTTATTATACATATGTCCCTATTTTTATTTTATTATTTTTAGAGTGCTTTCTCTTCTCATAACAATATTTTGAATTAAAACCATTAAAATTCTGTTCTATTGATATAATTTAACTGTAAAATAATTACTTTTTCAGGAATATCTGTGTTGTTCGCCGTGTTTCTCAATGTCAGATAGTCAATTTTCATAATACATTATGAAAGCGGATAAAAGGAAAATGATATATAACAATTATAGTTCTATATATATTGAACCAGGAAAGTACTGTAGTAGACTGCTTTATATTCCTTTTCCACACTTTCATTTAATTAATACCCATATATATATATTCCTTTATAAATAAATAAAATCAAATGCCTAAAAATTTATGTAAACGCACTACTACCGACTTTATCTACAATAATGCCATTGGGGCTGTTTAGATCTCTGCGGCGAATATTTTTACACAATACTGATGAAAATTATGGCTTCTATAATAATATTTATCTTGTGGGAGTTCTAATATTGACTAACAAATAACAAACAGCTAACGAATAGCAGGTTTTACTCGGAAATTATAATTATGACCTGGGCAAGGGTAACCCAGAGGTTAAGGCATCAGACTACCAAGCAAGGGATCACAGGTTTAAGTACCGACAGTCCTACTCAGGTACGGATATTTTGACCTAAAATAAATTTGCTGATAAAGAACTCTGATGAGAATATTTGGTACACTAAATGGCGTAGCGCTATCTGGTCAGCCAGATTTTTTCGAATCATTATGATTTATCTTTTTTATTTTCAGTTGTAAGCTCAAACTTGCTTATCCCGCTAATTTATCTGCGTATATCATATCTACGATATAATACAAATTTAATTATTATTTAACTTAAATTAAAAATTAAGAAATTGAATTAAATTAAAAATTACAAATAAGATTAAATTAACATTATATTTAACCCTTCTGGGGGCATTAAATAACAAACTACAATATTTGTTGCACATGATTGGGGAAAACCCAGAAAGAAAAAATGAAAAAGGCGAAAAAGCGAGATATAAAGGTTGAGGAAAATAAAATAGACTATAAAAAAGGATAAAAACTAAGAGAGTAATAAAGTAAGATAACACATCACACGCTTCAAGCCAAGCCATGTGGCGAAACTAATTAATAATTATAAAGCAGACACCCGGCATACAACTGCATCCATTTCTACATTTCAAAAAATATCAAAAATCAATCGAGTATTGATTCTGAAGATCCACAGAAATAATCAGAATCTCGATATTTTGAAAGCATTCTCGGTTCGTATCAGGACTTATTTAGTGATGTGCTAAATCAGAATAAAGAAGGACAGATAGAAAAGAGAAAAATACAGAAATACACTAATCCAAAAAGGAAGCAAGCACGTCAATCTTCTTTGATTAGAGTTTTCTCAGAAATAGAACGGAAGAGCAGATTTTAGGTGTGAGAGAGAGAGTTCTAAAGAGATCACATGATAAAATTATACTTAACTCTACATTAAATAATTGTAATTATAAATCTAAATTTAATATCAATTGGCACTGCCAATTGCATTGAGGTACTAGTATATTAAAACTAACCGGTATTAACCGGCGTTACCCAGGTCAACATAAGAACTCAATTTTAATATGTTGGATTACATTTTCCACCCCTGCTTATATCACAATTACTATTATATTTTGGGAAGCAGTTTCAGCCAATTTGAGAAAATGACAATTCTACCGGCTTCAGCTATTTTCCACCCGTGATCAAAATAACTTTTATGTAATATCTCTCGAAAAATAAAAATTTTTCTTAATACTAATACTTCTCTCGTTAAGCGCATATATGGAAATCAACATTTTACCCCCATTTCCCCACATTGGGACCGATTTTCTAAAAAGTATAAAATACGTATTTTTTAGATTAGATTTAGATTTTTTAATTTAGAGCTCTGAAACTGAGTTTGAAGTGAATCTGCTAGTAATAAGACTTTCCCCATACAACGATATGACCCCCATTTTCCCTCATAGAAAGGGCAAATAATCCAGAAAATTGGTATGCAGTCCTTATTAAATTTCCATATTATTATTTGAATATGAAGCTGATCAGATAAAAATCAAAAAAGTTTCATATATCGCATTTTCCTTATTTTTCCCAACTTATAGACCGAATTTTTCAAATTTTGATTCCTTAAGGGGAATGTATGCCATAAAGCTTGTGTCCAAATTTCATGTTCGTACCGAGATTTATATAGAGATCAAAAGTTACCTAATTTTCTGGGAACTTGACTCTAAAATATGGTTATTTGAGGACCACAAAAATATTGGATGCATATTTAACTATAGTCAAGGATGCATGAACTTGGTGGTGTCGGTAAGAAAGAGAGAACCATTCACCAAAATTGACTAGACCTGAAGGGATAAACGATTACCACTAAATTGCTTTAGCTTAAGGAGGTTAAGGTGGGTAACAACTAAACAAATATATATATATATATATGTATTTATGTTTGTATGCACCTTCGGAAAGGAAAGAGAAATAGCAATAACCAGGAAGTAAAGAAAAGAGAAAAAGCAACAACCAGGAAGGCGAGCTGAAGAGAGGCAAAAGCTTTTTGGAGGAGCTTTGCCTACTCTTAACTTATGCTGCAGGTCAACCCTACTATATGGCTTAGAATGTTATGAATAAAAATTTTTTTAATATTAAAATATTTACAATTTTTATTCATACTTTTTTTCTAAGCTGTTAGTTTTAATATTGCGTTTTCTCTTTGAGAGACAGATAGTTATTGCGGCTAATGCATAAACTCTCCCGAAAGAGTCGTTTCAGGGAGAGATGGACAGTTAGATGGTTGCGGCGGGTGTTGTTGTTGTTGCTCCTACTGGTGCTTGATGCTTTTCATGTAGTTCTTTTTCATGATGGCAGCCGCAACCGCCTCTTTTACAGCTCCTCTGCAAGTTGTTGTTGTTGTGTTGCTGCCGTTGCTACTACTGCTTGCTGCTTCGGCTGCTGCTGGTGCTGGTGCTGGTACAAGAACTGCTTGGGCTTATCATGAGTAAATCAGTTTATCTACAGTTAATGCTAGGAACAGATGTGCGCGTATTTTGCTCGTGGCAATAATAATTGTTAACAAAGAGGAATAACGTAAGACGACATAATAATAAATATTGAATTAATTTTAAAAGGATATTTGGAGTACGGTAAGTTTATACATATTTATTTGTTCCTATGATATAATTGAAAAAGATATAGATATGTTAATGTATTTTATATATTATATTATTCTATACTAAATTTACATTAGCTTGCTAAAAACTTAACAAATAAAAAAAAATATATATATGTATATAAAATGTATATACTTATATGTATATGGGTATGCAATTTTAACTTTATATATTGGTGTTGGTACATGTCGAATGTCCTTATGTCCGTGTCTATGCATGTATGTGTGTACCTTAACACCCACACAGCGACACGGGAGCCATCGCAGGACACTTTCTACTTCTACATGCTCATACATTTATATATTCGTACCACATATGATTCATATATGTAAGTATGCACGTGCGTAAATATGTCTGATTTCGGGATTTTCGAATTAAACAAGTCTTTTGTACCTACACACAAATGTACATATATTGCGGAGATGTTTTCTTATTACTTGTCCGCTCTCAACTAGACTCTAATTCCTTGGCGCTATACACACACACCAATATACACATCATACATGCATGGAAACGTACATACATACAAAACATGTCTTCTCCTGTGCGCATTGCCATCATCAGTGGTACCATTCTTGTAGGTACTTCTGGTAAAGTTCTTGCATCAAAGCTTTTTCTGGGTCGTCATTACAAACAAACCCAAATACACACTTTTAAAATTATTCGGTTCTGCAAGAGCGTGGAAAACTTTATCTGTGGAAAGCATCCCTAACAGGATTTCTCTTTTGGATGCTCTCTCTTAGTTTAAGGGATTCTGTAAAGTAGCATCGATTCGAATAGAGTAAGAGCATCTCAAGACCTGGACTTGTCTCTTATAGAATTATAATTATTTAAAATATAACTTATATTTGATATTAGGAGCATTTGTTATAATCTTGCAACGTTCATTGTTATTTATATAATTATCTATTTAAAGTCAAGTAAAGTAAGAACATTAGAAGAAAAAATTGACTATAATTACAATGCAAAACTAAATATTTTATTATATTATATATTAAAATTTAAATATTATTAATTAATTTTAATTATGGGATTCTAAGCCTTCAGGGACTGCTAAAAAAAAAATAAATATAAGATCCCACATTTTTTGCACGGATTAGGGGACACCAAGAAAAAAAGCCAATTATTACAAAAAACCAGGAATTAAAAAAAAAAGTAAAAAGCAAAAGATAAAATAAAGTCTTAGAAAAAATCAGACCTAGTGAGGAAGAAAAAGCTAAAAAGTCTCAGCAACCAACAATGGGGACTTAAACCACAAAAGGGCAAAGAGATATAAATGCTTCTGAATAAATTCAATACGATCTTGACGAAGTCTATGTTGTGGACTTTAGACACATGAACAACTTTCTACTATGGGTCATGCTAACAAAGTTTAATATATTTTTGTAATGAAGGGTCGTTAAATTCTTTGGGCCAACATTTAATAAATACAAGATTACCCTACGGCTTGTTAGTTATAAAACACTTTAAAGCAAAGGTTAGAATAAAAGTACATCAATTCAATCAATATGCGTTGCAATGGTATATTGTCAATCACATATGTGAACGTGACTAAGTGCAGAGTAATTACTCTCAAATTTGACTAGAGGTCGTGAAGAAACATTTAGAAATATTTAAATGCAACTTATTAGCGTGGCACCAAAATTGCAACAAGTTAGGGTATATATATAACTATATATAGTTAGATGTTTCGATGTATGATAAAGTAAGTGTTTTATCATCTGCACATATAAGCATGCGAGATAGCCGATCATTAAGAAATATTGTGAAGAATGATGGTTCAAGATGACTATCTTGTGCTACTCCCGAGGTAACAAATACGGGTCATGAGCTTTAAATAAAATAGTTTAAAAAACATATGATTTTGAACTAATAATTATTTCGTTTAACGATTCTCATTCGGTACCGGTTTAATACCATGGCCTGAACTAAATATTATTACCTACATTATTTGGTACTTATCCGATCGTTGAAAAAATATTGTAAAGATTAATAGCAGTGTACGTACATATAGGTTAAAAGCTCTAAAATTTTAAGGGAGGCGGAGAGAAGTAATCTCTATATATATAACTCTTTTTCCTGGTTGACACATCATCGGCGCAGCCCAAACATTAATATATGCGAAGAAGAAATTTGGGTTGAAGCTTTATGCCATACTAAAAAGTTTCCTGTAAGAAAGACAATTTGGAAAATTCGAACCACAAGTAGGGGAAAATAGAAAGAAAAAAGTTATATAACATTTTTTTTTTTCTTATCGGATTAAGTTTATTTTCAAATAACAATATAAAAATGTCATAAAAATTGCATATAAATTGCATATAAAAGTGTAATTTCTAAACGCACACCCAAAATCATTAAGATCGGATTACTATATCATATAGCTCTGCACGGGTATGTAATCTTCGGAGCGCCGAGGATAGCCTTCCCTTACTAGTTTCGAGAAGTTTTGGAATAGCAGACACATTTGCAATTCTTCTGTTATTCGATATATCAGATTTAGCTGCCTTTTTATGAATTGGGTGTCAATTGATAAGTTAAAAAGTTTGAGTAAGGGAAGATGTACGCAACTAGGGAAGTTATCGAGTTAAAGAGGAATATTTTAAAGTTTTCATTGCTCAAACTAGATCATTATCAGTGATGATAGGAGAATATAGAGAAGATGATGATATAAAGAAAAAAACCCCATGCCAAGTTAAAACCATAAGATTTAAACGACATATCTCAAATGCATAATTACATTAATGCCCTAAAAAAAAGCACAAAGTTAAATTATCAATGTATCTCATTCTTCAAGAAAAATGAAGAAGGTATTGTTACGCTTAGTATTTATAAATTTATAAAAAAAATTAGGTTAGTGCTCAAACTGATTCCTGCCGCACATAGACGACGTGTAAGCTAAGGAGGCTTTGATGAACCAGGCAATACAACACTATATGGAATACAAATATCAAGAAGTGAATTAGCAGCATTATGTAAAATAGACCAGTTGAAGAAAAATGTTAAATTAAGCAGTTGATATGGCATACTAAAAGTTTTTATAAGAAGGGATTTCCGAAAATTTGGCCGTTAAACTAAATTTTACTGTCCACCTTTGTTTGTTTTTCGAACAGAATTGGGAAAAACCCAAAGAATAAATCCAATCAGACCAGGAAAGAAGATGAAGAAAAGGGATATAAAGAGTTTGGAAAATATAATGAAAAAAAGGATAGTAAGTAATAAAGTAAGATAACACATGACATGGACTTGCATAATACAATGTGCTCCAGTTTCTATGATAGAACCGATGTTCCATAGTAGGTGGAGTAGATGCGTTAGGGTATTGCGTTTCAAGCCAAGCCATTGCAGTGGCGAAACTAAGTAATAATTATGATGCAAATACCCGACAAAAAACTGCATCCATTTCTAAACTAAGTAATAATTATGATGCAAATACCCGACAAACAACTTGTTCCATTTCTAAATTAAAAAAAAAATATCAAAGTTCAATAGAGTATTGATTTTGCAGATCCAAAAGATTAATCAGAAATGCGAGATTTTAAGAGAATTTCACGGTTCGTATCAGAAGGCTTTAATGTTAACGTAATCTTATTTTATCCTGCACTCCTAAGTAGAATGGAAACAGATGTCATTTATACTTATTTCAGTAAAGCATTTGAATCTGTAAATTATGATCTTTTAATGTTCAAGCTAGATCGAATTGGATTCCCCCACACTTCCTCTTATTTAAAAAACAGGACTCAAAGAGTTGAGATCCGAAATTTCTAAGCACGTATTTGTTACTTCGGGTGTGCCGCAAGGTAGTCATCTTGGTGCATTATTTTTCCCATTATTTATTAATGACCTGCCATCTATTATGTCCCACTCACGCATCCCTATGTACACTGATGATGTGAAACTTATTTTTCTTACAACAAACCTTCTAACTATATTTGTCTGCAAGATGACTGTAACTCCATGCATCTTTGGTGTCAGGCTAATAAGTTGCATATAAATATTTCTAAATGCTTGTTTGTCGAATTACTCAGCACTTAGTCTCATATACGCTTCATAATTTACCCTTGCAAGGTATATCGACTGAGAAGATCTTGGTGTGCTTTTTGATTCCAAACTTAATTTCATTATTTATATCACTTCTATGACTAACAAAGCCAAGGGTGTTCTTGGGCTTATTAAACGTTGGACCAAAGAGTTTAATGACCCTTTTTTACCAAACGTCTTTATACTTTGCTAGTACGTCTCATAATAGAATATTATTGATGTGTTTTGAGTACGTCCCATACTAGAATATTATTGATGTGTTTTGAGTACGTTCCATACTAGAATATTATTGAAGTGTTTCGGTACGTCCCATACTAGAATATTATTGATACGTTTTGAGACCACAATAAGAAATTCACCAAGATCGTATTGAATCCATTCAGACCGTCGTCGGGTATCTGCATTATAAATATAAATTAGTTTCGCCACAGCAATGGCTTATCTTGAACCGCGATACCCTGACGCTCCATCTACTATGGATCATCGTTTTTATCAAACTGGGGCACACGTTCACGTTTTTTAATATGTATGTCTTATCTTACTTTATTAATCTATCTTTTACTATCCTTTCTTCATTCTATTTTCCTCACTGTTTATATATATTTTCTTAACTTTCTTCCTGGTCTGATTGAGTTTTCTGGGTTTTTGTCAATCCTGTGCAACAAATGTTGGACCGTAAAACTTAGTTTGTTATGTAATGCTCCGAGAAGGCTTAAATGTTTTATTTTAATTTAAGTTTATTTCTTAATTTTTAGTTTAGTTATCAAAATATTTTTTTTAGCTCCTGTAATTTTGAAACCGTCTGCATTTAGTCGAAGTAATTGCATTGCATGAAAGTTTTTTTCCTTATCCGATCCGGTTAAAATTAATGTTCACAGTTTAACTTAAAAATTTAGCCTACACGTGCTTCCCATTTTGGAAAATCGGTGCCCAATACTGAAAGTTGCATAGAGAAAATTCTAATTATTGGCTTCAAATTCCATTGTAAAACTTAATATTCAAATTCTAAAATATACCTTTTTTTTTGGGCCTCCAAGGTTAGGAAAGTGTAATTCTTACCCGATCAACTTTAACTTCAGTTTCAGAGCTTTACTTAATTATCTACGAGATTCATAACACCCTTGCATAGGATATTATAACTTTGTCACAAAATGTTGTAATGGTCGCAGTCAGTAATTAGAAATACATATGTATTTACAGCGCAAACCGTTTACCATAAACTTTTCGCGTGCGCTGTAATTGGTGAAAGCTTTATTCTAAGCTTAAGCGCAGAGATGAGATCGACAACGAAATGCAATAAATGTGAGCGAGCTTGCGCAAGCTGCAGCTTAGCTGAAAGTCGCGCGTATCAGCATGCGACAAATCGTCGCTAAGCTTGAGCCTGTTTTAGAAAATAGCTCTTTGTGGTATATAAGCTCGAAAACATTCTGAAAAGTTTTTTTCCATTACACATTGCAAAAGACGGCGGAGCGGCTGCACCGTGGGCTGATGAACACCATACAAAAAATTGATTTTATTAAATATTGTAAAATTTGATAAAGATGTTAATACAGTGCACTTAAAAAAGACAAAAATAAACAGAAAAATTAGATTAAAATAATTTATTAATTTGATAAAAAGTAAATATCAAAAATGTTTCGTCCACGTAAATCGTATCACCTTGCATCTAATCTGGATGCATCCAAGCTGATTTAAGGACATAAATTCCTAATACAGATCAAAGATACGAAAAAAGGGGTCTCTTAACTTAACCTCCATTCATTTAGACGCGTCAAAATTTTGGCTTAAATTAAATTTTGGAAGTGGGTACACTTTTATGGCCATCACCCTAGATTCTCACATGGATCAATTGTGCTGCTGACACACATTTATTCTGCCAAGTATGTCTCTGCCACCACCGCCTACCGGCATACAGCGCCACCCATAATTCGTCGCACACTCTGTATGTTGAATTTTACTGCAGTTTTGAATCTTTTTCACCAGGATCCCCAGCAATTAAATAAAAAATAAAAAAGAAATAATAATTTACGATCATGTGTGTACAGTGTTACAGCACATGTTAAAAATGTACAAAACAGTGAATGAAAAAACTACTAACATGTGTTGACAGTACAAGACATGTTAAAAATGTGTGTGCAGTATGTAAATTAAATAAATTCTGTTGTTTTAATTATTTATTTATTTTAATGCCCGCGAGGGCCAGTGAGAATATAATATTGATGGGACACCCGTGAGGGCCGAATAATCGTCAATTACAAACTGAACCTAAATCTACTTAATACTATCTCTCGAAGCTTCCTGACAGAACGCCGAGTCACCGCCTCGTGACAGGCGACGGTCATTCACTGTGCGCGTGCGACCAGTTGCATGGTGCCGAGTTATGTCAATCGAAGCTTCGCGTCATCAGCAGAGTTCCGGACCGAACGCAGCGTCAGCGAGCGCCGCTCATGACCGGCGATGGTCATTTACTTCACCTATGCGAAGTTATTGGAAAACTTCGCCCGTCCAACTAAAACAGGTGTGCCTAGTGGGACAAGATTGATAGCAATTGTAAAGAAAAAAAAAGTTGGAAAAATTTTTAAATAAAAAAAAAAACTCTGGATAAAAAAAATATATGTTTAGATAATTACTATTTTTCAAATCTCTCTCAGTTAGAATTAAAATAAATATAAAAAAAATCTTTCCCATAGCCCACATAATACAAATTTAATTTTTTTTATAAACAAACAGAAAACAAAACCAAAAAAATTTCAAAAATAAAACAAAATAACAAACTGCGTGATCCGGTACACCGTTAGAAGGCCTTTCATCGATTGCTCTTCGGAGAAATGCATGTAAGTCGAACATTTTTTATTTCTCTTTATTTTTTATAACAATGAAAAGAAAAAAAAAATTATTTAGTTTTTATTAACCTCCTCATTCCTGGTACTGGAAAATACTTTTTTAATGAAAATATTAAGTACAAACAAATATTTTTAAAATTAAAGCAACATAATTAAACTATATGAATAAATATAGGATATAATAGGCTAGTTTTCTTCCAATTAAAATTTTTTTTACTCCACCTGCCATAAAAGTATGACCACATTATTATGTTATTAGTTAAATCGGATTTTTTTTTTCTAAAATGGATTGAAATTTTTTTTAATTCAATTTTTTTTATGAAAAGTAAAAAAGTGAAATTAATTAAAACTAATTATAAGGAAATATGGATATATTTTTTGTAATAATAAGATTTATATATTTTATTAATAATAAAGAATACTGGTACATCAACTAAAAATTCAAGCAATAAATGTTGTGAAAATGAATTTAAAGTTAGGAAGATCACATTGAATACAGATGTGTCTATTAGGGTAATTTATTCTTAAATAAATATTGTTATTATTTTGAGATGATAACGTAAAAGTTTTCTTTCCTGTTGACCTTGGTACATAATAATATAAAGGTTTAGAGAATCTCTATAAATCCAATCGCATATGAGATTCCATGGCTGGGTGAAGAGACGATGGACTATTAGCTAAGATCCACCAAATTCATTTCGTACAGTGCTTGAGTATATAAAGCAGCGTACTTTCGTTGTGAGGAAGTTTAGCTTCCATTCTAGTTTCAGCAGGGACTCCAAAAAAATAAACTTTATATACAAAGAGTTCCACAGGACACCTCGAAAGAGCTAGGGAATCAAAGGTTTCCGACCCCCGGTGTGACACCGTCGACTTCCGGTATTCACACTCAAAGGTAAATAATCTTTTAAAATACATTGTCTTTGAGAAATAATTGTTGTACTGAATTGTTACAATGTAAATAAAGTAACAAAGTAAATATATTATTGATCAGGACGACGAGACTAGTTTATATAGCCATGGTCTTCTGTTTATATGCAGACCAGGCGCTCAGCTATTGAGCTATTTGATATGGAGCCTTCGTTGCTGGAGGCAGCAAATATGTCGGAACCTAAAATATCGGACAACTATATCATATAGCTCCCATAGGAGCAATCGGCTCAAAAGTTGTTGTATGGAGAACTTTTTTGATTTTCAACGTATCTTAATTGAAATTACAACTTACATGTAAAAGTGTAATTTGTAGAAGTATACTAAAAATCATTAAGATCGAACAACAATATCATATAGGTCCCATCATAAACAAACAATCGGAAAACTTTTTTGTTTCTCAAGGTATCTTGACTAAATTTACAAGTTGTATGGAAACGTGTGATTTCTAAATACACGCCAAAAATACCTCTGCAAGGGTATGTAATCTTCGACGCACCGGAGATAGCCTTTCCTTACTAATTTTATTTGAAATATCCGACTCCAATATCGGAAAATTATGATCACAGATAAAATTGGGGAAAAAACAGAGCTCAACATTAAAATCTAAGAAATACGTGTTTCTGAGTTTTTGGAAAGTACGCTTCTAAGGTTGAAAAATCGGGATCAAAGATGAATGGAGTGACTCTAAATTTTACCCAAATGACTTCAAAATGAGATTCAAATTTCTTTTATTTAACTTTTTTTTTTTTTTTTTAAATTTACATATTTTTATCTTAAACAATTTTTCCGATACCTATTTATCAGCTTAAGCTTTATGGATAGACATCAATCATAGGTTAATGCATATATGACAATTTCAAAATTTCTATAATGAAATCTTAAAATTAAATAAATAAATACATTATTTCTTCAAATTTTTTTTGGAAGATCTACTCAAATATTTGAAAAAAAAAATATGTTTCACATTCTTTGGGTCATCCGCTTCCAAAGTCGGAAAATGGGCGTGAAACTGTTGAAAAAATATTTTACTTCTTCATTATTTTCAGAGGTAATCACATATAATTAAGATGCAAAGGTTTAGGGTTTCCGCCGAGACCTAAACTAAACTAAATTATTAAGAAGAATTTAGTTTTAAGGGTGAATATAACATAAACATTATAATATTAACGTTTCACGATCAGGAAATAGGTGATCATTTGTGAACTTATAATGTTTTGAATTGCCTCAAACTTTTTTGCAAAACTATTTCTTAACAAATAATAGTTGACAGATTTTGATAAATCCAGAAAATGAAAATTTCTTTATAATATTAACATTTGTGGGCAACGCCGTGTATTACCAGTTTATAATTATATATGTTTAGATGCCGGTGTTCACCTTACTAATGTGTCATGATTGGTTCAATTTTTTTACAAATAATTTTTTTTTTTAGTTATCAAGGTACAATTTGGGCTGGCAAATATCTAAGATAGAAAATGTAACAAGATCACTGATATCTTCGACTCTTTTGTTCATTACAGTTACCTAAGAGACTTTTTTATAGCTCTTTAGAAAATAATGGTCAAGCGAGCAAATACACCCATTTTAGGAATTCCGTTCCAAGGCTATGAAACAACTTTTCAAAATATATTTTTAATCTATACTTTCTCTCAGCGATGTACATAATATGTTTGTATTCGTGAAATGCATATACACAAGATAATGTTCCAATGAGTATCCTTAACCAGTAAGAAAAGGCTTGCTTTGGAGCGCCGAAGATTACATACCCATGATATAGTTTTCCGTTTTGAACACTTAAAAAAGAGTTTGCATATAAACAGACGAACATGGCTATATCAACTCGTCTGGTCGTCCTGATCAATAATATATATACTGTCAATGTATTACACATTTCGTGACAAAGTTTTAATATCTCTGAAAGGGTATAAAAAGAAGAAAAAATTTGAAAATCTTATCTCAAAATTAGATCATGGTACAAAACTGCTATAGTAAATTCCAAATTCTTGATCACGAATTTCTTAACTTTTAAATATGAGCAACAATAATGCAAATGTATGAACAGAAATAAATAATTTTTTTTTGTTTTAGATGTTTCAGAAAACATGATTGCTTGAGATTGGAAAGCTGAGGATATACCTACACATGTGCTATTGACAATCTGTAAATAAATAATGAGTATGTACATTGTCTAAATAAATCGTTAAGCTGGAGTTGTACTCGAAAACCAATATGAGGGAAGGATTAATAAGGAGGTACAATATCAGTAATGGGATTTCAATTTGTATTATTGTCGTCGTCGCGACTTTCTGCAACTGGTTACCAAATCCAGCAGGTGCTGGCTCATCGCAAGCACAAGACACAGTGTCAGTATCCTTGCCAGGTGATATAATACTAGGTGGTCTTTTTCCCGTTCATGAGAAAGGTGAGGGTGCACCTCCCTGCGGACCAAAGGTCTACAACAGAGGTGTTCAACGTCTAGAGGCCATGCTCTATGCCATTGATCGCGTCAATAATGACTCAAACCTATTGCCGGGCATTACGATAGGTGTCCACATACTGGACACGTGCTCTCGAGATACCTATGCTCTTAATCAGTCGCTTCAATTTGTGCGTGCCTCTCTGAATAACCTGGACACTTCGGTATTCGAGTGCTCGGACACATCGAGTCCACAGCTAAGGAAGAATGCCTCATCGGGTCCTGTATTTGGTGTAATTGGTGGATCATACAGTTCCGTATCCTTGCAGGTCGCAAATTTGTTACGTCTCTTTCATATACCTCAAATATCCCCAGCATCTACGGCTAAAACGCTGTCAGACAAGTCGCGGTTTGATCTTTTCGCGCGCACTGTGCCCCCAGACACTTTTCAGTCTGTCGCATTGGTGGATATTATTAAGAACTTCAACTGGTCGTACGTTTCCACAATTCACTCAGAGGGATCCTACGGGGAGTACGGCATTGAGGCGTTTCATAAGGAGGCAACAGAACGGCGTGTATGCATTGCCGCTGCTGAAAAGGTGCCTAGTGCAGCGGATGACAAAATCTTTGATTCGATTATCAACAAACTCCTGAAGAAACCAAGTGCTCGTGGAGTTGTCCTATTTACCCGCGCCGAAGATGCACGTCGCATTCTATTAGCGGCAAAGCGGGCCAATCTCACGCAGCCCTTTCACTGGGTAGCAAGCGATGGCTGGGGCAAGCAACAAAAGCTACTTGAAGGACTGGAGGACATTGCCAATGGTGCAATTACCGTAGAGCTACAGTCAGAGATTATAGAAGACTTCGATCGGTATATGATGCAATTAACACCAAGTTCTAATCAACGAAACCCCTGGTTCGCAGAGTACTGGGAGGATACTTTTAATTGTTTGATAGGGTCTGAACCGTCAGAGTTTGAGTCCAAGTCAAAGGAAGCCCACGAGAGGCTGCCACAGGGAAGAAACGAAAAACAGAAGATGATTTGCGATGAAAGTTTAAGACTCTCAGAGAAAGTCGGGTAAGTGCTAAGTACTTTTAAGTTGCAAACAAGCGATCTCGAATCTCCTCTTGGGAGTATTCCACCTTTCAAATTACCCACTATTTGTAAAAATGGGTTACAACTATAATGTTAATAGTTTATAAACATGCTTTTCTTTCTTCTTAATTAATGATACAAGTTTAAAAACAATTATTTAAGCATTAACATACGTAATACTACGATAATATTATAAACACATATGGTACGCTTAGGTTCAAACATGTAGACCAACTAACAGTTCAGTAGAATTAGGGTCATAATATATATAATCTTAAGTAGCCAGACGCTGTACCTTACAAACACAGTGATATGTTAAGAATATTAATATTCCAACGCTGAGTCTTATAAGATCAACAATAGAGAAGTTAGAATTCAGGATATAAAAACCCTGTCTAAGTTCAAATAAAGCGTCAGTATGAAAAGATTTTTTTGAATTATATGAACATGGCGACCATCAGCACCTGAAGAAGGTCGAAGTTGCCGACCACGCTAAAGCAATCGACCAACAAAAGTCATCAGACATTACTGACAAGGAATTGCAACCAGGAACTTCTGCAGGAAAACATATGCTTCAGGAGAAAATGTTTCCGCGAACGACCGCCAACCCAATGGATTTATTAGTAGACCGTATGATCAAAAGAGCACAGAAAGTACAGCAGCTCATAAATGAAGTCAGAAAGTCAACCTAGAGCATAGCAACCAGTAAAAAATGTGCAGTTAACCCTCACTGAGTTGGAGGAGCTTTACAAAAGATTTCCCATAACTTACTGACAAATAGTTTGAATACAAAAATAAATACTTTGCGTCAAGTCAACGAAGAAGTTCCAGAATTTACAAAAGTGGATCTTCCTCATTTCAATGGAAGAAGTGGGCAAAATTCTTGGACAGTGACTGAATGCATCTACATTATTAACAAAAAAGAACAATTTCCTGCCATAAAATCAATAGATGCCAGAAATTGAGAGTCGAGCACGTTAAAAAGCGCAATGAATTTGTGTCTAAAAACTCGCTATGCTTTGGACATATAATCAATACTCTAAAGCTCACAACAATATGCTTCATGAGGAGGTACATCAAAAAGAGACAGTTTTGCTTAAAGCAAAATTAAAGGCAAGATACGTTGCTGGCAACTGCGCTCAAACGAACCGTATTGATGGAGACTTCAAAAACCAAAACGGAATGTGGAAGTGCACGGAGTGCACACAAAATGACGGAATTCTAAAAAACAGCGTTTAAACCAATGTTTTCGAGCAAATTCAAAAACACAAAAGCATTGGTGTTGCGAAAACTGCAAAGAGCTCTACCGAGCAATAATATTGACATTGATGTCGAATTGATGGTATAATTGGCGTAGACTTAATCACTCTAATTATGTTGGAAAAAGTAAAGAAAATCAACGAGACTCTGGGACAAATTACTGAACCTGCCAACATAGCTAGATCATCCAGCAATAAGGTTATTAGACGATCTCGAGCGCTTCAGTGACTTGAGCGTGACTACAGCGTCACTGAAGAGAGTACTCTGACTGAACAAAAGTTCAACGAAACAACTAACTAACTAAGTTGGATGAAGAAGGACGGCTTGTAGCAAATGGAAAATAAATTCAAGAAGCAACTCCAAATCTACAAGGAATACAGTGTCTTTATGGAGGAGTACTTGAAGCTGAGTCACGTGGAACCTAAAAATACAATATGCCGCATTAAGCAGTAATCAGACCAAACAGCCTTACTACTAATTAAGAGTAGTGTTTGCCGTTTCAGTGTCTAAGTGATGTAATGCTGCTCGAACCTAAAATGCAAAAGGATTTATTCGATATTCTAATCAAGTGGCGATAATGAAAGTATGTGATGACACCTGACTTCGAGAAAATGTATCGTCAAATTAAAATCGCCCAGGACGAGCAGGAATGTCAGTGCATCCTTTGGAGAAATGACTCAAAATTGTATTTTTAACAGTTCGCTGTCTGCAACTATTGCCAGCAAGCAAAGAAGACTTATATATGAATGATCTTAGCAATGTTGTCGACTCAATAGACGACTGCATCGAAACACATTTGAGAAAATTTTCTTTTGTTTTGCAATAACGTGACCAAAATCACTCAAAAGGACTACTTTTTTAGATTAATTACCAGTCCATACTCTCGACAATGCTTCAGCTCTTCTTTGAGATTATATACTGCTTCGATTTCGGTGCGGTGATGATGATGTCGTCAATATATGAATAATATATGCACTTGAGAGATCTCTAACATTTTATTCATTCATCTAAATTTAATGCAGAGTCTTTGTGTAGCAAATAGTTTTTTCTACCGCTACTGTGATTTTTCTATGATTTTATTCTGAACTGTTCGACTAGGTCGTCAATAATGCATATTTCTGAATAGGGAAATCTAGGTGGTCGAGAAAAAAATCGTAGTTTTATCTTTCATTATGATTTGCATTTTCACGTTTGTCAACTTAGTATATCCCGGCTTAAAGCTTTTTACGAGTTCATAATCGGAAAAATCGCTTGCTCTTAAATCAATATCATTGTGCGAGTATTGCACAATTTCTACGTTTATTTTCGTTAATATTTACTTTATCGAAATAATATTTATAAGGCCTTGTCCGTCTGTTTATTTTGAGCTAGTTGGTTTTGAGCTAGCTGAATGAAATTTGGTATGGAATCTTCATTTTGTTACAGGCAGTACATATGTCGGAAATGGCCGGATCGGCCAACTATATCGTATAGCTCCCATAGGATCAATCGGTTCAAAGATTGTTGCATGGAAAACTTTGACGACAAATGGTTCAAAAGTTGTGGTATAGAAAACTTTTGTATTTAGACAAGAGTCTAATTATTATTATTACTATTATTTTTTTATATATTATTATTAAATTCCTCGGATAAAATAACCTCGATATCTAAAAATTCATCGAAAACTACCAAAAAGTTCTCGGGAAACTTTTGGTTGTCAATTTTTAGAACATCTTCAAATTACCAAGCGGCTTAGCTTTATTTCTGGTACAAAAACCGACAAGAAATATTGTATATTTATTTAATGTAGAGCTATTAAGTTTTGCGTATATTCCTTTACAAATTTAATTGTACTTGCTTCCGGTGTCTATCAATGCTATGTAATTTTTATTTTTAATGCACACTTCCTTGCATTTAGATATATGATCAGCTGATATGTTTTGTATGCTACCTGCTTTCTGATCAATATTGGTCTTTTTAAGTGGATCATTTTTTTGATACATGCCCGACATTATTTTCCGTTCACTCTTGTTTTCGCATTTTTCTGATGTATGTCCATCAGCACCACAATTGCATCATTTGGCATTTGTGGATTGCGTATAGAAGCTGCCTCAATACTCTGTGCCATTACTGTTGGTTGTGTGCGCATCTTGTTTTCACTCGTTTATGCGTTGGTAACATCTTTCTGATTGCAATGCTACTCGTCGAGCTTCTGTCTACTAACGTCATAATTTTCGTCCAAACTGCCTTCATTGTCTTTGAATTCGTTTTTTTCCTTTGATTGATTTTAACAAATTTGGAAAAGCACAACCTTCATCACATGACAAAAATTTTTTAAATTACAATAAGATCGTTGTTGGACAAATTTTCGGTACCATATGCTATTTTCTGCACAAACAAACTGCTGTTATTGTCCCCAAATCCTTCGAACTCACGCAAATGCCAAATGTCACCAATAGATTAAAAAAACTAGTATGGAAAGGCTATCTACGGCGTGCCTAAGATTACATACCCTTGCAAAGCTATATGATATAATAATCCGTCTTAATATTATAAATTTTAACTTTTAATGATATTAGATGTGCGTTTAGAAATCATACTTTACCATATATCTTGTAAATTTATTCAAAATACCTTGAGAATCGAAAAAGTTTTTCCACATAACTTTTGAATCGATTCTTCCTATGAGAGCTGTATATAGTGGTTAGTGGATTGCTCCTATGGGATCTATATTCCGGCTAGCCAGTTCTGCTATTTAGGGGTCGGTCCACCCATGCCTACCGTTCGAACTATTACGAAATGACAAATCCAGCACATCACTAAATATAGACAACAAATTCAAAAGAAAACAAAAAACAACAATAACAAACTCCGCCATTGAAGTGGTGGCTCAGCTGTTATTGCCACAGCTTACCATCTGGTTATTTTGACAACACCCAATAATACTAGATTTTAAATGGCACCTAACCTAACAGTTCCAAATTTTCCCTCTAGTTACTCACTAATTTTCATTTCAAGGGACATTTATTCACCTATTGTGTAACATGTTCATTCTAATTTCATCATTATCATTGAAATTTTTTTATTTATACTTTACTGTACCTTTTAATTTTTCCTGTATATTTATATTTCAGTACGTAATATTTAAGTAAGTAATATTTAAGTACGTAAAACAAAAAAATATACGGTTACTGAACTGGAGATAAATAAATATTTTTGCCCCTGACAATAAATTTACATAATAATAAAAAAAAGGTATAAATAAGATAAATAAATAATAATAGACAAAAAAAATTGAATATTAAACAAAAGAGACGAAGAGATTAATTAAAGGAGATTTATATTTCTTTTAACGCAGCGCACGCATTACTTTTTTTTTAATAAAACTCTAAACACATTTTAATACTTGGCTTTTTTAAATAATTTCTAATTTAGAAATCTTTCCCCTTTAATCTACCTTGTAACTACAAGATATCTTGAGAAACAACCAAAATTTCCATACAATAACTTTGAACAACTTTTAACCTATATGAACAATATGATATAGTTCTCCCATCTTGATCATTTTTTGATATTAGTGTAGAAATCACTGTTTTTCATCTAACACGCTAATTTCATTCAAATTTTCGGTATATCAAATAAGTTATAGTGGACTTTGAACTTTTAAATTTCATTAAGATAATTTGAGAAACAAACAATATTTCTATACACCAACTGGAACAACTGTTCCAATTGGAGCTATATATATGATATAATTGTCCGATCTGGCCAGTTTCGACATATGTAAGTGGTGCCTGCAACAAAAAACTTTTTACCAATAGCTAAATCCACATAGCTAAAAACTAAGAAACTGGTTTCCATAGAAGGATACGGACATAGCTATATCAACTAGTCTCATCGTCCTAATCAATAATATGAATACTTTATGTAGATGACTCTTTAAATTCATTACACATTTCGTGACAAAGTTATATAATATACGTGCGAGTCTATATTTTTATACATTAATATATATGTAGTTGTCGTGAAAGAAAGATTTATATATTTCATCTTTATGCAAATATACAGATATGAACAAGAATCGAAAACACAGTTCGTTGTGGATGCGGTATATGCTTTTGCCCATGCCCTACATAATCTACACAATGATTTGTGTACTCAAAACGATCAGAATATGGGACTTCAGAAACATCATCAGCATAGTGAGTCCGTATGGTATCGTAAGCCAGTAGATATCCACTCGCACGCCTGTCCCGATATGGCTAGCTATGATGGCAAGGAATTTTACAACAATTACTTATTAAACGTGTCATTTGTAGGTACAGTATAACGATATACAGATAACAGTTCTTCTGTCGTATTATGATAACCAATATTACTTTTACTTTAACTATAATTATTTTTCCAGATCTGGCTGGCAGTGAGGTTAAATTTGATCGGCAAGGCGATGGGTTGGCCAGATATGATATTTTGAACTACCAACGTCTTGACAACTCTTCAGGATATCAATATAAGGTATGCAAGTGCTTATCTTAGTAAGTCTTAAAGTAAAAAAAACTATTTTTGAAGTATTTATTTGAATTACAATTATAGTAGTTTGACTAAAGTCCCACGTGTTTCACACACCTTTTTAGGTGTGAGAGCATTTATTAATAAATTTTTAGAACGCCCCAAAAATGTGGAAAAAAAATTTGTAACTTTTTCGCCTTTACTTCTACGTCAGACGAATAAGTGCTCTATCTTCTTCAGTGCAATGAGCTGCACAACACATCTAATAATATGATCAAAATCTTACCTTCTGCAGAAAATTATTAAAAAAAAGTGTATTTACTTTAATTCTAATTTAACTAATAATATTGTCCACCTATTTTTGTGTCCGACTTAATTTTAATATTGCGCAGTATAAGCATATGCAAAAACTAACGGAACTTAATTTTCTGGACAATGTTACCATATTTTTATTAAAAGATAGTAATGACCAACTCCAAAATAACATATTGATCATAGGACTTGCCAGATACAATTTATGGCATACTGAACGTTTCCACTCAGACGGGAATTTGAAAAATTCGGACTCCGAATGGGGAAAATAGGAAAACACCGTAATATGAAACTTTTTTATTTCTTATCAGATAAGCTTTAAATACATTTTTAAATAATAATATGGAAATATAATAATGACTGCATACCAATTTCCCGGATTATGTGCCCCTATGCGGGGAAATGGAAGTCAAATTTATGTATGGAAAAAAGTCTAATTTTCACTATACCTGATCACCTATTAACTTAAACCTTAGCTTCAGAGCTCTAAGTTTTTAAGTTTAACACTTTTTGGAAATGAGTGCAAATGTTGTATATCTTATTTTTACCCGATTGACTATATACCTTCAAAGTTGGTAAATGTGTCAACGATAAATGGGACAAATTCTACTTGTCAACAGATCAAATTTAAATTAAATTTCAAAACTCAAAGTTAAAATATAAAAAATACGTGGTTTGTGTTATCAACTTCAAACAAAGTTTCAGTGCTCAACATTAAATTCTAAAAAATTAATGTTTCTGTGTTTTTGAAAAATGCGCCCTGTTTGACTAAGCGCCTGCCTCAATCATATCTAATATTAATTATATATGTATTAATTAATTAATAATATATATAATTCATTATATATGTATTATTACATATATAATATTAATTATGTCGTATTAATTCGCAACTAATATTAATTCTAATTTCCATATATATACACATTGTAACATTACATATAACTCATCAGTACATTTACATATATAAATATATTTAATATACTAACTAGATTAATTATGTCTAAATAAAATTTATAGTTGACAAAACAGCTTGGCAGCTCCTTCTCCTTAACTCTCAATGCTATAATGAGTATCTTATGCGCTGCAGCAATCAGTTTGAGCGGGATCCTAATCTGTTTTATAAATTTGTAAATTCTAAGCGTAACAGCTCGTGTTTGCCTCCTACATTTTTTCTGAAGAATGAGGGATCCAAGGACGACTTTACTAGTGCTAACCTTTTTGCAAATTTCTTTCAATCTACTTACACTTCTTCCATTAACAATATCGCTTACCCTTATCCTTATCCTATTTCTTCCTCTAACTCTTTATTTTCTCCTATCATTACTGATAACGATCTAGTTACAGCAATGAAAACTTTAAAATCTTCATATTCTCCTGGGCCCGACAATATCCCAAGTTGCGTACTCAGAGAATGCTGGAGCTCTTTACATCTTCCCCTACTCAAACTTTTTAACTTATCTCTTGATTCCGCTGTTTTTCCATGTCTTTGGAAGGAATCATATATTATCCCAATACACAAAAAGGGAGCTCAATCCGATATATCGAATTACAGAGGAATTGCAAAGTTGTCTGCAATCCCAACATTATTCCAAAAAATTGTAACAATAAACTTTGCAGCACCTCTGTAAGTCGATAATTTCCCCTTTTCAACATGGCTTTATTAAGAGTCGGTCTACCACGACTAATCTGCTTGAATTCACATCATTGGTGAATGATGCATTCCTAAGTAGAATGCAAACAGATGTCATTTATGTATATTGATTTCAGTAAAGCATTTGACTCTGTAAATCATGATCTTTTAATCTTCAAGCTAGATCGAATTGGATTCCCCCCACACTTCTGACTTGGATTTCCTCTTATTTAAAAAACAGAACCCAAAGAGTTCTGTTGAGATCCGAAATTTCTAAACCCGTATTTGTTACTTCGGGTGTGCCGCAAGGTAGTCATCTTGGTCCATTATTTTTCACATTATTTATTAATGACCTGCCTTCTATTTTGTCCCACTCACGCATCCTTATGTATGCTGATGATGTGAAACTTATTCTCTCTTACAACGATCCTTCGAAATATATTTGTCTGCAAGATGACTATAACTCCATGCATCTTTGGTGTCAGGCTAATAAGTTGCATTTAAATATTTCTAAATGCTTGTTTATGACTTTTAGTCGAATTACTCTACACTTAGTCACATATACGCTTGACAATGTACCCTTGGAACGTATAACGACTGTGGAAGATCTTGGTGTACTTTTTGATGCCAAACTTAGTTTCATTCTGTATATCTCCTCTATAACTAACAAAGCCAAGGGTATTCTTGGATTCATTAAACGTTGGTCCAAGGAGTTTTTGATCCCTTTGTTACCAAAATCCTTTATACTTCTCTAGTTCCTCCCATACTAGAATATTGTTCATGTGTTTGGAGTCCTCAATATGGAATCCATCAAGTTCGTATTGAATCCATTCAGAAGCAATTCCTCCTCTTTGCCCTTCGTGGCTTAAACTGGGATCCCGATCGCCGTCTTCCAACGTACTCTGATAGGCTCTTCCTCCCTTCTCCCTTCTTCTAACCGTAGAACTAGCCTTGGTTATTTATTTTTCTTCATAAATTAATTATCGGTGACATTAGCTCTCCTTTTCTATTATCTCGTCTTAACTTTCATGTTCCTCGTAGACTAACAAGAAATTATTATCCCTTACTTTTATCTAATTGCACAACTGACTATGCGTTGCACAATCGATTCCGTGTGCTGTGCTCCAATTACAACGAATTTTATCACGTTATCTCTTTAGAACTCTCCCTCTTACCCCTAAAATCTGCTCTTCTGTTCTATCTTCGGGAGAACCCCAATCATTGATTGGTTGACGTGGTTGCTGCCTTGGCAACACTGCTTCTTTTTTGGTTGGTGTTTTCCTGAATTGTCCTCTTTTCTCTCTGTTTTTCTTTTTCTTTATTATAATTTAATACATCACTAACTAACTACCTACCGAGAATCCGCTCAAAATCTCGAGATTCTGATTATTCAATACTCGATTGATTTTTGATATTTTTTTTTAATGTAGAAATGGATGTAGTTCTATGTCGGGTATCTGCATTATAATTATTAATTATTTTCGCCACAGCAATGGCTTGGCTTGAAGCGCGATACATTGACGCATCTGCTCCATCTACTATGGATCTTCGGTTCGATCAAATTGGGGCACACGGTCACATTGTTTATTATGTATGTCCATGTGATGTGTTACCTTACTTTATTACTCTCTTTCTTTCTATCCTTTTGTCTATTATGTTCTATTTTCATTCTATTTTCTACAATCTTTATATTTCTTTTTCGCCTTTTTTCCTGGTCTCATTGTGTTTTTTGCCTGGGTTTTCCCCAATCCTGTGCAACAAATGTTGGACCATAAAAATTGATTGATTTTAATACCCCAGAAGGCTTAAATGTAATTCAATTTTAATCTTACTTGTAAATTTTAATTTAATTAATTTCTAAATTTTAATTTAATTTATATAATAATTATATTTATATTTTGTAATCCTTTAATCGACTGCAATTAGTCGATTTATTACTAAATAAATAAATAAATAAATAAATAAAAACAAAAATAAAAATAAATAAAAAATAAAAAAGACGCCATCTAGAATGCAGTTATAAATCTTACTCAAATGACTTTAAGCTGAGTTCACAAAATCTACTTTAAAATCTGTAGCGTTAGAAAGGAAATCCAACATATTAAAATGTAGTTCTTATGTTGACCTGGACCACGCCGGGTAATATGGGCTAGTTGCTTATATAAATATTTTATATACTTCTAGGTAATCGGTAAATGGTTCAACGGCCTTGAGCTTAATTTGGAAACTGTTGTATGGAACAAAGACCAGGAAATGCCGACCTCAGCATGCTCGTTGCCCTGCGACGCTGGAATGATAAAGAAACAGCAGGTGAGTAGTAAGTTTTGATTAATTTCAGTTTTCTGTACTAGAATTTTTTTTTTTTTATATTAAGGGGGACACCTGTTGCTGGATCTGTGACAGTTGTGAGGCCTACGAGTACGTCTATGATGAATTTACTTGCAGAGACTGTGGACCGGGTCTTTGGCCGTATCCCGATAAGCTCTCATGCTTTTCTCTTAACATACAATATATGCGCTGGAACTCGCTTTTTGCTCTCGTTCCTATGGCGATAGCGATAATCGGTATTACGATGACGATTATTGTTATCGTTCTCTTTGCGAAGAACCACGATACACCTCTAGTTCGAGCCTCTGGCCGTGAGCTCAGCTATACACTGCTCTTTGGTATTTTGGTCTGTTACTGCAACACGTTTGCTCTAATCGCAAAGCCGACGATTGGCTCTTGCGTCCTTCAAAGATTCGGAATCGGCGTCGGCTTTTCTATCATTTACAGTGCCCTGCTTACAAAAACAAATCGCATATCCCGAATCTTCCACTCGGCATCCAAATCGGCACAACGCCTCAAGTACATCAGCCCCCAGTCACAAGTGGTAATTACAACATCACTGATTGGTACGTATTCGTTATGAACAAAATACAAAACTTATAAAGTTTAGTCGATGGATGGAAGTTTAGTCGATGGAATCTAACTTTTACATCTGTGCGCGAGATGCGGTAACCTTGATCTTCTTCCCAGCCTACAGCATATATGTTGGTGTAATTAATAAAATATATTTAAAGATCTATAATAGATTTTAGCAAAAACGATATGAATTAAATACATTATTAACAAAATAAGAACTAGTCATTACCAAAACCAGCAATATATTTTTTTGAAATAAATTGACTCTAACTTTATTTATCTATTTGTGTAGCCATACAAGTTTTAATCACGATGATTTGGATGATTGTGGAACCGCCAGGAACGCGATTTTATTACCCAGACCGGACTGAGGTAATATTGAAGTGCAAAATTCAGGACATGTCTTTCCTCTTCTCTCAGCTGTACAATATGATACTCATTACAATTTGTACTGTCTATGCTATAAAAACTCGCAAAATACCAGAAAATTTCAACGAATCAAAGTTCATAGGATTTACTATGTATACTACATGTATAATTTGGCTGGCTTTTGTGCCAATTTACTTTGGTACCGGCAACTCCTATGAGGTGAGTTACGACTTTTCAATTTCTATAGAATATATATACTTCATTAAGACCATACTATGTAGAAGTAAGTTGGACTTCGAAGTCACATAGCGCTCATATTGATTGATTGTTCAAAAATAGTTCGGTGATGTTCTACATTTTTATACCCTTACAAGGGTTTTAAAATCATATCACGAAATTTGTGATGCTACTATTATTTGTTGAGAAATTTCTTTAAAACTGTTGGTAAAAAATGTTTTACCAACAGTTTCCAGCCAGTATTTATCAAAAAGTCAAAACATTTTTAAATTTTAATGCTGAATTCCGAGACTCTGAACTTGAAGTCGTTCTATTGAGAATTAAAATCATTCGTTCATTAAAAACGCCAATCATGTTTAAAATCAGATTTTTGAAAAAGTAAGATACACGTTTATCTTAGATTGTAATATAAAGCTTTAAAACTGTTTTAACCTCAGTAGGTTAAAAAGATTTGTGTAAATATAAAAATATTTTTTTATTTAGTTTTGATCCTTCCTTTAACCGTATATTCCAAAATGTAGTAATAAATTGTTTTTAGATTATTGGGCTTGCAACTGAATTCAAAGCCGATCGAGTATGAATTAGAATTTAAAGCATTTAACATTGACTCCTTTTTGAAACATATACAAAACATGAATATTTTCGGATTTAATTTACAACTCTGAAACTAAATTCAACTACAGATGTTAAAAGATGTAAAAATTATTCTTTTCCATACAAGCTTCATTTCGTGATCTTGCTTCCGACTTTCCAAAAAAAAAATAAAATTAGCGTGCGGTGAATTTTAAAGTATAACTCTGAAAATAAGTTGAGCTCCATCGGATAATAACAAAGAAATTTTAATTTTTATCCAAATTACCATTTGTGCTGCACGATCATGAATGCCAGTCAGGACATTGCATTATATTTATAGAAATTGATCAGACCTATGAGACGAGTCCATATTTCCATGTCCATATGTCTGCCTAATCTCTCAGTTTGGTACAAAGCGTTCTTTTGGTTGTGTGCAGTACAACTATCGGAAGCGGGTGGATCGGGTTACTACTAGATTCCACAGAAAAAATCGGTCAAAATAAAAAAAATATAAGTTTTTAGCTTGCAAAGCTATGTAATCTTCGGCATGACGAATATAGTATTTCCTTACTAGTTTTGTTTTGCTAATACATATTATTATTACACGATTTTAATAGTTTTATATAAGTTAGGCTAAGCACGTTGGTCGATGAAACGGTTATGCTCACCCATGAGATTTTGAAGCATTGTTATGCCTGAAGGAGTAAAGCTTAAAAAGAGGATATTGGGAGGGGCGACCAGGTTTTGGGACGTATCGCGTTATTTGAACCAACCTATTGTCCCAATAAGAAGAGCCCGATATCCCCGCGGCAGTCACCCAGGCTCGGAGATGGGATTCCGAAATGATTGAATTGAATTGAAGTGTTTAGTGCTCTCTGTTTCTTCCTCGTCTCGCCAGCTATGATAGAAGTCTTGGTGGGGTTCGCTCATCTTTTAAATGAGCTCCCCATTTCTCATACATCTTGGCCTAGTAAGTATTGCAGCAATTGAGGAGATGTAAGAATGCTCTTGTTGATAGCTCGTCCAAATAGAAATAAAAGATTGTGATACCACTTCTATAACTAACAAACCTAAGGGTGTTCTTCAATTTGTTAAGCGCTGGTGCAAGGAACTTAAAAATAATTCTCGGCTAGTACGTCCCATACTAGAATATTATTCATGTGTCTGTCCATGTTTATGTCCACAGCATAGACTCCCTTAAGATGGTATTTAATTTATTCATAAGCTATTAACCTTCCCTCTTAAGCTAACTGCATCCTTGGTGTTATCTTCCTACATAAATTAATTAACCTTTTTTACCCGTCGTTGGCCGTTAGAAGAAAATTTTAATATGATAGAATACATTTCCGGTCCCACCAGTTCACAATTATTTGTTAGGAAGTAGTTTTGCAAAACAGGCAATTGGAGAAGATGATAACTCTACAAGCTTTCATCTCTTTCCCCCTGTGACCAATATAACTTGTATGATAAATTGTTTGGGAAAAAAATCTTTTTAATACTAATACTGTCATATTTGCGATCTCGAGAGATAAATTTCAGAACTATGCGAATAGTTTGCTTAATAATTATTTGTCAATACCTCTAAGTATAATGGAGAAAAAATATTTGTAACAGTGTCCAACTTTGGAATTTGATTTTTTATGGTCACTATTTTCTAAGCTTTGAAAATGAATTTGAAGTCAATCGATCTTTTCTTCGATCCCCATTTTCAGGGCCATATTTTTAAAAATTCGGTTTTCCTTTTTAATATAGAAAAACTCTCTGAATTGGAAATTAATAGGTTAAGAATATAAACCCACCCTTTTTGACATTGATCCCCCATTTTCTGACCTTAGCGACTGATTTTAAAAAAAATTTAAAACAAGTTTGTTTTAGATTTAAATGTTGAGATTGAAACTGAATTTGAAACCGACGAGCTAACAATTAGACTTTTACCTATACAAACTTTGACTCCCCATATTCTGACCTGAGTTGTCAATTAACAAAATAATAGCAAACACGTCCAGCTTAAATTTTAAATGGGTATTTTTGATCTGTAATCAAACCTCTGAATCTGAAGTTGAAGTGGATAAAATACATTTGTTTTAGATTTGAATGTAGAGCTCTGAAACTATAGTAGAGGGCTTATACACTACTGAGGTAGCCGTGTGATGCCCACTCCTAGCTTGGACTAGCCTGGTTTCATGAGCAGCTGACATTTAAATACTAGACCAATACTTCGCATTTCAATTTCATTTGACGCCTACAATTGTCCAGTCTAATACTGTCCCACTTCTGCTTAGAAATGTTTTGTGTTTCGACGATATCGATTTGTGCGCCAAACCAAATCATTTAAATCCGAAATCATTTAAAATGCCTTCGACAAAATTTAAGTCATTTCATTGGCACAGGCCACAACTTTAGCTCCACTTTATCAGGCACTGCAAGTTATTTTATATTTTGTTATGTTATTTTATTTATGTAAAATAACATAAAATTCATTATTGTATAAAATAAAATAAAATTAAAATAATTCTATAGTTTAACAATATGTGATAAGAATCTTAGTATACAACATATACAACAACATGATACAGATCAGAGAGATTTCTATCAAAGTGAAATATGAAAGATAAATATAATTATTATATAAATTAAATTAAAATCTAGAAATTAATTAAATTAAAATTTACAAGTAAGATTAAAATTGAATTACATTTAAGCCTTCTGGGGTATTAAAATCAATCAATTTTTATGGTCCAACATTTGTTGCACAGGATTGGGGAAAACCCAGGCAAAAAACCCAATCAGATCAGGAAAAAAGGCGAAAAAGAAATATAAAGATTGTTGAAAATAGAATGAAAATAGACCAGAATAGACAAAAGGATAGAAAGAAAGAGAGTTATAAAGTAAGAATAAAATTCGTTTTGTGTTATATTGAGTGATTCTTCTTTTAAATTAAACTTGGAAATAAACCTTATTGGTAAGCCAGTATCACATTGTTGCACACATAGTCATCAGCTGTGCAATTTTTATCAAAAGCTTTAATTATTCTATTAATACCTTTACCTATCTTCCTTTTGTGCGGTCGTTCGCTTGTGCGCCGCTCGCCCGCTCAAATTTTTGTTGTTGCTTTTCGCATTGCTCAAGCATTGTTTGTGTTATTTATTGCAACTAACAGCTATTTCTTTTCGCTCTCAATTTGCGCGCTCTTCATACTAATCATAATAATACCCAGTGGGAAACTTTTAGCATTTTTTTTTTTTTTACTAATATTGTATACTAATAAAATATCTTGCTGCAAGTTGAATTGCACGTATGGCCCAGCGCGTGATGGTGACCAACCAAGGTTTGTTAACTGCTGGTTGTGTGACAACATGATGCATGGCAAATGTGCAGTTCTAACTGGGCGAGATATTGATAAGTTGGAAAAAGACAATTCCAAAAAAGGCTGTGGAGGGCTGAAATGGTCTTGTCCGAGGTGTAATGACTTGCAATTGAATTTCTCCAAAATGTATAATTCTGTGAGAGGTAAATTTCTTAAGTTGCATAAAATGTCCAAGCTTTTGGCGAGTGATTTTGACTCGAGCACTCGGTTAGAGGATCAATTTTTAAATATTCCTCTTCCATCTTCCTCTGCAATGGCTATTCCCCCTTCAGAAAATTTATCAACTCCTCTCCGTTTATTTTAAATTTAATTTCTCTGAACCTAGGGAAATAGCCTCCTTCAAAATTAACGTTCCATCAGACACATTCTCACTTATTTGTGATCCAAATTTCTGGCCTCCACAAATAATTGTTCATGAGTGGCTCTCTTTCGCAAGCAACCATTAGTAATAAGCCTCTAAAAAACTAGATCGATCTACTGATTTACTACATATCAGTTATCAGAACGTTAGAGGTCTAGTGTCTAAGCTTAAAAATGTATTTTTACAAAGTTCTTCCTACGAGTCTCAAATTATTGCTTTTTCTGAGACAGCATTTAAGCCGTATTAAATATATATCAACACTCGTACGTGATAAAGACATGTTTGTCGTTTTAGGCGATTTCAATTTGCCTAAAATTTGGTCTCTCTTTAGGAAATTTAATTATCTTGTGCCTTCTGCACAACATGACTTTTTAGATTCCTTGTATGACCTTTCGTTTTTTCAAATAAACTCGATTCCTAATATTCTTGACAGAATGCTAGATATTATTTTTGTCTACGATTGCACTTCTACCAATGTGTCAAGATGTTGTCCATTAGTATTTCCTGAAGACTCCTTTCATCCTACCGTAGAAATTTCTCTATCAATTGCCACGTCGACTAAGCCACTATCCAAACCTGTTAGTAAAACCCGACGTTGTTTTCGTTGTTTTCGCAAGGGAAATTTTTCCTTGCTTAATCCACTTCTTTCCTCAGCTGATTGGTCTACTCTATACAATTCGGTTGATATAAATTTTGCTCTAACCCACTTCTATGAAACTATTAACTCATTTCTTGATATCTGCATTCCAAATAGTGTTGTATTGCCTGTTTCATCCAAGCCTCCCTGGTTTACACGTCGACTTTCAAATTTAAAAAATATTAAAACTAAACTATTTAAAAAATTCAAACTCTCTGGATCTAACATTGATTTTTCTAAATATTCTATTGCTAAATCTAACTTCCTTTTCTTTAACTCTCAATGCTATAATGAGTATCTTATGCGCTGCAGGAATCAGTTTGAGCGGGATCCTAAACTGTTTTATAAATTTGTAAATTCTTTCTTTCAATCTACTTACACTTCTTCCATTAACAATATCGCTTACTTTTATCCTTATCCTATTTCTTCCTCTAACTCTTTATTTGCTCCTGTCATTATTGTTAACGATCTAGTTACAGCAATGAACACTTTAAAATCTTCATATTTTCCTGGGCCCGAGAATATCCCAAGTTGTATGCTCATAGAATGCTGGAGCTCTTTACATGTTCCCCTACTCAAGCTTTTCAACTTATCTCTTGATTCCGCTTTTTTTCCATGTCTTTGGAATCATATATTATCTTTTAATCTTCAAGCTAGATCGAATTGGATTCCCCCACACTTCCTCTTATTTAAAAAACAGGACTCAATGAGTTGAGATCCGAAATTTCTAAACCCGTATTTGTTACTTCGGGTATGCCGCAAGGTAGTCATCTTGGTCCATAATTTTTCACATTATTTATTAATGACCTGCCATCTATTTTGTCCCACTCACGCATTTTGTCCCACTCACGCACGAATTACTCTACACTTAGTCACATATACGCTTGACAATGTACCCTTGGAACGTATAACGACTGTGGAAGATCTTGGTGTACTTTTTGATGCCAAACTTAGTTTCATTCTGCATATCTCCTCTATAACTAACAAAGCCAAGGGTGTTCTTGGCTTCATTAAACGTTGGTCCAAGGAGTTTAATGACCCCTTTGTTACCAAACTCCTTTAAACTTCTCTAGTTCGCCCCATACTAGAATATTGTTCATGTGCTTGGAGTCCTCAATATGGAATCCATCAAGTTCGTATTGAATCCATTCAGAAGCAATTCCTCCTCTTTGCCCTTTGTGGCTTAAACTGGGATCCCGATCGCCGTCTTCCACCGTACTCTGATAGGCTCTTCCTCCCTTCTCCCTTCTTCTAACCGTAGAACTAGCCTTGGTTATTTATTTTTCTTCATAAATTAATTATCGGTGACATTAGCTCTCCTTTTCTATTATCTCGTCTTAACTTTCATGTTCCTCTTAGACTAACAAGAAATTATTATCCCTTACTTTTATCTAATTGCACAACTGACTATGCGTTGCACAATCGATTCCGTGTGCTGTGCTCCAATTACAACGAATTTTATCACGTTATCTCTTTAGAACTCTCCCTCTTACACCTAAAATCTGCTCTTCTGTTCTATCTTCGGGAGAACCCCAATCATTGATTGGTTGACGTGGTTGCTGCCTTGGCAACACTGCTTCTTTTTTGGTTGGTGTTTTCCTGAATTGTCGTTATCTTACTTTACTCTTTTTCTTTCTATCCTTTTTTCTATTCTAGTCTATTTTCATTCTATTTTCAACAATCTTTATATTTCTTTTTCGCCTTTTTTCCTAGTCTGATTGGGTTTTTTGCCTGGGCTTTCCCCAATCCTCTGCAACAAATGTTGGACCATAAAAATTAATTGTATTTAATACCCCAGAAGGCTTAAATGTAATTCAATTTTAATCTTACTTATAAATTTTAATTTTATTAATTTTCTAAATTTTAATTTAATTTATATAATAAATATTTTTATCTTTTGTAATCCTTTAATCGACTGCAATTAGTCGATTTAATAATAAATAAATAATAAAAAAAAAATAAATAAATAAATTAGATGAATTTCTTACTATTATTACTCTTTTAAATCTTCTGTGCTCCGAAGGTTGCTTTTCATTATTGTGAATATTTTATGTAATTTGCCCTCTCAAGAAACCATGTTCGGCGAAAATACAAGTTTTTTTTTTTTAATTAATCGACCAATAAAGTTATTGAAAATGTATAGCGAGTACGACATAAGTAGACAAATATATTTTTTTATTGTATTTGATTCTATAGTTTTTCACATTGACATATATTTTCTTTGCAGATCCAAATAACTACTTTGTGCATCTCTATAAGCTTAAGCGCTTCGGTGGCCTTGGTCTGTCTTTACTCTCCCAAAGTTTATATTCTGGTCTTCCATCCCGATAAAAATGTGCGAAAGCTGACAATGAACAGCACAGTGTACCGACGCTCGGCAAACACTGGAGGAGCTCAAGGAGTGGCTACGAGTTCTGGATATAGCCGCACCCCAGTTGGAGCCTGTGCAGGATGCACAGGCGCTGCTACAATAGCTACAGCGTCAGACCAACCAGCACTGAACAGTAGCCAGAATAGTATCAGGCCTGAGCTAGACCAAAATCAAACAGCTGTTATTCATAAGAATGATGAATGCTATAATGGTTGTGGTTCTGTCACAACTGTTAAATGCGACTGTGGGATAGGCATAGTTGATCCATCGTGTGTATCCATGGAAAACTAAACTCCAAAAACCAACCCCTTGAGTAAAATCGTTGAACTTATTGTAGAATTATAAGTACGTATGTACCCCAGAATACTACTATTTAAAAGCTTTCAAAATTAATGAAAATTCTTATCCAAGCTTAAACAAGCACTACACAGATTGTCAATGGCCCATTTCGTACACAATCTTTTTGCCAATCACTTACTATGGCTAAAAAAATAAAATATTTTTCTGAAATCATTGCAGTAAACAAACATTAAATGTTATATTAACCTTAGCACAGTCATATCGAGAAAACGTTTACTTTTTATGCTGTCAATTACTTTCTGTTATATCGACAAACATTTGTGTAAACTCCCAAATATCCATTTAAAAATATCTCATGTTGACATACATATAAATATACAACATATAAATATTGGTAGATACGTATGTATGTATAGCTCTTATGTATTTTATGGAGCGTAAGATTACAACTTTATAAACGTTGCGAATGGCATCTTCTTTTTCATAGTGTACATTATTCAAATAGATATGCAGCATTGTTTAATCTTAGTAGCTAGTGATCAATTTCAAGTGTTATGGTCTAAATATTTCAAATTGTTTAAAGCTTAAGATTAGATATATTTATTACATAAATTTAAAACTATTTCACAGTACGAACTAACAAAACAGTTGACAATTTACATATAATTAAATTGTTTACAATATTAAAACAAAATTAGTTTTAATATCACTATATATTTTTTTAAGAGATTCTTAGAATCGTCTAGATTCAAATCTGATTGATCTCTTCCAAAAACATAACAGCCTAAAACTTTGAAAGTTTTATCTATATGTAATTTAAGTTCATATACATATTAATATGTGCAATAAATTCTTAGTCCATACAAAATAGCTAAAATGCGTATATTATCAAATGTATAATTTCAAGCTTTTTAAATATAAAACACAGCTTATAAATTATTGATGGGAATATATTCAGTTCTCTTCGCCAGAGGTCAAACTTACCATAAAGTAATCCATACGATATTTTGGTATAAATTTTGATAGCTCTCCCGATCCCAGTGATATCGAAACAAACGTATAACAACTTTCACATTGCTTATAATATCTACTAATAATTGACCAAGTTACTAATCAAACTATTTCCAAACTCATGCAGACATTGCAGAAGGAGAAACAGTAGTAAGATATTTCAGGCTTGGGAACAAAGTCTTCTCTTGTCGAGCAAATTTACTAATTTTATCATACAAATTGTAAGGTTGCGTAACAACTAAGATAAAGAAAAAATAGTCAAAATCCTTTTTGAAATGCTTTGGGTTGGTGATATCAGTCAAAGATCTGGCACAATTGTTGCATTGTTGTAGTTTGTTTCGTTTCTATAACAATAAACAATACAAAAAAAAATAACATATTTACTCCTTCACTGATTGAGCGAGCAGAAAATGTTAATATTTCTATTATATACAGAAGAATATGCACACATATAAATTGGTAAATAAGTACCAATTTACATACATTCCTGTCGTTCTACTTATTGTCTTATTGATATTGTTGTGTATGAACTTGTACTTAGATCAGTTGTAGAATATCCCACCTAAAAAATTTAAAAACATATAGAATTAAATTTATTGCACATAATTTGCACATACAGGTATGCAACAATTAAAAAATAAATATATTATACCATGATTATAGAATGTCAATGGGAATTCTGTTTTAGAATTAATTCATTATATATTTCAACAGAAAAAAAATCAAAAGCACAAAAGGCATCACTTGAAGCAATTTTCATAATTACGAGTAAATGCTAATGTGAAACTAAGTATACTTATAATTTAAGAACCCTTACGGAGAGTTGATCAAAATAAATAAATAAATATATATATATATATATATAACTCACTACAACTTCATACTTCAGCTTATTTTATTTTATATATATATATACACACCTGATTATATTAATAGGTACACACATCAACTGGCAAAGTATTCATTTTGAAATTAACAAAAATTATGGAATTGTGTCCCAAAAATTGTGGTATTATACACCAGTAAAAACCTGTCAGGCTCTTATTAAAGCTATCACAAAAAGGATAAAAGTACTGACCAAAAATAGAGGTGGATACATTAGTAAATACTAATTTAGCAAAAAAAAAAAGAGCAGAAAATATAAATTAAAATTTTTTTTCTTTCGAACGTGTACCTATTATTATGATCAGTCAGAAAACGTACCTTAGACACAGAATTATTTGCCTTCTTTTATATTATTATCCTTTGTTACAATTAAGTTTATTTTTATTAAAAAGAATAGTTAAAGAACCAATCAGATCAAATTTTAAGTTTAAAATAATTAAAATGTTTTCTGTTACCTTAAAGTCCGAGTGGATGTGTATACCTATTAATATGATCAGGCGTGTATATAAATTTATTCATATATATATATATATATAAAACATTATAGTTTATACATTTGCTATATGAAATCTAAAATCATGAAAAATAAAGACAATAGCATTAGAAATCAGTTTTGTACTTACTTTTTTGTGGATATTAAAAATAAGAATTCACAATTTTATAATCCCGAGACCAGCTTAATTAAATAACTAACACTTTTGCTTATAGTCGTACTTCATTTTGGTTTTTTCTTTTTATGTACAGAAAAGTGTATTTTTATTTTACAATATAATCAACTACGAATAAATTTAAATATTTTGAGTTCAATTAGTTAAAAATATTTACGAAACTACCAGTACGAAAATATGCTAATGTATATAAGCATAATTCGGATAATTGTGGAGTTGCAGGTCCTTTCAACTAATGCACAAATGAACAGAATTGTGTTAAATCAATTTAAAAGAAACTGCATGAATACTTCGTCCGTTGAATAATTCATATGAACTAAAATTCGATAGTTTCATATAAGTCTCTTTTAAATTAGGCTCATTTTTAGTCTTCAATTCAATTGAGCACATTGGCTGAGGAATGTTGTATTCTTCTCTCAAATTCTTCCAAGCTAAGAGTCTGATTCATATTTAAGAGTGGCAATTTGCCAGCAGATGCTCTAGCCAGCAATTCTGGAGAAAACCATTGAGCCAATTGATTTGTTGTAGGCGATAGGCGACCATCTCTGTGGAAGTTTGTTGGGCCAAGGTTATTACATTTCATCAAATTTACAGTTTCGGCATCATCGGTACCCGCTACAAATATGGAATAAAAGACTAGATTACTAAACTAAAAAGATAATATCAACAATTTTCCCAATACCTCCCATTGGAACCGTTGCTTGCATCGGTATATTCGTTTGCCGATGAATATCTGCTATCATCAATCGATGCCTCGGCTGTGGTCGCTGTGGCTGTTGATGTTGCAAATAATGGTGTTGCATTTGTGAGATTCCGTCGTTATATGGAACATTTTGAAGTGATGCAAGTCCGCCGTGAATGCTATCATTATTTATGTTTTCATTCGGTGGCATAGCCTTAAGTCTTTGATGATGCACTTGGTGAAAGTCTATATTTGATGCAAATGCTAAAGGTGTGATTTGTTGTGAACAGGAGTTCAAAGTTCCCTTTAGAATGGGGCGACCTAATTTAAAGAATGTCACATTAAATAATGGAATGGATTACTTTAAATAAAACTAGTAAGTTATATTCCGCTCCCATATATTAAATACCGTCACAGAAGTTTTGATAAACAAATGTAGGCATTGGCTTTGGGTTTGGTATTAACCATTTGTTACTTGCAGCGCTCATATCGGAACCAGCCTAATCAGACAACTAGATTATAAAGCTGTCATAGATAGGAACAATTAGCTCAAAAATGGGTTTCATGAAAAAAGTTTGTTTTCTTGAAATATCACTAGTTAAGAAAAAGAGTTTTCACCAAATGTTGAAAAGGTATGACTACTATATCATATCATGTATGTATTGTTGAACAAAAAGTATATAACTTATTCTGTATGCTAACACTATTTTTAAAAGTAAGGTTTATAATCTGGGTGGGGATCATGAGCTCGAGTCCCAACAGCTACTTTCTTTTACGGGGGCAGTTTGATTTTTTTATTATTATTTATTGAATCTTCGTCTTTGAAAACTAACCAATAACACCAAAAATCAACGAATTAGTCCATCATTTACTTCTGCAAGGGTTTGCAATCTTTTAGCGTGTCGTCGGGAGTTAATATACTGATAATTTCACTGTATTTTTTAAAAACACGTCTGTGTTTAAAACTTGACTTGACTTGAACAGTTCGAGTTAAAATCAATAATTTAATAAAGGCCACAATCAGTGGTCAAAAATTCGAAATAGCGCTATTTAGCGAAATATCGGCGATATTTTTCCATAAATCATTTATTAATTGACTTCTTTCAATTCATGACGTCAAGCCTGTTAACCTCTCTATAAGTCAAAATTTTTAATCATATGGATGCGAGTTCACGCAAATATCCAAGGCAACTGTATGGTTCCTCCCTTATAGGTATTGAGGGCACTTGCAAAGTAGTAATAGAATAAAGAATCCTTACTGTATGAATGTATGTATAAGCCACAATAAGCCTAAGGGTATTAAGTGTAAAGTAACCTAACCTTTTGATAACTAAACAATGAAACCCCATTTTACTATATTACGACAGTGCATAGCGCCATCAGGAGAAATATATAAAATATTTAGATGTAAGTGTATATTACCAAATGCCTTTGATCCATGTGAGGCTTGCACATTACCAGGAGGCCATTTAATTTGGTGCCCCCGTGATTGAGACATCTGTGGCAGTAATTTTGGAGAAATTTGTGGGCTGTTCACATTTAATTGATGCTGCATATTTGCTGCATAGTTGCCTCCCAATATCATTCTAGGTTGCAGGTTTATACCTGCACTTATTACCGACGAATCAGCATTCATCATATTGTGTACAATTGGTTTTCCATGCTGTGTGGGTAATTGATATTGATGGTACTGTTGATTAATAGCACTACTGTTACTGTGCGATAGAGTTGTTTCTCTATCAGCTGTCATTTTCCTTAACACTGATGTTGGAGTAAAAGCTAAAGGTGTCGGCGAATTACTATGTCTTATGTGTTGGCCTTCGCTCGAAGTGTTTTGCGGAAACAAATCTATGAAAAGCAAAAGTACACAGAAATAGACCGTTTTAAAATGTATATAAGAAAAATAATTCGCATCTGGAATTGAGTACCTTCGGAAGCATTGGAGCCCACATTTTTGTTGAACACTTGATTTTTTATAGTATTATGGTGATTTAAGTCGTGATTTAATCGTCCAATGTTGGAGCATTCATATAGAACTGATGCAATTATCTCCCTAGATTGAACTGATGTGTTGGGATTATTTATTTCTTTTTCAAGAAACTCAACGGAAACATCTCCTCGTGCAATACCTGAAAATTACCATATTTATAACAATTCATTTTTCATACAACTTAAATATATTATTCACAATGCATGTATAATAATTAAATTAATTGATGGAATTTTTAAAAAGTAAAACGTTTATTTGTTATTATCTAGAATGGTTTCTTTTATATTTTTTATTGTCCTGACTACTGACAGAATAAATCATTCATCAATTAGGACAAATGACTTATGACAAGTGGAAAAAAATAGCAAAAACCGTTGAATCAAACTGTTTTGTTTATCAATAAAAAATTTAGTAATGACTGCATACGAATTAACCACAATATTGGAAATTATGTATCCATTTTTTTTTTTGTTGCGGAAAATTGAAATCCGCAAGAATCCCCAGAAAATGTGGGTCAGAGTTTACCCAACTGATTTAAATTAAGTTTGGAAACTGTATATTGAAATCTTATATAAAGTTTATTTATATTTTTTAGTATATCCGCCCCACGTTTGGAAAATGGGGAGCAACATGTATGTAAGAAATGGTAGTTAATCTTTATCCAATTTACTTGAAATTAATTTTTCATGCTTATAAATACGTATAAAAAAACATTAAAAAAAAATACGCTTTCCACATTTTTTGGAAAATGCGTACCTAAATTCAAAAATGCTAAAACTTGGCGAAAGGAAAAGTGAATTCAAATTCAGCTTAAAAATTATATACAAATTTATAGTCATTTGAAAAAAAAAAAAAAAACAAAAATATTTTGAGTGTAGCAATTATATAACTTACTCTGTAATAAATGTTGAATCTCCACGCGTTTTTGAGTTTGCATTGGTAAGAGTCCAGACGCGTTTGGATCATGGGCGCATGGTCTTAATGCGTGTTGCAAATGTGTTTGGGAAATTGGTTCATTGTTCCTATGTGGTACAATTTGATTTCTTTTAGCGCGTTGTTGGTATAATTGCATATCATCTTCTTTAATTTGGGGTTCCTGAATCCTCCCTAAGTTCTGCAAGCGATCATGACCATTTAGACGATGTGCATCTCGAACCGTTGATACATTGGATAAGTGGTATGGTTCATGACCTACTTGTGAATTGTTTTGGGCACCTAGCTGTTGCAAAAGCCTTTTAAAAGCTTCGGTATCTCTAGTAACTGGCTTCTCTGCTTGTGTCTCTGTGTGAATTGACTCATGTGCGTTAGTCATTGCGTTTATCACTGTATATTCAGGACGTAAATCAACTTTTGTCATTTGTGCTTCCAAATCTTTAACACTAGGAATTTCTATAAACCACAAATAAAAATATTTTATTAAACTTCAAGACTATATTTACCACACTACCATGATTATCTTACCTTGCGTATCTAGAGTAGAGTCTCTAAATAAAATTATATCGTTGTTATTTGTTGACTCTTTGGGTGCAAACCAACGGCTGAAACGCGACGTTCCTGTCATTTCACCTTTCACTTCGTTATTGTTACCCTGAAGGATTTCAAAATTATTTATATTGCAAATGATGTGATATAAGTATTTTTTTAGATTGATAACATCTGCTTTATTTGTACATTTATATAAAATTGAATTTTAAATCGCATATAGATTAAAAAATAAAATAACTCTTCTAAAGCGCCGTGACACACGCATTATAATGTTCTTCTGATTGTTTGTTATGGGAACTGGTCTTTCAAATCTCAAAGCAATAAAGCAACATATTTCTTTGCGTTATGTCATCGGATGACTTTATCATATAGACAAAAAAGACGATCAATCAAAAAAAAAAATTTTTTTTTATATCAGTTATGTATATAGTTTAACTATAATCAATAAATATAATATAGTAAATTTAATCAAGATACAAAAAAGTTTTAAATACAATAACTTTTGAACAGACTGTTCCTAGGGGAGCTATATGATATAGTAATTCGATCTTAATCATTTTTAATACTCGTTTAGAAATTACACTTTTACATATAACTTGTAAATTTTATCAACATACGTTGAAAATCATAAAAATTTTCCATACAACTATAGGAGCTATATGTTATAGTTGCAGGAAATTTCATTCACCTAGCTCAAAAACTGAGACTAGTTTGCATATAAACAGACGTACAGACGGATATGGCAATATGAACTCGTCTCGTTGTCTTGATCAATAATATATATACTTTATGGGATCGGAGATAGATCCTTCAATGCATTACACATTTCGTAACAAAGTTATATGCAAGGGTATAAAAAACGGACCATATACCAATACATATAAGCCCAAAAAAACAGTCTACAAGATTCAAATTTTCTAACTAATATAATTATTTCATTTACTAACCATTAGTGAATGATCCATTGGGTCCATGTTTAGAAAAGCATCAAAATTAAACTCAACTTCAGATTTTGATAATGAATTAACACTATTGTTCTGTTTCGGCCCATTTGTTTCCTCCGATTCCTTTTTGTTACTATTTGATTCGATTATGTTTAAGCTAACAACACTACTACTTCTAGAAGTGGTACTCCCCACTTGGTTTGCCTTTACAGAAAATTCCTTGCTCGAATCGTCAATATTGTCGAATTTTAAATCGACTGGACCTTCATCATCTAAATCATCAAAGCCATGCAAATCTATTGTTTCATGCTGAGATGTTGGGCCAGCACTGAACCATTCTGGTTCATGTCTATCATGCATTTGGTATAAGTTCGCACGCTTTCCTCGATTTTGATTACCCAAATCGCCAAAATGGAACTTGTCTTTACTAGATGTCCGACGTCCAACTTGAACATTTTTTTTACCATCATTTGGCTCTCGACAATCAGCTCCCCTGCGTTCGTTAAGTCGGCGCTCCCTGTCTCGTTCTGTCACACTATCGTTGAGTCTTTCACTATGCTTTCCACTAAAAGTTCTCTGGCGTTGTTGATTTGTAATACTTCCATTTTGAGGTCTATCGATTTCAGTATTTTTTATAGTAGACTCTGGATCCTGATTCTTGTATTCCCAGTTGTCAGTGCGTGGTAAAAGTCTACCACTTCCAATTCGTCTCTCTTGAACATTAAGGCTCCCACCATGTCGACTTGATAAGAATGTAGGTGATAAAGCCGTCGATTGTTCAATATCGTGGGGATCTGAACGCTTTTCCCATTCCCGATTCCATTCAGTTGATTCATTACTGTTGTACTTAGGTGAACCTAATGAGCTGATAGTAGAACGCATATGACTCTTAGGATCGGTATTGGCATTTCCTTGAGCAGGAGTACTACTCTTTTCTTTTAGATTCGGTAGACTATCTTCATAATTAGATACTGCATTTATTTTTTCATTTTGGGTCTCGTTGTTTTCAATTATGAACCGTCGCTTTGCGAATGCTGGCATTAAATGGGATGACGAAATACTCCGATGATCTATATTGGACGCTTTATATGATGTGCTTAGGTTGCCTGTGTTTAGTCCTACTGACCCGACCTGTGGGTCATCTCCGCCTATCTGATCGTTAGAACTAAAGCGTTGGTAATAATTATGTGCCCGTTCTCGGTTCCGTAATGCGCGCCGGGAACTAAGTAATCCATTAGAAGTGGTTAGACTTGAATTTTCCCTTTCCGGGGATGAACAACTTTTATTTCCGTAGTTATTGCTATTACTGTTATTGACATTTCCTAAATTTGATGAAAATCCGTTAATTTTCCAGAAATTTAAGGTTTGCAGCTCAGTTCGATTTGCACAGTTTGGACGTTGTCGAGCATTTCCCTCATATCGAAGCGCTAGCAGATCTGCCCGTGAATACCTGAAAATGACAAATAAATGTATGTACCTCCTTTCGCGTTGCTTAAATTATATAATTTTTATATAATTGTAATATTGTATTGTAATTATATTTTCAAATTCCATGTACCAAAGGAACAGTTGCATAATTGGTGAAAGTCATCAAATACATTAAATATAAAATTTAGGTTATATTTGTGTATTTTTTTTTTCATTTTTAAGAGAAACCAGTTAGAGGCAAATTTCGGAAAACAAGCAAACACAATTGTTATTATTTATTAACTTTTATTGCTCTTATTGTCTCTGAAATCGATGGGATCATCTGGATGGACGGACAAATATATATTATAGAGTCGAAGATACCTCCATCTGATTATAATGTTAGAAAACGATATCGGTATACAGAGTTTCTAGCCAGAAAAATAGCTCTGGTGGCACCATTGATACACATATACACACACATATACAGACCGAAGTATGTTTATGTTTATACAGATCCACGGCTTACCTTGATTTGTCAATAAGAATGTCCATCTTCCAGCTTGTTGTTTCGTCCATTTCTGAATAACTGCACTTTTGCAAACAAATATTGATATACGTATGTACATATGCTGCTTTTGCGAACAGTCATACACGCACACATACATTTATAGGGTTTTTATTGGCAACGTTGTCGCTTTACAATCATTTACTCTTTTATTATTATTATTTATGTAAGGGTTCGTACTACCGATAGGAAACTTATACGAAATAGCTCAAAATATAGTTAAAAAACTAGGGTAGTGTTGAATTTTATAAATATTTAAGTATTTATTAGCGTACATTTGTTGTTGTTGTGCCCCTACGACATACATACATATGAAAATGTCAATGTAACTACATGTATATAAAAATATGAAACTAATGTTTTTTACTGTTTATTTGTTATCAGCGTGCATTTTTTATTTAAAAACCATTAAAAAATATTTTATTGTATATATTTTGCGTTGATGACATTAGTATAAATTTTTTCTTGCAATATTCACTTTTTACAGGGTTGTATCGAATCGCTCAAAATAATTTGTGCCGAACTATTCAGTGAACGGAATGAACGAGCAAGATTCTCGATTATCGTTCATTTAGTTCCAGCGATTTTTGTTTTTGGGCTTTCTTTTAATTGAAACAGTTCTTATTTTATTAGAATATGGTATTCCATACAATTAATTTTCTTTTATTAAATTTAATTGTCTTTTCTTGGATAGTAATTTAACGTGTTTCGAAACTATATACTTATCTGCGCATGATATTTTTATTTATTATTAATAAAATAATTATAAGCACTAAGCATAAAATTCGATGCTTAATACACTAATATTTATCGAGTTCGTTTATATTTGGACGTGGAAGTGAACGCAACGCCAATAGAAACAGGTGGTATGTATTGTGCTTTTCTTAGAGAAGGTATCTTTTAGTCTAGATTCCTTGTAACATATTCTATTTTATTTTTCCATTCGGTTACTGTGCAGTGCCGAATAGCAGTCGAACTGCAAAATAATGTACATTGAAAAGGCACCATACCGAAGTGGTTTACTTGAAATTTATTTTGCATGTCCCATAAGGCCATGTTTTATTGTTTATGTTTATTTTAATATGATAAAGCATCAAGTTCATGCTGTGGTATTGTATTGCGAATTGACGCCTTTACCGTCTGTAATCAGCAGACCTTTTATTTTTATTTCCTATTCTATTCTATTTTTGAGGGATTGAACGCTTTTAATCCGAAAAGTAATATATTATAGCACCACGAATAGTTGTTGATCATTCATATCATTGTTCAATGGCTGTTCGGCTAAGTGCCTCCTTAAGCAATCTCTCAATTTCTTAAATAGCTTACTAATTTGTGAATAGCTTGGCTACTTGTTTCAATCATGCTGCATAAGCGCATTGCTAATTTGTCCATACCGGCTCGTCGTGTAATTGTTAACATGAATAACAGAACCAATTCGGTTTGCTGTTTCATATTCTACATATTGATATATTGTAAATAAATATATATCTCCATATACATATATATATGTAGATATATATTTACTAAAAGGAAATTGACTTTTTATATTTCTAATTGAGGTTACTGCAGAAATTATAGTTGACAAAAATGCTTGTCAATTCTACATTTGGTGACCCCGACGTGAATTAAACTATTATTATTGTAAATAAATTAGTGCAAAATAAAAAATTTACAAAAATTTTTGATATATAAACGAGAAAAATCATTTAGTGGAAAAACTATCAATACAAATAATAAGTGAAATATATATATATATACAAGATATATATATATACTTTAATAATAGTGCTAAATAAAGTAAATTTTATTCAAATAGATTTATTTATATTTGTTTATAAAAGGGTAAAACACGATCATAAACGGTAGTCTGCTCGCCGCTTTGAGTTGCAGACTCTTTATCACTGCACTTCGCTAGTGCTGTTAAACGTTTGATTATTAGCGCATCTATTATTGTTGTTTTCGTACGCGTTTGGTATTGCTGAAAAGGAAAATATTATACAATATCCAACAAAGTTTCAGTAATTAATTTTCTTCTGCCGAAAATTCATTTTCGCTTCATTCCGATGGCAGGCTGCTCGCTTATCAACACTGATCAATAATCTTGAAATCATCTCTTAAAATAATAATTGAATTGCCAACCTGTGCACTATTTTTTTCACCATAATGCTTATTAGCATGATGAAATGAGGCTATTACCGCAACAAAGGCGGAAATCCAACATCGCAAAGATGGAAAGTACAGGTCCCAGCCATCATCATATAGGCCCATCAGTCTCCTATCAAACATATAAAATCTACTCCCAAATCGTTTTAAGCAACTGAGCAATCCCAGTGCACCAATTTTGATATTCCGAAAAACATGGAACCAATGAATAAATATAATAACTCCTGACATACGAAATGCATTCGAAAGACGAGAGTATTGCTCCGCTGTGTTTCTAGATATTGACCGCGTTTACCCAGATGGCTTGATTTACAAAATCAAAACATCTTTCTCATAGAATATTGGGGTCATACTTACAGCAAAGAAGTTTCGCAGGAAGGTCCAAAGATTTCCTTTCTAAATATCATCCTTAGGCAGCGTACTTGGACCGACTCTGTGTTACAACCACATCGACATTTGCTGATGACACTGCCGTCCTAAGATGCTCCAAGTACCCAACAAGAGCAACAGAGCAGTTCTCATTTCATCTGGTGGCCTTGGAAAAACAAGCTAACATACAAATGAGCAAAAGTGCAAACACGTCACGCTCACACTGAATAGACCAACTGGCCCTCCTTTGTCTCTAAACAATATCAACATTCCACAAACCGCTGAAAAAATTTACCTTGGTGTCCACCTAGATAGACGACTCTCCTGGCGCAAACAAATTAAAGCAAAGAGAACTCAACTAAAAAAAAGCTAGTAACTGGGGTACTGTGCTATATACGGAATGAAAATATCCATAAAGACTTAAATTTTGGATCTGTCAAAGACGAAATTGTGAAGGTGAAAACCAAGTACCAGGTCAACCTTCAGGCCAATCCAATCCGAATTGTGCAGACTCTAGCAATGCAGTCTGTTATACACGACTCCGGCGAAGAGCCCTCCCCACTGAGAAGTGGTAGTTAGGGCAGTATATTAAGAAATTAATATTCGCAAACAGCTGGCTATAATACAAACATTGTCGCATTAGTTACTCCAGCAATTACAAATCGTCAACACAGCACTGGTTTGGATTCAAGCCACTGAAATATACCTTCGGACATTCGCTTAGCTGACCCAGAATTCCTCAGACCACAACCTATAGATCTGGTCATAAGTGCAAGTCTATTTGCGTGGGCCAGATCAAATTGACTTCAGAATTGCCATTACTTCAAAATACTCACCTTGGATGGATGGTATCCGGCCATCTTCAACATCGGCACCGCAGTGCACTTCTTCAGGCACATTCCTCAACTGAAATTAGTCAGGAATCTCAGCTCCAGCTTGAGAATTGTTCTGAGTACACTATAAAGGCCGCAAAAGAGAATGCTGATGCAGTACAAAATGTTATCGCCATGGATGATGCCTCTCGCTCTTCTAGGAGCTCAGTTGCCAATAAGTATGCCGACTCCGACGATAATTTGAACAAAACTAAGCGCAGTCTGCATGTTGGACCCCGAACATTACTCATCGGCAGCAATATTGGCCGATTGGCGTTTGTAATTCAATTTTTTCGATCGCTGCATTAAATGCCTGCGAGCCAGACAATGTCTACATATCATGACCGACTTGCCCAAGGAAGATGTTGAAAACGCGTGCCTCCCAGCGGGCGGAGTATGTTCGGGTAAGCTCCTGCCGCAAGCCGATCTTGTATTAAATAGCGTATTATAACTCTTAGATTCGTTTGTATAGTTAGCTTATCCTATTTTATTTTGCTCATACTTTCGCCAGCTTCGTCAACGCATCGGCTGCCGCTCCTGGGTAGTCATCCGAATTTTGGATCAAGATTCAAGGAAGATGTTGAAAGCTCGTGCCTTCGCGCCTGTATGTTCCGGTAAGCTCCTGCTACAAGCCGAGCTTAATAATTTGCTTGTATGCTTAACTTTTTTTTTTTTTTACCAATTTTTTTTTTTAGTTACAATTTGTCCATCACGCATACCGACTCGTCGTGTTAACAATTAGTACAAAAACAGAACCAATACAGGTTGCTGTTTCATATTCTATTCTATATTCATATATAGTCAATTATAGTTTTTATGTTTTTGAATTGCAAACTGTTTTGGTACTTCCCAACAATGAATGAAATTTATTTTTTTTTTTTAAATTTATTCTAAAACTGTTACGCTAAATATACATATTGTTATATTAAAAAGAAATAAAATAAAAATACACATATAGGGTAAAAGTAGGAGAGACGCCATATTTTTTGAATATTCGTGCTTTATAATTTCGTACATATTTTCTTGGCATCCTTTAAACAAAAAAATCAATATATAACACACTACAAACACAGTCTTGCAAAACATGGCAACATTTCGTGCGAGAGACGCCATATAGCTAAAATATTTATGTAGTAACAGATATGGCAAAATTATAGTTCAAATAAGTTAAGAACGAACCAAAATAATAAAATAGAATCAATTCTTACCAAGCTGTGTCTTTATTTTTCTTGCTACAGAAACAGCATTCACCCAAAATTTACATCAAAAAAATCACGCGTCAACATTAAATTTCGTTTCTAATTACGCCACGCTCGTGCCCGACAGAACCGGTACTAACAGGTTTTACTCCGGCGTCTATGAGTAGTAAACACAGTGAGAAATATAAACATCTCTTTCCCACGTGCCGAATTAATTAAGTATGGTGTCTCTCCTGATATGGCGTCTCTCCCACTTTTACCCTAGTAATAAAGACAACTAAAAGGAAATTGACTCTTTATTTAAATCTCTATTTTTAGGTTCTGCAAAAAAATATATATAAAAATATACTTTCCGAGGTGATCACAAATAATTATTAAGCAAACTGCACTGCAAATATGTCGGGCGAAATACAGCTGAGAATCAATAAAGTTTTTCTCCAATTTTCTCAAACTGAAAATAATAGTTAAGAGATTTCCTGGGACGGGACATAAGATAACATAAAAGTTATTTTAGTCACGGGCGGAAATAAGTCAAAATTATAGTTTTTAGGTTTTTGAATTGCAAACTGTTTTGGTAAATTTTGATAAATCCACGGAAGGAAAATGTAATGTGTATATTTAGACACAAAATTTATAGTTCCCGGGATTTTGGAATATTCAACCCCCCAAGTGGCGAAAAAATCGCAGTACTTCTGAAACTTCTTTGTTCCTTATCCGATTATTTCCAATTCAAATTCATTAGCAAGCATCAATATAAAAAGTAAATAAAGAAAGAATACCAATTTCCCGGAGTACCTACCCCCGATGCGGGGAAAAAATTATCTAACTAATTATAGTGAAGTTAATTTTCTTCCGATTCGAGCTCCCATTATCCCCAAATGTAGTTTTATAACTCCATGTTAAAAATGTTGCAAATCGACCACAGCAGTTGGTCGGAACTTACGGAACTCGTAGAGAACGGAAAAAGGACCACCAATGTAGAAACCTTGGACTGGAAAACCCAATCCTGGAGCCAGGGTCTTAGTATCCTTCAAGTGTGCACCCCATACTTGGAGGTTAACCAAGGTGGAAGCCATGTGGGACCTTCCGGACAGGTGATCCATGTAGTCACTGACGAGTTGCCGGGACGATACGCAAAGGATATAATACCATATCCATTCGTGACTATCGATCGTCGGTTGGACAGCAAGCCAACTGCTCAAAGAGGCGTCGGAGACGCCGGAGAACCAGCCCTTAGTCCCGCCCGGCCAAGTGGAGGCGAATCCCACCCAGACCTTTTAGATGTAAGCTCGCTTGAGAAATTAGGTTTCTCGACAATAGTTGAGTTTTTAGACAAATAGTTTCCTGATGAAGAGTACACCAAATATACAGACTCATGAGCAGAGCCCATTTCCGCAAGCCACGCTACGAAACTTAGTAGCTAAAGGAGTCTAACTTATCTTAGTGGGGAATCAAAGTTGTGATTACAAAGTTGTTAGTAAGTATGGCTCCCAAATTTCAAAGCTATTATCGAAATTTGAATTTGAATTTCTGTTATTCCCAATGCACGCATGTATAGTTTGTGAGATTTTTTCAATGGTAATTATGTATGTTAGTCTAAAATAAACTTTCAATTTACTATTTTTTACTTGAACTCATTGAGACGCGCGACAGTCTGCCCAAGTTTGAAATTCAATTTTCAGGATTGGGCCAGTCACTATGGGCAGAGGCAATATACACTCCTGAATATCCGCGTAACCGTGAGCCCACCAGTGCACTGATGGATATGACACCAATGGAATCGAGGACTGGTAAGAAACCGTCTTTTAGTCATGTAAAAGTTTTTGGTTGTGTTGTAGAGGCTTTGGAAATTCTTTTCACTACAAGGGTCGGATATTCGGTGCAAGCAAAAGGATATCGCCGTTATGATGCTGAGGCGAGGCAGGTAGTAGAGAGACGCCATATTGTTTTCGATTAAGATGGCATTTTGCACCAGGAAAATAGCGACGCTATAGAATTGATTGGTCAAATCAAATTATAGCTTCAACACTGATGACGAGCAGTTGAAGTCCAGAGAAAGCAGTGATGACGATCGGAAGATGAGGCTAGCGATCGTGTTAGCAGTGCAAGTGCAGTAGAGGAAAAAGATGTTCAGGGGCAGCCAGCCGAGCGTGTCGGACGCGGCAGGCCAAAATTGTTGAGAACTGGCCACCCTGGTCGTCCAAGAAAGCAGTAAGTGCAATGGTTACTGGAGATGTAACCAGTAACCATCATCCTATGAGGAGGCGATGAGCAGTGTACATGCTTCGAATTGGCATGAGGCAATGCAATACGAATATAAAGCTTTGATTAGGAATCAAACTTCGCAGTTTGCAGATTTACCTAAGGATCAGTGCGCAATTGGCTGTAAATGGGTATTTAATTTGAAGCGTGATGCATGCGGGCAAATAGAGCGTCTCAAGGCAAGATTGGTTGCGAAAGAATGCTTGCAGTAGTATGGTGTTAAATAAAACGAAACCTGTGTGCCCATTGGAAAGCATACGCTTCATTTTGGCATTGGCGGCGGAATTACAACTGTATGTCAGGCTGCACGGTATACCTGGATAACGATCTCACGGATACTGTCTACATAAAGCAGCCGCAGGGTTACGAAGATGACAAGCATCTAGGTAAAGTAGGTCCAGAAGGCTGGAGGTTACTTATCTTTAATCTCTGTATATGTTGATGGTTTTCATATAGTTTTCATGTCAATCGAAAATCGACTTGATCAACTTAAAAACTGTCATTTCAAAATCGTATGAATGTGTTGACAAAGGCCATTAAAATTGTTTCTTGGTATGGAAATTGAGTGGGATGGCGAGCTTGGCGAAATCAAGGGTCTTTTGCGGTGCAATGGAATCGAGAATTTTAGATATGTGTCAGAAGGTGGATGGTACAATGTATCAATGTAGTCGGTGAGCTAATGTGGGTGGCTCTTACAACTAGACCATATATTTTGCATTCAGTTGCAAAATTGGCTCAGCAGAATAAGGATCCGCACACGGAGCATCTTGCAGGCGTGTAGCTGAGATGAAGTTACACTACAGAAAGTGGGGAAAACCATTTCAAGGTTTTGTTTGATGCTGATTGGGGCGGCGATAAGGTCGATCTCAAGTCGTATATTGGCTATGTATATTTCTTGGCTGGTGGTCCGATATCCTGGAAATCGGGAAAGCAGTGCAGCGTGGCACTGATATGAGTGTGAGTATATTGCAATGTCGACAGCGTGCAAGGAAGCTATTGTTATGCGCAGGCTGATTGTAGAAGTTGGCTGCGGTGTAAAAGACACAGTGTTGTATGGAGACAACCTGAGCGCGAAGCAACTGGCAGAGAATCCTGTACACCATGCAAGGACCAAGCACATACGATATCATTTTGTGCGTCTGGCTGTTAGTGAGGGTCAAATCGTTTTGAAGTATGTTTCGACAAATCTAATGATAGCGGAATTTGAATTAATTTTTGGAAACATGCTTGCATTGAGAAAGGGTATCGAAATTTGAATTTGAATTTCTGTGATACCCAATGCACGCATGTATAACTATACATAACTATGTAAGATTTTTTCAATGCTAAAAATACTTATTTTACCACTACTGTTAATGAAGACATGTTATGTAAGTTAGTCTAAAACAAACTTTCGATGTGAATGTACGAGGATACTATTTTTACTTGAACTATTAATTGATTATGCAATAATTCAACAGCTATTGCAGATTTTGGTGCAGAGCTTTCAAACTCAGTTTAAAATTATTTAATAAAATTTAGAACTAACCAATTTATTTTTAACCCCCGTATTTCAACCTTGTAGGAGGTTTTTTGGAAACAATCAGAAAAACGTATTTTTTATATTTTAATTTTGAGCTCTGAAACTGAGTTTGAAGTCAACCGGGAAAAAATTAGAATTTGCTCCGATGCCCATTTTCTGAATTTTGGGGGATGATTGTCCAAAAATTTAATGTAGAGCTCGACAATAGAATTTAATTTGTGGATCGGCTAAAAATTAGTCTTCTTCATTTTAAACATTTGGGTGCTTTTAAAAAAAATGTCACATACGTATTTTCAGATTTTAATATTGAGGTCTAAAATTTAGTTTGAAGTCGATTGGAAAAGAATTTGAACTTGCTCTATTCTTCCACATTCTCAGACTTTGTGGGCAAATTTTCCCAAAAATATGAATCCATAATTTTTATACATTATTTTTGAGTTTTGAAACTGAGTTTGAAGTCAATCAGGTAAGACAACATTTCACCCTCATTTCCCCACATTAGGGGTAAATTTCCAAAAAATGTTAGCTTTTAATTTAGAGCTCTAAACTTGAGCTTGAAGTCAATCGACTAAAAATAAGATTCACAACATTTCACCCCCATTTCCCATAATGGGAGCAAATTTTCAAAACAAATGTGAAACACGTATATTGGGTAAAAATAAGACTTTTTCCTAAAAGCGTTTGACCTCCATTTCCCCACATTTGGTGCACATTTTCCCAAAGCTTTTACCCATACAAAAATTTTACCCCATTTAATAAATTTCCATTTTATTTTTTCAGAATGAATTTAAAGCTGATCTGAAAGAAAAAATAAGATTCATATGGTGGCCGAATTTTTTAAAATTCCCGCCTATGTGCAAATTTTCAGTATGCCATAAAACTCGTGTCCAAATTTCATCTACGTATGTAATGATGAATCAATCAGTCAGTCAGAAAAAGAGTTATATAGAAATTTGCCTAATGATTATTTATGAACAGCTAAGGATTATTAATAACTTTAAAGTAAAATTGTCGAATTTCACGCCCATTCCCGACCTTGGGCTCGGGTATTCCTAACAAAATGAAACACACAAACTTTAATTTAGAGTTTTTAAACTGAGTTGAAAGTCATTCGTGAAAAATTGTACTTATAGATTAGATTATTTAGAAATAATTAATCCATTTTGATTTTCAAATATTTTTATATATGTGCATTTACTTATGAGTTATAAAATTTACATATAATATATATATATTAAATATAATATATAAATATATATGGAAATTTGAATTTATAATAATTGAGAGTTAATAAGACAAGCCGATACGAGCGATAGACAAAATTCGGTTGACTACCCAGCAGCGGCAGCCGATGCGTTGATGCAGCTGGCGAAAGTATGAGCAAAATAAAATAGGATAAGCTAACTATACAAGCGAATCTAAGAGTTATAATGCGCTATTTAATACAAGATCGGCTTGCGGCAGGAGCTTACCCGAACATACTCCGCCCGCTGGGAGGCACGCGTTTTCAACATCTTCCTTGGGCAAGTCGGTCATGATATGTAGACATTGTCTGGCTCGCAGGCATTTAATGCAGCGATCGAAAAAATTGAATTACAAACGCCAATCGGCCAATATTGCTGCCGATTGATAGTAAGTAATGCTCGGGGTTCAAATTATCGTCGGAGTCGGCATACTTGTTGGCAACTGAGCTCCTAGAAGAGCGAGAGGCATCATCCATGGCGATAACATTTTGTACTGCATCAGTATTCTCTTCTGCGGCCTTTATAGTGTACTCAGAACAATTCTCAAGCTGGAGCTGAGACTCCTGACTAGCTTCAGTTTTAGAATGTGCTGGAAAAAGTGCACTTGTGCGCTGCTGTTGAAGGTGGTTGAATACCATCCAAGGTGTGTATTTTGATGCAGTGGCAATTCTGAAGCCAATCTTGTCCATGCAAAGTCAAAATATGGACTTGCATCTATATGAGTTGATGTATATGTTGTGGCCTGAAAAATTCTAAATCAGCTAAGCGAATGTCCAATCAAATATTCCAGTGGCTTATATTCAAACTGGGTTGATGATCTATAATTATTGACGTAACTAATGCGATAATGTTTGCAAATGTAGGCTGAGAGATACTGTACAACCGTCAGTTTTAAAGCTGGAATCTACTATCTACCGGAGACAGCTGTAGCAAACATGTTTCTTTTGAGTTGCAATTGTTGTGCCAAGCGAGATGTTATTAGATGGACTTCTGATCCCGAATCGAGTAGTGCGCGCCAGGGCGTTAGCGATCCTTGACGAGTACATGATTGCCACATGATTGCTTGGCGCGTATGTGGGCGTATCATGTGCCATGTTTTCAATCGTGTTGTCACAAGAATTTAGAGAATTCCAATGTCATTGGTATTTCTTCGCTGGGTGCATGCTCCTCCAACTTCTGTCTTAGCCACCGAATCCATTCTTTGGAGTAGCAAACTACCGTTTGTTTTATGATCGCATTTAATGCAAATAAAAATAATACTATATACTAATATAATCACTATACATATATTTTTGGGCTTGCACTTATTGTTTATGTATATTGATTGTTTTCTACTGATTTATGTTACCCGCTTATGTTTTAACAAATTTTTATATTGTTTATTTTTCACTTATTGCTCACAATAAATAATAGTTTAATAAATCAATTCGGGGTCACCAAATGTTGAGCTGACAAACTTTTTTGTCAACTATACAAATTACAACATACTATGAGCATTGATTGATTTAACTTATGATTTTTTGTTGAAACCATTGTTACCATTTAGTGTATGGTATTATTTTGGTCTAAAGGCACCATTAGTTTAAAATAATCTCAAATGCATTCATTATATTTTGGTTGAATAAATTTATTTGGCCTTAATGTAAAGCTTTAAGATATTTATATTTTTATGTGCTATTTAACCAAGTAACTGAAAATAAATGTTCACTCAAATTCATTCAGCGCCATTCTCATTAGCTCTTCCAGTTGAGGAGTCGTAGCAATAAAATTGTCTAGGTGTATTAGGACTTGGTTGTCGGTGGTGGCGCTGACGAAAGGAATTAAGTTGAGACTTCAAAAAGACTGGAAATGTTACTCTCTGCTGAATATGCAAGTTAGGTTGATTAGAATATAGTTTATCCTTCTCTAGTTTGGATGATCCCAATCCATATTTTTTCAGAAATTTTCGATCATTTGGTTGATTTAAGCACTTCCTTCGAGATAATCTTTTGAAATATCCATTTATTCCATTTGACTCCTAAAAATTAATAAATTCGACTATAAGTACTATTACTTTTTGCTAATATACGGAACTTTGTTGTTGTTAAACATACCGTAATCAAACTCACAATGTTTAAGTTTCAATTATTTTTTTTTTTATACGAACCAAGTAATATTTAATTCAAACTACTTATAATACAAAAAACTGTATTGATAGGTTATAATTATATATTTGGCGTGCCGAATCCATTATTAATATTTGTATTTGTATGTTTAATATAATATATTTTTATTCACATTCTTATAACTTGTAAGTTTCATCAAAGTCTTCTCCTTGAGAAGCAAAAAATTGTCTTAACAAAGAGTTATCTTTACTAAAAGTGGTTCCTAAAAATATCATATGATATAGTTGTCCAATATGTGCTCCATACCAAATTTCGTAAGCAGACGGATATGGTCAATAATATACATACTTTGTGGGATCGCAGTCGCTTCCCTTCAAAGCATAACAAAATTATAATACCCTCTAATTAAAATTTGAAATTTCTGTAGTAAATAACCTTTGCTAACGTATCACCTGCTACATATACTATATTATTTTAAGTTGATTACTTCGACTGCAGTACATTTACCCAGTTCATCGTATATAAACTAATAAATTTTACATTAAAAATTAAATAAAACTACTGGAAGAATTCCGAGTGAATCTTCGGTGGGCCAGATGCTTAGATAGGCGCTTATTACAAAGTAATTAAATAAGAAATATGTCAATATAAAAATAAAATTTAAAAGTTTCGCGAACGCTTTTTATGAGGATTGAAAAGTAAGTAAGAAAGAAATTTATTACATATTATTATTTTTACTTATTATATTAGCAAGTTGAATACGTGAAAGAAATTGGTTAAAAAATGTATAAGTATCCAATAACTTACAGTTAATAATGGAAAGAAATGGTTAAGGTATGTATTCGGCGCGCCGAATGCCTCCTTCAATGCATTGTAGATTTCGTGACGAAATTATAGTAGACTTTCCAAATGCTGATAAAGAATTTTTATTTGATTTGATTTTAAACGATTTTTAAAAATTCAGTTAACCAACTTCTAAATACGCAACTTCTATAAACTTATATACCTCTATTCTTACCTCATTATGTTTCCTATAAATTGGTCGAATTTCATCTTCCACATTCATGGCAAATTGTTGTATTTTATCTTTTTCATGATTGTAAATCTTAAGATTTGAGCGGCTAATGTCGTATGAGCAAGTATTTGATTTTAAATTGAATTGGTCGTCGGCATCTGTTGTAGAGCCGTCGACATCAACATCAACGTTTGGGCTCCCAGAATGGGAATGGCTTGCACTGAGCGATGAGATTTCATCTGACGATTGGGGAGGGCATATAACATTGAATGTCATATCATTCATTCTTTCTATTTGTGTTTCATCTTCAGTCGTTTCAATATCGACTACCTCATCATCATCAATATCGTCTACAACTTCAGTACTTCTGTCAATACTAGTATTGCCAATATATATTGGATCCAAAGTTTCCTTATTCACCTCTTGATGGCTCGCAGATATTTGTTTGCTCGAGATTTCTGAAAATGTAAAATCTGGACTTTCTATTTCTTTGCACATTTGGATCGATTCCAAGATGGGCGAGAATGCGCTGGATGCTGAATTAAATACGCTACTTGGTGGCAATCGATGTGCCGATGCTTGCGAAAGGCTATTATGGGTAAATACTGTTGTGGTTCTAGTGGATTGCGTTGGACTAATATAAACATTGTTACTATTTAAATCATTAGAGCGCGTTGCATATAGCGATGTTGATACGATTGCTGCCGAGGCGACCACAGGCTTGAACGCTGAAGAATTTAAGATAGATGGTATATGGAAATCGGAGAGATCGCTTTGGGGATCAGTCAATTTACGATTCTTGAGAGTGCCACAGGTTATCGAATGCGGCTCGTTTTTTATAATACTAGTATTAAGTGTCGTTTGCCCAGTCGTTGAAGTTGATATTGCATTCATATCCGGTCTGACCCATGGGATAGGGCAGGATTCAAACCCATTTCTCGACTCGCTGCCTCCAAATTTTTTGGAATGCTGATGCTGTTGTTGTTGCCACATGGTATAGTCAACTACGAAGTTTCTCGGAAGTGGCATTATTGACAAATCGTGCTCATTGTGTAATGATTGCAGAGGCGATAATACCGATGAGCGATGTAAGTTGAATGGGACACCGACAGTGGCAGCTACAGCCGTAACGCCCACGACTGCAGCAGCAGCTGCCACAGTACTATAGTTATATTGATGATCTATTGATCTTTTCGCGGACGTGGACTCCTCACACAGAGCCTTGATTTTTGTGGGATCAGTCTCAGAACTTACTGGAGGGTCGCCTGTTGTTGATGTCATTGTTGTTACACCTGGTGAGAATTGATTTCGACAATTGATATTACTATTATTATTATTATTATTATTATTGTTATTAGTGGTATTATTATTATTATTATTATTATTATTATTGTTATTAGTGGTATTATTATTATTATTATTATTATTATTATTATTATTATTATTATTATTATTATTATTATTATTATTATTATGGCTATTATTGCAGCCAACTAGCCGCTTTCTTGTACCGCCATTGAACATTGCCTTGACATCTTCCCAGGCATGTATGGTCTTTTCTTCCTGTGCATGGCCATAGAGTGTCATATGGCGTCGCCATGAATTAAAATTGGCCGCATCAGGCTGGATATATCTGTCGTTGGTGGTTATCCGATGGGAATGAAATATAAATTTATTTGGCGAGAAGAACATTCCGCAATAGGTACACTTTATGCATTTGGCACGTGATGAATTATAGCGCGATGGAAGAAATGATCCTCGGCAACCCCATGCACATTTGTGCTGCACATTAAATGCAAAATCATCTGGTAATCTTGGTGGGGTATTATCACCCAAAAAGCTTTTGCACAGTCGCTCTGCCTCGCGCCGTGTTATCATACCACATCGTCTTGAGCTCACCGGCATTGCTCCTGCTCTTCTCAGTATTTCCAACTGGACAGGTGTGCACTGTACACAGGTAATCCCAAGAGCCACCCGTCGATTGTGTATTTCATTATAGCTGAATTGTTTTAAGAGTGTATTCGAGATTTGCGCCAAACACAGCCTTTCCTGTCCTTCAATGTAAAGGGACACAATAGGTATACCATATAGAAATACTGAACTAACCTGCGAATTCAAATAAAAATAGAACATACAACAATTTTATTATTTATTGGTCTGTATTAGGTATCCAAGATATACGTAACGTAACACACATTTCCAAACTTAGTTAATAATAATTTAGAAAACACATTTATTACAAGATGTAATAAAAAAAAAAAAACAGTTTCTATAAGTTTTGTATCAATTGTTCCCGGTCAGACCCTTAAATTTTTACTCAATAAAAACTTATACAATGTAAGTATCTAAAGAGATTAAAAAGTTTTCCATTCAGCAACTTGTTATTCCTTTTTTGGTTAATACCAAATTGCATTCCTTTATTAAGAGAGTGGTTTGCTTGAAAACAAATAGACGAACAAACGGACATGGCTAGTATGTCTCGGCAGCCTAATCAAGAATTTATATTCATTACGAGATCGGGGATATCGATCTCAATGCATTTTGAGATATATATGCTTTATTTCAGATGTAATAGCTTAGTAGATAGCTCTTGTCAGAAAGAGCATTTATAATCTTTTAAATATTTGTTTTCGAAAATATCTCCAAATATATATCATGTAATGCCTCAAATAGCAGAAAAGTTTATGTTGCCACGTTTTTTTTTATCAAATCAAATGTAGAATCAAATCACGTACACAATAATAACCCTAGGGAAACATTTGGCTATTTTCGATTTATTTTCTGCGTGCGAGGAAACACCCCAAGAAAAATTATTTTTATACTTTGCTTTATACAGTATTTTATACCCGGCGTTGCCCGAGAAACCGTAAAATTTAATTTTGATATGTTGAATTACATTTCCCTTTCTTGGATTTATCAACTATTTTTTTTTTGGGACATAGTTTTGTAAAAAAATTTGATTTCATTCAAAACGCCCGTGTCTAAAATTTATAATAACTTATGTATTATAAATACATATATTACATTTAGTGAAAATATTAATACTAATACTTCTCCCATAATATTTGCGGTCTCGGCGGGCGAATGAAAAAAATTTGTGAATAGCTTCATAATTAATTTTTTTATAACAATTTCACACCCATTTTCCGACTTTGGAGATTTGATTTTCTGTAAACATAATTTTCTAACTTTTTCAAAAAAAAAAAAAATAAAAATGTGCAGCACATATATTTAGACTTCAATTAACATTTCAGGAACTTGAAGTCGAATGGGTAAGAATTAGAGTTTATCCACCAAATTTCCAACCCTTAAATTTTAAGACTTTTACTTTAAGGGTTGGGTCAAAGATGAATGGGGCAAATTGTAATTCTTATCCGAGTCCGCATTTTCTTTTTTAAATTGGCCCCCAAGGTCAGAAAATGGGGGTCAACATTTGTATAGGAAAAAGTCGAATTTTTACCGATTGGTAAAATTCTGTTTCAAATCTCAACATTCAAATAGGCTTTTTCTATTTTTTGGAAAATCTTTTTCCTAGGCTAGAAAATAGGGTTAAAAATGAGTTGGGTAATTCTTAATTTTATTCAAATAACTTAAAATAGTTTCAAAGCTCTACATAAAATTCTAAAATATGCATGTATATATTTTTATTTAAATGCGATTCCAGGGTTTGAAAATGAATGCCAAATATGAATGGGACAAGTTTTAATCTTAGTCTTAATCGATCGACTTCAAATTGAGTTCCTGAGCTTAAAATTAAAATCGAAATATATGTGCTTTACTTTTTCTTTTTGATTATACGCTTTAAAGTAAGAAAATGGTGCTCCAAAGTTGGAAAATGAGTGTGGTATTGCTAAAAACATTTTTACTTAATTATTTCAGAGATATTGATAAATAATTATTAAACAAACTATTCGCAGACTTATGAAATTCATCGCCCGAGATATCAAATATGACAGGAGAAGTATTAGTATTAAAAGGATTTTTTTTTTTCAAGTAGTATAACAAGTTATATTTGTCGCGGGCGGGCAATATGTGGAAGCCTGTAGAGCTCTAATTTTCTCAAATTGCTTCAAACTGTTTGCAAAACTAAAAAAAAAAAATTGGTTGATTAATTTTGATAAGTCTAGGGGCGGAAACGTAATCCAACATATGAAAACTTACTTTTAATGTTGACCGGCTAATGTAGCAACGCCAGGTAATACTGGAAGGTATTTATAAATCATATTATTAATTTGTTCTTTAGTATTTATATTTACGATGAATATATTATTAAGTTAGAAATTATTTTATTTTACAGTCATGGTTTTGTCCAACTTGACGTACTTGATTTGACTTTTGCGATACGGGACTATTGTCCAATCCATTAGGTGAACTTGAAGGCCGTGTAGGTTTCTGTATTAAATCAGAGAATGCCATTTAGTCCTGGTTCTGAAAAATAAATACGAATCGAAATATATTTCTTTAAGATTATTTTATAAAAACAAAATTCTACCCATCGCCATGGACTAAACACAAAGATGTAAAATAAATGCATTACATATCTCGAGAGAAAGTTGAAATACCCTCAGTAAGGGTTCACTAAGACCTTTAGCATTTATTATTAATTAGTAATAATTAGTAGGTGTAACGGTATTTTCAATGCTTTCAGGAATTCAAAGGATAAGTCAATTAGTATACAAATGCTTTTGACATTAGAAAAAAAAGCAAGGGTATAAAATAACATATAAGCAAGTGTTATTTTCTTTTTCTATAAAAGCCAATATAAAATAGATATTTTATAAGATATATTTATTTTGACACAAAGTTATTCAATCTGAATGTGAATGCGGCCCCTCATGCCTTATGTGAAAATCCCTCCACATTCAATTATATTATGCGTGTGAATGGCATAATTGAAAAGGAGATTGTCCCTAGAGACAATTCGTTAAAGATAATAAGGTTACAAAAAAGTTACAAAGCACAGATTGTTAAGCTTAATGCCACTGTATCCGTAAAGCGAAACAAATGATTACAAGACTTCTTAGCTTGCAAAGGGCGAAACCACTAGAGGGTTGAACGAATTACAAACCAGTGAGGTAAATAATGACAAAATTATGTTAGTATTTAGGAAAACAGCAGATTGTTAACAATCTGGCAGATGTACTTATCTAGTCGAAAAAAAAATATATTGTATATCAGGGATGTTTGGAGAAGGCTAGCAAAATTTTGACGGGGTTGATTTTGATAAATAAATTTTTACAAGTTAAACTAGTTGATTTGGTTCCTTAAATCGGACATGTTCTCTACAATAAGTGATGCTGTGAATAAATAATACACATGAACCCAGGCCGCTCTCTATACCTATAACCAGAAAGAATGCTGAGATTGTCCCCAGTTTTAAGTTTTTTTCTACATGTGTACGCCAGTATGTTTTATCAGACCTTGCCAGAAGCAAATAATAATTAAATAAATTATTTAAAATATTAAATATTTACATTAAATATTAATAATTATTAATAAGAATATATTTTTTCTGTGCACTTTTTCTTGAATTTATCATGTCACAAAATGTGTAATGTATTAAATGAGGCATCTCCGAACCCATAAAGTATAAATCTTATCTGGACGATGTGGCAAGTCGATATGGTTATGCACGTCTGTCTGTCTGATTGTTTTTAATGCTGATCAAAAATTATTAAGGTTGGATCCCTTTATCACATAACATTTATTTGTATAAAAGATTTACAAATTTTATTAATCTTTTTTTATAAATCAAAGAGAACTAGCTTACCCAAAATAACCGAAACCTCCGAAAACTCAGTCCAAACAATAACATTAACCTAAGACTAAAAAAAGGTATTAAATACTATACTTACCACATAAAAATAAAATCCCCCAACCAATGTTTAAGGTTTCTACACCTGACAGTATGCTATTAAGTCAAAATTAAGTTCAGCAACTCCACACTCTAAAACATATCTTACACCGTAAAAAACCCGTTGAGAAACCACACAAACGAAATGGACTCGTCCAATGTACAAATTGCCAGGAATATGGACATACAAAAACTTATTGCATCCTACGCTCTGCCGGGACGTACATTTCTCTGACCTCTGCCCAGTAAGAAAAGAGGACCAATCTGCCAAAAAATGTTGCAACTTTAGAGATAGCCTTGTCTACAAAGAATTAAAACTTAGAAAATTGCAAAGAGATTAGTTCTATATTTTCTATAATGTGTAAAGTTTACAGAAAGAATTTCATAATAATACACGCCTCACATTCTGATTATTAATATGTATTAAACCAGAGAAAGGGTCAAGATTTTAAGAGCAGTATTATGAAAGAGAAGAGTTTCTTAATTTTGAGCTGGCCAGAAGTTTGGGCTGGAGCCTCAGATGCAGCCGGAGCCGCAGCCAGAGATGGTGAAGATGATTGAGTCTGAAGAGGGATAGTAAGACTAACTGAATGTTTATCAAAACAAATGTATTATTGATAAATGACTGATCAACATGGTCGGAATTAAGACCAGTAGACGACGAAGGAGATAAAGACGGCGAAGGCGAGAAAAATCGAGTTGGCGATACTTCTAATCGGTGAGGGGTTTGTTAAAACTTCTGAACTCGATATAGGTGTGATAGAGGAAGAAAGAATGGGAACATTTACAATTTGATTTTCTAAATCAACTGACTAAGCAACTCAATAATCGAGCTTAGCCATTCTATGCAACTTTAAAATCTGATTTCTTACAGAATGTTAGTCTGTTATCTTAGAGATGTCAAATGATTGCGATTGCACTTGGGACAAGACCATTTCATGCCGCCACATCCTTTTTTGGAATAGTCTTTTTCAATTTGTCAAGTTCTCTCCTAGTAATGCCTGCACAATCGCCATTCATCATGTTGTCACACAACCACCAGTTAACAAACGTTTACTGTTCAGTGCCGGAACGTATGTGCAGTTTACTTTGTAGCACTTTATTAAAATAGAAAGAAGAAAAAATTATAAAAGTTTCCTATTAATATTTAATTGGGATAGTTTTATGTAAAGATCACGGAAATGAGAGCGCAAAGAAATAGCCATAGAGAAGATAAAAAAACTCAACCTTTATCAATAAAGAAAATATTTAAGTAATAGTATTAGTTTCTTGAACACTTCTATCTTTATTATCCCATTGGTTTAGTTTTCAAGTAATGTGCATACGGACACAAGGGACAAAATATCAAATTCGGTATCATTAGCTCATGTAGTCTGTGACTGACGGGCTGACAGATCCTGATTTATGAAAATATGTTTCGAAAACCTTAGCTAAATCCTGTTTTTTTTTCATTAATGTGTTTAATGGTAATTGCACTTTGTAAAAAGTACCTGCATTGACAAGTTATTTCATAAGATACAGTTACACTCTTATTTACAGATAGAAGAGTACCTTTTGTAAATAGTATCTTTTAGCCTAGTAGGCTCAACTTTTCTATTTCATCGCTTGGTGCTGTTAAAATTACAGGTACAGGTAGGTATTTTTAAATACCCGACGCAATTAAATGCGTTTATAAAATGCCAATGCAATTACCTTAAATTAATTTAAGTGTTTTGTTTATATAGGACGTGATGTACTGTGTTCACTCCCTGTTGCTGCCCAGTTCTCATATTTCAATTTAAAAAGGAAGCACTTACATAAATGCATATGTATGTATAAATGAGCTTTTGAAATTGAAAACGATTACGATTACAGTACAGCTTTACCTCCGTTTGGCGGTTCGGCTCTACGCCAGTTCGACCCGAGGGTGGCTGAAATTTGAAAGCATATGCCCTTTTGACGAATACCAATACGAATAGGCAATACGATTACGACTACAAGGTACAGGGGCAGAAAGCGGAACAGAAACAAAAACAAAAACAGATATAGAGAGACAGAGTCAGAGTAAAATAAAGACTAAAATACCCACTGATGAGTTGGCAATAATTCGGTTGAGTGGTTACTGTCAACAGGCAAATAATAGGTGTTCCATTTGAGGGCGGGTAATCATTATTACACTGCTGCCGTTGATGGTCTTTTGTTTACACATAAAACATCATGCATATTTAATTGGGTTAAATTGCTCGACGATTAACATTTGGAAATGAAATGCGCGGATAATTGAGTTTACTTTGTCTAATTACAAGTGCTTTTCCAACAGGTACGCAAGTACCAAGTACCCGTTGCCATATGCAGAATTCATTTTACTACAAAAAAGGAAATTTACACTTATACAGTCATACGTCAACATCTCGATATATTTCCAGGCTATGGCATACTCAAAGTTTGAATTTGGAAAATTCGGCCTCCAAGTGGGGGAAAACGGGGAAAAACCGTTATATGAAACTTTTTTGTTTTTTATTTGATTAACTTCAATAAGGACTGCATACCAATTTTTCGGATTATTTATCCCCAATGGGGCCCAAATCTTTGTATGTAAAAAAAATTGAATTTTCACTATTCTTGATCCCTGATTTATATGAAACTCAGTATCAAACTTTTCATTTAAAAGCTTATAGGTATTTCATATTTTTGCGAAAATTAGCACCCACAATGATCAAAAGTTGTATGGGTCAGTCTTATTTTTACCCGATTGACTTCAAACTCAGTTTCAGAGCTAAACATTAAAATTAAAACATATGTGCTTCACGGGGGAAGTATAAGTATTAAGAAAAATGTTCTTTTGAGAGATAAAACATAGAAGTTATTTTGGTCACGGACGGAAAATAGCGGAAAAAAATTGCCTCAATCTGTTTCGCAAAACTATTCCAAAGAAAATAATAATTGCATTCAATTTTATTAGATATTGTAGTTTTTTTAATGTAAACTGCATATAGTCGATTTAAATAAATAACTTTACAAGAGCAACGACGAGTAAGCACCCTTTTTACAAATACATAAATACATATGTTTAACTTTCTCTGACTGTTTGACTGATTCATCAATACAGCACAAACAGTGATAAAATGTAGTTATGATAAATAATTTCGCAATTTTTAGCATTTAAATTGGAAAAATTTGGAAAACTATTGTTCTATTGTTATATTATATCTTAACTTTAAAATCTAGAATATATTAGCTATACAATTTTCGACAATTTTCACAAGTTTGGAAAATGGGGGATAAAATTGCATGTGGTAAAGAATAAGAAAGCTAAGTTATGTTTTATCAAGATACGTTAAAAATCATAAAAGTTTTCCATTCTACAAAATGTTAACCGATTGTTCCTATGTATGATATAATTGTCCAATTAGGCCGATTCCGACATACGAGCTGCCTACAGCAAAAAGTAGGCTCCATACCAGCTAGCTCAAAAACTGAGAACTAGCTTGCATATAAACATACGTACTGACGAACAGATTTGGCTATATCGTCTTGATCAATACTATATACTTTATAGGGTCGGAGATGGCTCCTTTAATGTATTACACATTTCTAGACAAAGTTCTAATATCTCTGCAGTGGTATAAAAAGGTTTCCCACCCATTTTCTGACTTTGGAGAATTGATTTTCTCTGATCACGATTTTTCTAACTTTGGGCGTATTTTTGAAAAAAAAAGTGAAGCCAATATATTTAGATTTAAATGTTTAGCTCTAAAACTGACCCCCTTGGAGTCAGATTTTTGAAAAAATATTGCGCGTGCATATTCTAGATGTTGCCCGGGTCAACATAACATTTTGATGGATTACATTTAACGTCCCTGGATATGTAAAATCACTATTATTTTTTGGAAATAATTTTGCGAAACAGAAACAAAAACGCCAAAAATGATAGCTATACAAATGTTCAGCTGTTTTCCGCCCGTGACCAAAATAACTTTTATGTTATACCTCTCGAAAGATAGAAATTTTTTTCAATACTAATACTTCTCCCGTGAATCACGTGTATTTTTACTTTAATGCTTAGCTCTGAAACTAAATTCGTCGTTGGGGTAAAAATTAAAATTTGCCCCATATATATTTATCAATTTTAAGGTAATATTTTTGAAAAAAAATTATGGAAAGTATATATTTTATATTTTGAAATCATAGAACAAATCCCTGATTTAAATAATAGTGGTTTCTGCCAAGCCGCAGAAAATAAAGTTGACAAAAAAGCTTGTTACCTCAACGGTTAGTTTTAGGTCATTTGAATAAAATTTATAACTATCCAATTAATCTTTAACCCCCCATTTTCCAGCCTTGAAGGCGTATTTAAAAAAAAAAAATTAGAAACATTTATTTTTTTTTATTTTAATGTTGAGCTCTGAAATTTTGCTTACCTATGTTTTGAAAATAATACAAACCACGTATTTTTTTATATTTCAATGTTGAGTTCTAAAACTTAATTTGAAGTTAATCAGTTAAACAGTTGACCCCCATTTCACCACATAGGGAACCGATTTTACAAAAAAAATATGAAACACGTAAGTTTCAGATTTTAATTTAGAGGTTTTCAGAATGGCGGTACATAAACCAAAAAATTGGTCTGTGAAAATTTCAAGCCGATCGGATAACAAACAAAAAAGTTTCATATAAAAGTTTTTCCCGATTTTCCACCATAAGGAAACTTTCAGTATGCCATAAATCTTGGGTCCAAATTTCATGATGGTGAATCAATCGGTTAAAAATTCTTAAATAAACTAAAATTAAATATTACATTTAAGCATTAAAGTAAGTATTAAATAATAAACTAAATTTTGTGGTCCTACATTATTTGCATGGACTGGGTAAACTCCAAAAAAATTCTGAAGTTCAAAAAATAATATTCAGAATCACTTGTGATTTTGAGAGAATTCACGTCCAATCGTATTCGGACTTGTTTAGTGATATGGATTAAAGAGAGAGTGAGAGTTTTCTCTAAACAAAAGAGAAACATCCACCTCAACCTTGATCTGAGTTTTCTTGGAGATAGGAGAGAAGTGCAGATTTTTAAGAGTCAGAGAGAGAGAGAGAGAGAGTTCTATGAAAATTAAATGATAAAATTCGTTATAATTAAAGCACAGTATACGAAATAATAATCATGCATAATCAGTTGTGCAATTTGATAGAAGTAAAGGGTAATAATTTGTTTTTAATTAGAACATGAAACTTAAGTCGAGTTAATAAAAAACAGGAGCTAATGTCACCGATAATTAATTTATGAAGAAAAATATCATCGATGATAGTATTACGGCTAGTTAAGGAAAGACGATCGAGTTCCAAGTTTGAGCCAGGTTGGGCAAAGAGGAAGAATTCCTTCTGAATGGATTCAATAAGAACTTGGTGTATTCCATATTGTGGACTCCAAAAATATGAACAATATATTAAATAGCATGGGGTGCAATAGAGAAGTATAAAGGAGTTTGGTAACAAAGGGGTCATTGAACTCCTTGGACCAACAACACCCTTGGTTTTGTTATAGAAGAGATATGAAGAATGAAACTAAGTTTGAAAGTTTAAATATGCATGGAGTTAAAGTCATCTTGCAGACAAATATAGTTAAAAGGTTCCTTATAAGAAAAAAAATTGCACATCATAAGGATGAGTGATTGGGATAAAATACACAGCAGGTTAATAATAAATAACGTGAAAAATAATGGACCAAGATGACTACCTTGCGGTACTCCCGATGTAACAAATACAGGTTTAGAAATTTCGGATCTGTTTTTTAAATAAGAGGAAATCCAAGTCAGAAGTGTGGGGGAATCCAATTCTATAATTTTTTCGCTTCTTTCAATGGCTATAGAGTATGAAAGTGAATGACCTTCCTCTTAGTGGGCGGATTCCTCTCTTTGTCCTCAATGAAAAGTTTTGTTATAGAAGTTTAATTTGAATCTAATAGTATAACATTGATATGCAAGATACTAGTTTTCATGTGGGGAGAATATCGAAGAGGCTGATAAGAAAAGGAAGTGTTGGATTGTAAGATTATTATTAATGATTATTGGTCACCTTGTAGATATTTTAAAAAGGGTTTCACTCGTGCTATAGAACAGCAGCTATTAATATTTTTTCCTTTTATTTTTTTTTAACAACAAGCACTTTTGACCGACCGGAAATACATTTTTAAAATTTTCTTCATTTTTGGAAACTTTTCTATTATAGATTAAATTGCGCAATATTGGAGAAATATCACATCACGGAATATCCACGAAGACTAAATATGAAAAACATTTTAATATCCGTTAGCCTTTACTCTCTTGTTCTCAACATCCCACTTGCTACCTTAGGAATGTCCAATAAGCAAACAGCAGACAGCCGACAGAAACCTCAGCCAATGAGAGCTGTTAACCTATGTTTCCAAGTAAGAGGTATTCAGTATATCTGGTATATGACTCGCCAATTATAGTAAGCTTCATCTAGCATGGGCGTATTCCAATTGATATACGCATGCGCTCCTTGGAAAGACACCCCTCGAGCGGAACAGGGACACATATTGAATTCCGGCACTCACCCTAGGCTCTTTCCTCCTCATTTCCATATCATGCCCATAATTTGTACATAACACGTACTTTTTATTTTGAATTCAACGAACTGTGAATATTGCTTTTAATTTAATTAACTTTTCTAACAAAATTGTGGCAAGAAAATTAAATTAATCTATTGGGTATGAGACATATAAAAACTTGTATAAATCTACATGTATACGAATATGCGTATATTAGACTTGTCCTGATTTTAATCATTCTCCCGTATATATGAATCGGTCGTATTATTAAATACTCTGTACTTTTAAAAAATAGAAAAAGGGTTTTAATATTATAATGTAAAGATAAAGTTAATTTATATATTTATGCGATAAGTTATTAACTGTAGTGGAACTTTCTGTAAATCTTTTCCTTGATACGTAAATTTATATAATATAAAAGATATTGAGTTGAAATTTGACATTTTATTTATTTATTTTAAATTATACACCTGTCGATGAAAACTTTAAACAGATTGAAGAACAAATTTATTTTTATTCAATAAATTATTTTCCACAATAATTAGTAGTGTTGCCATGTGTCAGAGTAGGAATATGTCTCAGGGTGCATCAAGCACAGCTAGAGATAATTTAGATTACTTTAAAAGTTTTACACCGCACACCGTAGGTTAGTATTCGAATTTACTGTCATTTAAATAGGTATTTATGTATTATTACAATCATTATTAGCTTATACTATTGCATACGCAGCATAATTTGCGATACCACATAAGTTTATACCCTTGCGCATCCTCATAAAACCAGCTTCACCCCATCGTTCTCCCCACCAATTTTTCAGAATCCAAAAGTCCTTTTCAAATCCAATCACTACCATAGCATGATTTACAGACGTTGCAGCACAAGAAGTGTCGTCGTAAATACCTTCACTGTAATAAAAACTGAGTTACATGTAAAAAATAAAAGATCGAGGGTGCACGACTAGAACATACCCTGTACCCAAATCTTGTGTTCTCTAACACACATTGGTATTTTAATGCAAACATATAAAATAATTACTATGTAAGTGGTGAATGATAGTGTTACAATGATAGTTACATTGGCAAATTGGATCTTTAAGGTTCTGAACTTTATTATACGGACGCTTAAAAATTTAAAACATTCATTAACAGAATCTTTTGGAAATATTGCGTGATCAGAAGATCTCACGAAACTTTTATAACAATAGTCTAAAGCACAGCAATTATTCAATAAAATAATTTTCATAAGTAGTGCTGATGTGTGTATACAAAGTATTTCCTAGACGTGCAGTTGAGTTTTCTGTCTTATTTATTTCATAAAATATCTTGTGCGAGTCTGCGTATTTATTTGGATGTATATATTATATGATATTATTATATTTTTCGTTTATTTCTAATAAATTATAAAATTGAAAAAAACAGAAACAATTTATCAAAAATTATTTTGTAAAATAATCAAAGCCCTTATATGAGGATCTATTTATCTCAATATATATAATTTTATTTCCTAACTGACTTATTCATCATCGCACAGCCCAAACGGTAATACGTACGAAAATGAAATTTGGATACAAGATTTATGGCATACTGAAAGTTTCCCCTAAGGAAGACAATTTTAAAAATTCGCTCTCCAATTGGTCCCCCACGGTAAAGCCGTTATCTGAACCTTTATTGGTTCTCATCCGATTGGCTTCAAATTCATTTTAAAATAAAAATATAAAAATTTAATTAGCTCGGCATACCAATTTTTTGGATTACTTTCCCCCAATGTGGGAAAATGGGGCTTAAATCTTTGTATGTAAAAAAATGTTATTTTTGCTATTACTGATCCCCGATTTATATAAAACTCAGTATCAGACATATTTTTTTGAAAATCAGCACCAAAAGTGGGGAAATGAGGGTCAAAAGTTGTATGTGGAAAAAGTCTTATTTTTACCCGATTTCCTTAAAACTCAGGTTTATACGTGTTTCATACTTTTTGAAAAACTGGCTCCCAACGTGGGGAAATTGGTCTCAAGAGTTGTATGGACAAAAGGCAATCGACGTCAAACGTAAAAATCAATATTAAAATTTATAAAGTATGGTATTAATATATTTTGGAAAATATACCCCCAAAGTCGGTAAATGTGTGGTCAACGATAAATGGGGCAAATTCTAATTTTCAAACGGTGAACTTCAAATTAAGTTTCAGAACTCAACATTGAAATATAAAAAATGCGTGGTTTGCATTAGTTTCAAAATCAGCAAATGGGTTTTCAAGATTAGTAAAGCAAGTTCAAATTCTTTCCAGATCAACCCTAAGAGCGCAAGTTAAATTGGGTAGTCATAAATTTTATTCAAATGACTTTAAACTGAGTTTCAAAGATATACATTAAACTATGCTATTATGATTTCTAACACTTTTTTCCAAAAATACTACTTTAAGATTGGTAAATTTAAATGGAGCAAATTTTAATTTTTACCACAACGACTTTAAATTCAGTTTGAGAGATTAAGATTTAAATCGAAATATACGTAAGTGCTCACGGGGGTAGTATTAGTATTAAGAAAAAGAGAGATATAACATAAAAGTTATTTTAGTCAAGGGCGGAAAATAGCTGAATATCTGTAGAGTTATAATTTTCTCGAATTGCCTCAATCTGTTTCGTAAAACGTTTTCCCAAAAAATAATAGTGATTTTCAGAAATCCAGGGACGGAAAATGTAATCCAATTGTAATTGTAATTGTTGAACCCTAAAACCTTTTCCCAAAAAATAATAGTGGCTAGTTGTTTATAATGCTTATATTAGCAATACATGGAAAGGGGTAATTTACAAAAAAAAGTCTTTTTTTTTAATTTGTTAACCCAACGGAATATGAATTTGTATATATTTTCTATTTACTATCTCAATAAGATTAGAATCGGAAAGATTTACGATATAGCTTCATTTTTGAGAAATTGATAAAACGAAAACAGTTAGGTCAAGTTAGGTACTCTATCAAATTAGTCAAAAAGAGAATTTTCTCCAAACATTGTTAACTTGAGAGCCGATCTGCTTTCGAAAAATAAAAACACGTTTACCTTAAATTTTAAAGAAGAAATGAATTTGAAATCGACTAAATAGAATTAAACAAGATTTCATACAATTTTTCCCCGTTTCCCCTCAGTTGCGGAGCGAATTTTACAAAATCCCTTTTTAGTGGAAATTTTTAAAATAGCATTCTATCCAAATCTTTGTATTTATTACCGTTTGGGCTGTGATGAATCTGTCAGTCAGTCGTGACATTGAGTTATATAATACATATACGGGGAAAAATACTTGTTCAAATACCTATGATCGATGAATTGAAAACCATCTTTACATTAATAACAAATTCTGGAAATTTTAGTCTCACCTATATAATTGAAAGGTCTTCGGAGTGGCATTGATGGACACTGCGACTGGGCCGATGTGTGCAACTGCAGCTTGAATTGCATTCTCATCATTCGAAGGTAAAATGGCCCATGAAGTAACATTAACCACAGCAAGTTCCCTTATAAATTGGCATTTACTTTTCTGTAAGAAAGAATATTTTCTTAGATGTATGATTAATATACAGTTAATGTGTCATTAGAGGTAAATGCAACAAAGTTAGTGTATACAATAGGTTCCTTATATAGTAGAAACGTAGAATGGATTTGAAATTTTAGAAATAACAATTTACATGAATATATGTATGGATAGTTTTACATATCAATTGGCTTCAGATGAAACTTTGTAGATACTATCTTAACCAAAATCATTCGTCGATTGACTGTTCATACTGTTGGTATAAAAACCATAGATCGCTAATTTAGTTATGATAATTCAACCACTCTTTATGTATTTGGAATATCTACCTTAGGAACAATTTACGTGAATATTCGAATTATCGGCACGAAGATATCTTTTGTTAAATTTTTTTTAATTTTATTTACAAATGTATTTTATCTTCTAAATCTTATTACCTTTGATGAATACTTATAGTCAAGCGATCTCATAAGACCGCCGGTAGCTTGTAAATATTTCAGCGTGTTTCTCAAGGAACCTCCCGTACATCCTTGATTGCCAAACGGTATACTACAATCGACTATTTGTTGTTCACTTAAGCCCAGTATTTTTCCGGTACGTTTGAAAATCTGTCCTTCTATAGTTTGAGCTATACTAAATGCATAACATGAACCGCAGCTTTGTTGATTATGGGCAGGAGTAATAAATCCTTTTTTTCGCCAGTCAATTCTTTCTGGAACATTTGTCATCAGAGTAGTGCCGACTACATCAGAAATATTATCTATGGACGCATTTCGTTGACTCCGCAATAGGCGTAAATAGCCTTTCAAGTACGAATTGGTGCTCTGAAAAGTAATCGTAAATATTATTTGGATTTTGTTTTCAAAAACTTAATGACTAAAGACTCAAGAATTTTTGAAGCTTGCTCATATGATAAATATAAATACCATGTCAGCCATTGCATTTGTAGATAGACGAAAACTGCTTTTTCCACTCTGATAATTTTTATTGTGCTCGTTGACTATTTTTTTATTTTCCTCATATGCTTTAAAACTGCGCATTTCGTCATAGCCACGTATATAACTTTTGTTGTTTGCTTTCTGAAATATTTTTTTGTACATAAATACAAACTGGTCATCCCGTTTATTTAATTTCATGTATTATACCTGGAAACTTTTAAATTCCTCATTATATATGGGAATTGCTTCATTTTGTTGACATGTAATTAAACATCCATTAACCAATACGTAAGAGTATACAAAATATAATATTACAAGGTTCCACATTGCTTCGGGTAAAAAAATGAAATCTTAATATAAAACATTATTCATTTGCTTTACACTCTGTGAAATTGCAATTCGGCAAATTTTGTATACCCGCTCTTTCATTGACGAAAAGGGGTATGCTATATTGTACAAACAGTGACAGAAACATACTTTCAGCAAAAAATTGACAAAAAAAAATATGGTAGGTAAAATAAACGAAACAATGAAACTTTTAAACTTGGACAAATTTTCAAATCTGTATATTTGAAGGTAGTTTAGGCTAGCTCAAGCCAGTCCAGGACAGGGTATTTCTGAGCAAACACTATGTACTAATAATATTTGTTAAAATATATTAAAGGGCTTATACATACATACACATGCATACAGCATTCAGCTTCTGTGCGTATTATATGATCGTAAATGGGTATAATCGTGCCATTTGTGCAAATCAATTGCAGTCACTTTCAATATGTTGAAAATGACAGTTGATAATGTCAGTAAACTGGCATTAAGAGATAATCTAAGTTTAGGAAGAATCAATTGGTATCTGTAAAAATGGAAGATAATTTGTATCATATTAAATTGAATTGAATCGGTATTTAAACCAACAAACAAAAAAATTTATTTTATAATACATTTAAAAATATAACATATAAAATATAATATTGGGCAGGTTTTTTGAAGATAATTTTTCTAAATTCAAGACTTTTTGTCTAAATAAATATGAAATAATTATTTTTAGTTGAAGAAGTTGAGTAAGAAAACAAATATTTAAGTTTCATTATTGTCACATATCATTTCCTATGCTTTTGAAAAATAAAATAAATATTTGATTATATAGAAAAATTATTTGTAAACAGTTTTAAAACTGAATTTTGATCCAAATGGCATAAAAAACAAAATAATTTGTATACAATTTGAAAATGTACTATAATTTTGTAAATTTTTTTGAAAATTGATAATTAATTAAATTTTTCGTAATTTTACTTTTACCGACCCATAATGGTATACCGATATAAAAATCAAGTACCGGTACGTACCGGTATAACCAAACTCGAAAAAAACTTGAAAACAAATACACAATCATAACCGAAACAATCATTTCGGAGTATATCTTTATTGTAATACATTTTTATTTTTATTTTTTTATTCATGTGTACATACTTCAGAAGATTTCTTCACTTACACAGTTAAATCTTACAATATTTCAACCCTATATAAAATATGGAAAGGTATTCAAATTGAAATTCTATTCTTGGGGTAGTTCTTTCTTTATATATATATATATATATAAATATAAATATAAGATGAAGGTATGTACATACGCATACGTAGTCGTAAATAGCCTTGTAATAAGTATCGGTAATTGCTCATTAAATCTAATTTGGGTCGTGTGTTGAGTATTAACTTGTGACCACCCCATAACATTGCTACTTTACAATTGGTAACTTCGTGAATAATTTTCAGCAAAAGAAAGAACACAAGAGTAGTCTTTGATACGCCGATGAATTGAATAACCTTGCATAACATTAATATAGTGGACCTACTTCGTTTCCAAAATCCTGTAATTAGCGTGATTGATTAAAATAGTGTGCACAACACTTACTGTACACTCCTTAAGTTTTATGAAATTAATTGACGAAATATTGAATGATAGATATGTACAAAATTACAAAATATTTTGTTTTTATCTGATCAAGTTCAAATATATTCTCATAGTTATACTTACGAATCTAAAATATATATATAAATCTCTCAGATTTTAAAAAATCAGCCCCATTGGTGACTTTAAATTGCGTTTCAAACTCAACTATAAAGTCTGTTAATATTTTTCTGTTATTTTTCTATAAAACACTTCAAAATTCAAAACTCTGAGTTGGAAATTAATTGAGTATGTATCAGAAAATTAGTTTTAAACATACAACAAATGTAATTTGTAGTTAATTCGCATTGAAAAAATAGAAGATTCAATAATTAAAAAAAAAAGGAACATTAAAAAATTTTAAGTTGCAAAAATTTTAAAGAGGAATTTGTAAGATATATAATCATCATTTAAATATTATTTTCTTTTTAATTATATTAAGAAGATCCCATAAAATATTTGAACTTGACATAATTCAAATAATTTTTATCAAAGTTCATTATTGTTTCTTTGAAAGAGGGTTACTTCAAGAATCCACTGTCACCAAAGACGAGAGTAGAAAAAGGTATTGCCGTTTGCTCACTGCTTTCACAGCATAAATGTAATGCACTGCTTTATAGAATGTTTCGTCAAATAATATTATTTATAAACACAACGTCAATCACAAAATTAAAACATTTTTTGACGAGACATTTACTAGGACACAAACCCACACGAAAAATATACTTTATTTGACGAAATATGTGCTCGGACACAAACCCGTAGTCTGATTAAATAAAAGGAATTGACGCTAGCTAGGGTACGCACTAAAAGGTTCGTCAATATGATAAAATGATGCCGAAGTATATGCTTGGAAACCAACACATCAAATTTTGACCTCTAAGGACTTCATTTAATTGTGTATATTATATTTTGGCTTATTTTGGCAATTATTCTATATTCTTCTTATTTAGATTATAAATAAAAACGATTAAAATTTAACAATTAAATGTGCTACAAAAGCTGAATGATTTAAAGCTTACTTTGTTCATATGAGCAACAGATGGCGTGCATAGTGCGGTCATTTCTTGCTTCATAATCTTAACATAGGTTTTCTCTGTTAAGTATGGAGCAACCCAAAGTGTATTCATAGTATGAATAGTATGAATACTCTTTGGGAGCAACACAGCAACTCGTTGATTTATTTATCTTATTTAACAGCTTGTAGAGACAAAGTTATTGTGTTAAAAAAATATCGGAGTCGATTATATTTTGCGTATAAATTAGTATCCACTCTTACAAAGTGAGTTACTTTCAAATACCTGTGAATATTAAAAAAAGTAATAGTAATTTGAATAAAAACTAGTAAGGAAATATTATATACACTTGGAAACTGCATTGTTTCTATGGCAAATATATGATATAGTACATCGATCTTAATGATTTTTTGTGTTCACTTAAATTTTATTTTTGTTTTGTTTCTGAAATTAAGTGTTTCAAATTAAGTAATATGTTGTCATGAGTCAATAAATATAAATACAAGAATATACAAGAATACATATATTAAGTATGTATATATACTATATATATATTTTATAATATTATATATACTATAAAAAATCCAATCAGTTTGGAACCAGAGTGTGTTTTTGTATGGAGTTCATTTCTCCTGCAAGGCGATATCTTACAACGCGATTTGTTAGAAGGCTATCTCCAGCGAAGCAGGAGTACATAGTTTGTGTAAAAAGTAACAAATAAGTTTTCCATACTACAAGTTTTAAACCGATTGTTCCTATGGGAGCTATATGATGTAGTTTCCGATTCGGCCGATTCCGAGACTAGTTTGCATATAAGCAGACGGAAAGACGGACATGGCTATATCAACACGTCTAGTTGTCCTGATAATAATACATATACTTTATGGGGTCGGAGATGGCTCCTTCAATTGCTTCACACATTTCGTGACAAAGTTATAATACCCTCTACAAGGGTATAACAACGGTACATGGAAAGAACGTACAAGTGAGAGAGGGACAGAGAGCGAGCGAGAGAGAGAGTTGAGCACTCTTCACGAGAGCATTCTTATATGCTGGTTTCGGTTTAAAGGTTTGGGTTTTGTGTCGCATTGTTTCTGATGTCTTTAATCCAACAAGTGTTGTTGACAGCATCACTTTCCACATTTCATTTGTGTGTCATTAATTTTCGAGTCGAACGAACCGCAACGAGAAAAATAACAGCTGATCCCGCTTGGCTTTACGCTTCGTGCTCTGTGTTCTACTCTCGACTCAACTCAGCTTGGCATCAGCCCGTCAAGTGGAACTAAATTGACATGTGATAAGAGTTTTGAGATAAATCTCAATGCCCTCGCTTTACTAGCACACTGGCCTTATGCACAAAGGTAAATATGTATGTATTGTGCATATATATTGCCAACTTTAGTTTATCCACGTGAATCTGGCTATATTGAAGACGGCTATCAAGAACTAGAAAATGCTAAGCTTTCCAGGAGGCCTTAATCTGTCTCTTGGAAATAATATAATTATTTTTTGTTAATAAAATAAATTTACTTCATTTTTTCTTTCTTCACATTCATATTTTCCTAAACGTTTTCTCTTACGCTATTAGTGAATGTATAAAATATGGGATGAAGGTTGCGTTTTACCTGTTTGAAATTGTAAAAATATGGTTGCTCTTCAAAGCCAACGTATTGTTGGAATTAAGATAACATAAGGTATACCAACATCCATTGAAGGGTTGCAATTCTTCAGCTAATAATAATTTGCGGATTGTGGATTCTACGATCATTCCATTTCCATCTGTTAAAAACTTGTGGTACATCTTTTTGGATATATTGACTATACCTAAGCCTTGTATAACACGGAGGTTACGTTCTTCTGAAAATTTGCTTAACGCGAGGTTTCGTTAGGCAAACTTTTGTTGAGAGAAAAATGAACTTACGTTCATAGATTTCAATAAATACAAAACAATGTTTCTAAATCAAAATTTTTAGCAATATGTATTTAAAAACATTTTCAAGTTTAACATAAAGTGAGTTGAACTTGTTTCAAGCTTTTTAAGAATTAAGATAAAATTAGTTTAAGTTTTTTTAAATTTAACTATTGTCTTTTCTTAAAAATTAACAAAAACTTACTTTTATAATCGTTTTCAAAGATAAAAAAGGTTAATCTAATAAATAGAATTTTTTTATATATATTTTTCAAATTTTTGGTTTTTTTTTTTGGCTGTTGTTCCTTTGTCTTTACAAAAAAGTCGGTCATTTGTGCTTTTAAAGCTTCTTTCTTCTTCTTCATCATTCAAAGCAATTGTGAGGACTAATTCATCATATTGAACTGTCCTTAAACAACTCATCCACATCATTGATTGTCATGTCATTAAATCTGCCTCAAGCAATTAAATGAGCACATTCAAAAACTTCAGGGAGTTATGGCAATTGTGGTTCTCGGCTTTCAACAAGACAATTTTTTATCCAAGATTTTTTCCATGCACTGTTACATCAATAAAGACAGTTTCAGAAGTATCAAACATATAGAGTAAAGACCATCATGTAGTATGCTTGTATTAGGAGGTAAAAATTTTATTTTAACATTTGGATGACTTAAGTCAAAGACCAAATGTTTCACCAGGGGCAAAGTCCAGCAACAAAGCGCCTTTAAGTGCACGTTTTTATTTTTTAAATATTTCTCTACCTCAGGAAAAAATCAATTAAAGAACCACTCCATAAATAATTCTGTAGTAACCCAAGCTTTGGAATTCGATTTCTAATAAGGCATAATGTACTCTTTTCTACTCCTTTTAAAGCGCGAAGATTCAATGATTTATAAAGAACCATTGGCTTAACTTGAAAGTCGTCTAATGCATTACTTTTTGGGCCTTAAATCTTAAGAAAGACCGGCATCTTATTCCACCAAAGGCAAGTTTCATCACTATTAAAAACTTGGTCAGCAAAATAATTTTCACCTCCTATGAATTTTTAGAGTTCCTGTGGATATGTGCTAGCAGCTTGATCATTACTTGACCGATGTCACTTCATGTTATGGATTGAGGCACGTTTTTTAAAGCTTTTAAACCAACCATTGCTAGCCACAAAAGAAGACTCTCCACTTTGTTTGAACAAATCCTGGTGAAGGTGAACCTTCTCCTGGATAATTCGCTGGGTTATGAGAACTTTTTTTCATACCTACCATCAACCCAAATGCGTTTGCATATTCTCTAAAATTTCTGTCCATTTTATTTAAAATAACCCAGTATCTGCTGCACGCTTTATTCTGACCTATTTTTCTTATAATTCAATATTTTCAATTTTTTTCCAAAGGAATACATTTTCCCCTAGAAGCTGCATTTTTATAATTTATAATCCTTATTCGATTCACATATTATATGTATGTATATGTAATGCTGGGTATTTCTCTACTTATTTCTCAACTCTTTACTTTAAAATATTTTTGATGTATTGATAGGCATTTTTTTATTTTTAGCAAAATGAAGAATAGTAGAAAAGTTAAAAGATTGTTTCCAATACATCTACTCTACTATTGACAGGCATCTATTATATGGTATCTGAATGGTATTATTATTTTAACAATATATTTGTATGTGTATGTATGGAAATGTATGTATCAATAAAAAAGTTGAAGTCAAATATTAAATAGGGAACTCCTAAATTTTTATAAAGTAAAATATTTGATGCTTCAACACAGCAATAAAATGATTAGTTCGGCTTAACTTGATATCGACAATCTTGATACCAGATCTAGGATGGTCTTAGCTGGGGCCGATCACAACCGAAAACCAGTTTGCATACCCGTTGTTATATCCCGTATCAATATACATATCAAAAGTCAATTATTTGACCTATTTGCCCAGTTTAGTAAATATAATTAAGAGAATAGGATATAGGCTGCTACCTAATAAACTTATAACTGTCATTCGCTTATTCTGTTCGGGCTGAGATACATACATACACAAAATTTTAATACCAATTTACAGTTTCCCCAACTACTCTAGCCCCCATTATGCCTCTACTATATAGGAAATAGGGGAAATGTATATACGGTAAATAGTGTGGCCTTTCGCAATACGAATCTGCCAGTATGTCTGCCAATTACGCTACGAAAACCAGAAGCGGGTGCGCGACAGTGGTCAAGTACGGATTAAAATTTAGGGAAATTTTGTTTACATTTTTTACTAAGCTAGGGTTTTTTTAAACAGTATTATTTCAATCGCGCATTAATCAACGCGTACAGAACGCGTTATGAAGCAGAAGCACTTTTTTTTTTATACCCTTGCAGAGGGTATTATAACTTTGTCACAAAATTTGTAATTGAAAGAGCCATTTTCTCATAAAGTATATTCATTATTGATCAGAACGACGAGACGAGTTGATATAGCCATATCAGTCTTTCTGGGGCCTTCTTCTTCCTGCAGGCTGCACATATATCGGAACCGGCCGGATCGTGCACCAACATCATATAGCTCCCATAGGAAAAATCGGTTCAAAAGTTGTCATATGGATTTTTTTTTTATTTTCAATTTTTTCTTGATACAATTTACAAATTATATGTGAAAGTTATGCTTCTAAACGTATACCAAAAATCATTAATATCGAACTATATCATATAGCTCCCATGTGATCAATCGGTTCAAAAGTTGTTGTATTCTTTGTTTCTCAAGATATCTTGACTAAATTTACAAGTTATATGGAAACATGTGATTTCTAAACCCACACCTTAAATCATTGAGATTATTATATCCCACAGCTATGGGAAATAATAATAATATTTCATAGCTATGAAAAGGTATGTAATCTTCGGACCGCCGAAGATAGCCTTTCCTTAGTCTCTGAGTTAAGTAACATTTTCCAGTTCTAATATTTACCGAGTTACAGAGCAGAACTGTAAAGCAGTTAACGGTTTAATCGATAGTATCAATCGTGTTATTTATCTTACAATATCAATCGGAATATAAACACATGTTGTTAATATACAGCATTCAGGAATTTAACAAGAAACGTAAATGATGAATATCATAATTTTTTATTTGAGAAAGTGCTGATAACATCTATGAGTGATTAAAGGTTGAGCAAGTAAACAATCAAATGAGAATTAGCTGAATGTTTCCATAGAAGTTGTAGAGCCGATTATACATATATTGTGCTTGTCTATTTAAGTATATAGCCCACTGTGCAAAAGTGGCAAAAGTCCGTACTGTCTGACGTACTGACAATCAGGCGTTCTAGCGCTAGGGCTATGGTGCAAGATTCACAAAATTTACTGTGAGCAGCGTTGTTGCTGAAGCTGACTGCTAAAGCTCCCTTTTTTCTTTTCCAAGCCAATGCTTAATTGCCCAGTCAACTGGCAGCTTCCAGCGCTGCGAGCGAGAAAGATAGAGAGAGATGAGATGAGTTGTGGCTCTATGACTGTGGGCCCCGGTGCTGACGGCCATCCACCGCAGTCGCGGCCAAATCCTCATTGTAATTGTCGTCATCGTCCTAGCCCATCGTCATCTTTATCCTGAGTCTGGGCGCATCACATTGTTGTTTAAATGATTGCTGTGTTGTTCATTATTGCGTTCAAAGAAAATAATAATGAAACAAAGCATTGTTCGAGTCGACTCGAACCGAATCGAGCCAAATTCACGCACCCTACAGGCAAATATATGTACCTAAGTATGTATATGGATATACAATATATAGTGCGGATCTGCTCATGAGTCGGTAGGCAGATGCACTGGTGAGTCGTTGAATAGACGAGTAATAATTTTAAACAAAGTACATATTTAGAATATTTCTTTTAACAACTTGGTCACCAACTTGTTTACTCGTATTTTCTTTAATTCACACTATGATGATAAATGATGAGGGTAAACATGCACCAGATAGTAATAAAAAATACCCGACTGCTCTGTTAATTTAACTTTATCATCAGAGTTACGCCCTCTTTGGTATTAGCATTAGTGATAAAGGGAGTGAAATGAGTGTGGCTCACCAAAAAAACACGCACGCGTGCACGCACACACACAGAAACACATACACTCGCACACACGGACAGGATCAGGGTCGTAGTGGTGGCAGGCCAGTTGGCACAAAATATACCTCCTTCATCCTTAATGTTGAGCCCTTGCCGCCCTCCAACGGATATATAAAAAACACAATACCGTCTGTCTGGAATGGGTATTCCTTTGATTGTTTTTTGGGATTTCCATTATTTCATTTCAATGATTTTGAATTCATGAAAATTGCCGAAACATTTGTTATACAATAATTTAATTTCTTAATTTCTGCTTACTCCAATGCACCCCTACAATGGGTAAAAAGAGTATAGTTTGTGCAAAACGAAGGCTGATGGCTTTGGCTAGATGGCTTGATTCATAAAATCGACATGTTACTCCCACAAAACATCCATAAAATATTGGAGTCATACCGTTTGCAAAGTTTCGCAGTAAGGTGCAAAGATTTCATCTCTGAATATCATCCAATTGAGGCTAGTGTACCTCAGAGTAGCGTACTTGGACCAACACTGTACATTATCTACACAGCAGATATACCGACAAATAGTCTTACAGCAACATCGACATTTGCTGATGACACTGCTATCCTAAGTCGCTCTAAGTGCCCAACAAGAGCAACGGAGCAGCTAGCATCTCATTTGGTAGCCTTAGAAAAGTGGCTAGCAGACTGGCGCATACATGTAAATGAGCAAAAGTGCAATCATGTCACCTTTACCCTAAATAGACAAACATGCCCTCCTTTGTCTTTAAACAATATCAACATTCCACAAACCAATGAAGTAACATATCTTGGTGTCCACCTGGATAGACGGCTTACTTGGCGCAAACAGATTGAAGCGAAGAGAAACCAACTGAAATTAAAAGCTAGTAATCTACATTGGCTTATAAACGCCCGTTCACCACTAAGTCTCGAGTACAAAGTCCTTTTATATAAAGCAGTTCTGAAACCAATTTGGACATATGGGTCCGAGCTATGGGGCAACGCTTGCGATAGTAACCTCGAATTAATCCAGAGAGCTCAATCGAAAATACTGAGAACTATCACCGGGGCACCTATATACGGAATGAAAATATCCATAAAGACCGAAATGTTGAAAATGTTAAAGCCGAAATTAAAAAGGTGAAAACCAGGTATCAGGTTAAAGTTCACTTCCATCCAAATAGACTTGCACAGTCTCTTGCAACTTGCACAAGGCAGGTTGGCCATACACGACTCCCGCGAAGAGACCTCCCCACCCAGCAGTAATAGTTAGGGCCGTATTTTAAGAAATTAATTGTAATTAATAACCAAATACTTTAGATTAAGATTTAATTATTTATCGTTAGTCTCTAAGTGAGAAGATCCGATAAATAAAAAACACCGTTAAAAAAAAAAATTTCCTGAAACTATATTTGTAATCTTATTGATTTGTGAAAATAAGTTTGGTTTGCTCAGATAAGAAAGGATGTGAAATACATTTTTTTCCATGTTACACTGAGTACACGTATGGTCGCTATGTGCATGAACTTAATTTATACAAATTGATAAAAATGTTCACTTATTTAATTGATATTATTACAATATATAATACGGAAGTCAAAGTAATACTAAATATTTAAGTACTTTATCAAAAGTTGCGTGACATTGACATTTAAAATGATTAGAATCAGTACCCATGCTAGAGTGATTGAGTGAGAGATCGAGGAGAGATAAGCCCAACAGCTATTGATCAATTTAAACAGGTGGTAATTTTGGTGGTTGAATAATTTTAGCTTGTTGCTGATACAAATGAATATAAACAGATACCCTGTCACTGATCTGTGAAACATGTCACTTTTAAAATGTTTCATTTTATGGATGGATGATACGACTCTTTGAATTTGAATAATATTAATTTTATTTTTGTTTAAGCCTCACATTATTATATTTTTATATATTTATACCCTTGCAAAAGGTATTATAACTTTCTCACGAAATTTGTAATGCAATCGCCGACCCTACAATCGGTTCCAAAGTTGTCGTATGGAAAATTTTTTTATGATTTTCAACTTATTTTAATAAAACAGAAAAAGGTGATTTCTAAAGGCACACCTATAATTTTTAATTTTAATTCTAGTATTTAATATGTAATATATAATTGAATTTTGAATGTAATTTTGATAATACCTGATATTTTTTGATTTCGACTGCTTTTAGTCGACTTTAAATAAATAAATAAAATAAATTAATGAAATTGTGAAATTAAGGTATATGTCTTTCGTTGTTAAATTTTAAACTGCAGCGAAAGTAAGCTTACCTCATTCAATTCGAAAAGAGTTTCAAAGTAAATAATCTATTGAAATTGTAACTCAAAAATATTTAGTGTATATAACAACAGGGAATGAATGATGAATCAACCAGAAACAGTTGTTTTTAAAAAACTCTTTACCTTCTTAAAAAATATGAAAGTTTGTCTAAGAGCCGAAAAGAGTATTAAGACCGGACAAGATAAGATATCCATTAATGAAACTTTCAGGTTGAATGCAAAAATATGTTATTTACACATGTAAGTTAAAATAATACTCTGAGAGCGCAAGCAATATCTAGCGCGCCGAAGACAGTCCTTCCTTACTAGTTTCTTGACACTTGAATAGATTCAACGAGCCTTTTTATTGCATTGTTATTGTTATTATCCTTTTCTTGCTCATAATGATTTTATGATATTACTAGCAGTTAATACCCGGCATTGCCCCGGGAAAATTAATAATAAAAGTGTTGTATGTTGAATTACATTTTTCCACCAGTTAACTTTAAGATATGAGAATTATTTCTGAAAAGCACTCGAAATTAAAGAAACTACATATTTTTAACTATTTTGCCTAATAGTTCATTATATGCAACTTTGAAGGATTATTGCCCAGTTGCAATGAAATAAAAAAAAATTCGCACGTCGTAGCTTTACGGCGATTTTCAGATTTTAGAATGGGACATTTTTAAAATGTGAAAGACACAAAATATACATTTTAAATAAGATTTTTTATAGTACGTTTTAGGTCATCACTGTATTTACACTGTTATATTTATAACACTTTTCCTCATGCCAAGTTTGATCCCCCTCTTCTGACCTTAATTAATAATTTTTCAAATCATCTGCTTATGGAATAATTTAAATTTTAACGTAGTATATATTTGAAATTAAGTTTCAAGTTGATCAAAATATTTCTTACATACTCTTTTTTGACCTTGGGGCGGACTAAAAATAAGAAATATATGTGAGATTTAAATTAAATTTGTAGGCAATCAAGTAATTAGACATTGCTTCGTGGTCAAAGCACCACCATTTCCTGACCTTAGGCCGCAATTTTACAACAAAACATTTCCCACATTGGGAGCTAATTTTCTAAAAAACGGAAAGCGTATTTTCGATTCACCGACTACATAAAGTATATATATTATTGATCAGGACAACGAGACGAGCTGATATAACCGTGTCCGCCCATCCATCTGTTTATATGTAAACGAGTCTCTCAGTTTTTAAGCTATACTATATCGTATACTCCCCATAGAAAGAATCGGTTCAAAAGTTTTTGTACGCAAACTTTTTTGGTTTCTCAAGGTATTTTGACTAAATTTACAAGTTATATGGAAAAATGTGATTTCTAAACTGACACAGTAAATAATCAAGTTAGGGTTACTATATCAATGGTATGAAATCTTCGCGTGCAGAATATAGCCTATCTTTACTAGTTTAGATGTAAATTTAGAACGATTTTCGAAAAAATGTTGTCATCGTATATTTTAGATAACAGCGTCGCCTGGGAAGTCAATATTAGAAGTAATTTTTAATATATTGGATTAAATTTTTCCTTCATGGATATATTAATAATATTTGTTAGGAAATTGCAAAAAAGTTTAAGAAATTTATAAGATAATACTCCTAAAAATTGTCATCTATTTCCAGCCCGTGATCAAAATAAATTTTATATTATATTTACCCTAAAAAAGGAGATCCTTCTTATTAGTTTTTCCGTCAAATTTGTGGTCCCAGCTTGCGGTGAACAGTTTTGCTCGTTAATTAATTGTAATACCCAAATTTTCGAACTTTAGGGCGTGTCTTCCAAAAAATATGAACACATTTTTAGAGTTCTGAAACTAAGATGAATTTGTCCCATTTTCAGAATATTTTTAGATTTTACTGAGTTTGAAGTCGATCTGGTAAAACTAAGATTTTTCCCCTTTAATCCTTAAGCTTACCCTTTTTAGCCTTGGGTGCGCATTTTCCAAAAAAACAGAAAGACATGTATTTCTTAGATATTGTGGAGCTCTTAAACTGAATTCGAAATCGATCATCAAACAATTAAAATTTGCGCATTCATCTGAGATCCCCATTTTGCGACTTTGGGACGGATTTATCAAAAAATGTGAAGCCCGTATATTTTAGATTTTGCAGTAGAGCTTTAAAATTAAATTTTAAGTCGTTCGAGTTAGAATTAGAATTTACCCAATTTAAAATAGTCCCCGTTTTCGGATTTTGGAGGCAGGCATTAAAAATAATAAAAAACAACGGTACAACGGTTTTACCCCATTTCACCCCCTTGGGGCCTGAACACTACAAATTATTAAAATCGGTCTACTATATCATATATCTCCCATAATAACAAGCGGTTCAAACTTTGCTGTTTTTTTGTTTCCTGCCCTTAAAATATATTTTAGTCTATAAAATTATTGGCAAAGATCTGAATCAAACTTTGGACGGAATCTATTATATTATTTACGAAGATCTAATACAAACTATGGACGGACAAACCTCTTTACAAAAAAAAATTTACCTATTTTTCTCTACCTGTGTGGAAATTTGAAATTGTATATATTAAATATAATTCTTTTTTTAAACATTAGTCATAGTACCGTTGGGTTTTCTAGTTTGTGTATTTATATGAATGTGTAGGATGCTCTTGTAAAAAAGTTAAAATAGAAATCATAATTATGAACATAATCTGGCATCCTCTTTGGTTCGACTGATTCGTAGCTTCTGCATCCTGGAGAGACAGTAGGTCGGTGTGCACGCGTCGCGTATTACTTGCCGGATACGGAAATATTATTTAAAATAACTGCGCACAACATACTAGCTGCTAAGGCGTGCCAGACGCCGGCAGTTTGTCGAGAATTGAAATTGCCTGAAATTGAGCAGTAAGCAGCGTTTTATCAGAGCCCTTGTCCTTAACTAGACTGCTCTCATGCCATGGGGTAGACTTGTGCGTGTGCACGGGAAATTAACAAAGGAGCGTGCTGAATCTGATTCGTAATATTTGCCTTCTATAAGCTAACATAATTTATTAATTTATTGCCTGGATTTATAAACACATCATGACTTCATTTTACTTTAGCACTCAATCCAAGACTCACGAAAGATTCTCAAGGCAATGAACATTTTGTAAACTTTATATTTGTATATTACTCTTTAGAGGCTTTCTTATATTATTTTTATTCTTGCATTAAGTATAAATAATCTTGAATTGATCATTTTTCTTTAGTAATAGCAAAGTAAGGTTAAAAGTACTCACGGTATAAGTTACTGTGTATTTATATTCTTTATGTTCAGAAAAAAAAAATTAGTTCTTATTTGCCAACCTATTCTTCATTTTTCAGCAAACACATGTTTTTAAAAATGGTTTTCCCGCCCATTTCCAGTCTTATGGGCTTAATTATTGTCTAATTAGTATTAATGAATAGCTCTCAAAATAAAGTGTATTGCCCAATATACTGCAAAATTCTAAAATATGTGAAACAAGAATATTTTATACTTTAATGTTGAGGTTGGAAACTGAATTGGGGTGCTCTCAATCAAAATAAAATGCCACGTGCTGTTATTTGAGTTACAATACAGACGTTTACACCTCCGCATATTTGAGATTTTTTGTCCATAACTCTTAAAAGTGCAAAGATTGCATTGTAGCAGGTAAGGGCTCTCAGGAGCTGGGCCATCAAGTGGATTTTATATTGCCGGTTATACTATTACAAAAAGAAGAAGTAGAAGAATGTTGAGATTCTTGCGACGATTTTGATATACTTGATTTATCAAAATGACTGACTGATTCATCAGCGCACAGTGAAGGCGACATTTGGGGACAAGATTTATGGCATGCTGAAAGCTTCCAATAAGAAAGAGCTTTGTAAAATTTGGGGACAAAACTGTTGCTTGAAACTTATTAGTTCCTTATCCGATCGAGTTTAAATTCTACTTATTCTACTTATTGTCCCAATCAATTTCAAGTAAAGTACATTAAAATCCTAGTAATATCTGATTTGAATTTTTTTTAATGTCGGATGCCAAATGGCAATAAATGGGTTCAAAAATGAATGGGACAAAATCGAATTCTTACCCGATCGACTTAAAATTCAATTTTATAGCTTAACAATAAAATTTATGCACTTGCTAGAAAATGGTGACCAAAGAAAATCAGTTCTCCAAAGTTGGAAAATAAGAGTAAAACTGTTAAAAACATTTTTGTTCATTATTTCCAGAGGAGGCTCACAAACTATTATTAAACTATTATTAACAGAGCTTTGAAATTCACCGCCCGAGACCGTAAATATGACGGGTGAAATATTAATATATTAAAAACAATGTACTTTTTTTGTTATTTTATATATTTTTATATACCTATATATTTTTTGTTAAAAGTTATTCTACTCTCGGAAGAAATTAGCTGAAATCTGTAGAGTAAAATTTTTTCGAATTGCACAATGCTTTGTAAAACTATTTCCAAACAAATAATACTTGACTGATTGTTAAAATGCCAGATGGAGTCTACAACATAGAATCCACGAAGATTTTATTGAATCTATTCAGAAACAATGTCCTATCTTTGAACGGCATGATATAGAGTGGGTTTGAACTGAAAAGCGTTTGCTCATAGATCTTCCTTCTTTAACTAAACGTAGAAATCCTTGGTGTTATTTTTCTAAATTGATTATCAGTAATATTAATTCCGAGATAGTTCTCGTCTTAGCTTTCATGTTCTTTATAACTAAAGATTATTATATGTTACACCTCCTTTATTGCACACCTGATTCCGAGAATTCTGTACAAATTATAATAAATTTTATAACCTAATCTCGACAAATCTCTTATTGTCTCCCACTTAAAATATTTACTTTTAAACTATCTCCTAAAAAATCCCAACAATTAATGGTTGTGGTCACTGCTTCTCTAGTAAAACTTTTTAGCTTGGAGTTTTTTCCTCTTGGACAACCCAACCATTGATTTTTGGTTTGGAGTTTCTCCGAGCGTCATTTTCCATTTTACTCTAAATTTTATCTTTAATTCTCTTTTTTCTTCATTTTCCTCCTTTCGTCAGTTTTCTTTTACAGACCATTTAATTCTTGGTCTGATTGGGGTTTCAGCTTTCAACAATCTGAGCAACAAATAATGACCCCAGAAGACTTAAATCTGAAACCTTAACTAAAATGCAATTTTGATAATTATACTGTATTGATATTTGTTGCTATTGTCGACTTAGTCGACTTGAAATAAATAAAATTAGTAAAAAAAAACACTATCTTCGACTCCTATTGTAATTTTCTCATGAAATGGGTAATATTTTGAAGGAGGCATACAACCTTATAAAGATATATATACATATATATATGATATATTGTTCGTTTATATGTCGGCATCTAATATGTCAGGATATGATTACATTACGTAGTCTATTAAGGTCTGGCTCTAGATGTTACGTAAATTTATACGCAGGAATAGAAAATATTGATAATGTTAAACTGTAAGAAGTAATTAATTGAAGATTGGTGATCATATGTGTATTATTTCGATATCAGGTTGGATTTCTTGTGAACGATGCATTTGCAAATGGACTATGAATTTAAATAAATTTATAGTTTTGACTAAGTGGATAATTTTTCTCACATTACTGGGATAATAACGAAAAGGCGTGCTGAACGGATGTGATTAATCCGGCACGAACTCACCCTGCAAGAGATAAGCATACTAATGAAGTAAAGGGTTGAGTAACGCGACATCAATATAATATAAATGACAATTCCCAAAGGTGGAATTAAAGAGACATACGTTTCAGATAAATATTTCTTAGTTACTCTAGCTTCTCACCGATAAAAAAATTAGTACGTCGTATGATACACTGGTATGCATAGCTAAATTATATGTTTCTACCGATATCCTTCGCGTTGACAACAACAAGCAAAGTGAACAATTTCAGTCGACACAGGCGTTTAAATCTCTATTTAGTGCACCTCATTGGAAAAACTCCTGTAACGCTACAAACGAGGGGGTTGCTATTACTGTTCGCCCTTATTCCTTATCGTGTTCCTTCTTACCTTAAATTCTGATGATGCTGCCGCTGTTACTGATGCTTCACGTCACCAACACACACAGTCTATGGGTCGGCGGGTCGGTGGGCTGGTGGGTCTATCGATCGCACATAAACCCACTCCCCAATCGAAATCAACCGCCTGCTGTTGCCAGCGAAGTAGAATGAACAGTCGTTTCGACACGTGTCGCTGACAAACTGCTTAAACACGCCGTTGATGAATTCAAATAGAGTTGTGCGACGCGCATGGCCTGCGTTGCCACGGGCTGCCAGAGATTGCCATGAGTTGGCGCGGGTTGCCATCTCGTCCTCGACAAATTACACACTTTGCGGCATTTTGCGCTTTTAACAATTTTATTGTTATCGATCGATGGTCGCCTGGCTGCCAATTATCAAGTGCTAGAGCAGACAAGCAGCAATTGTGCAAATCAGACAAATCGGCATTCTAATTTACAGTCCGGGGTACGAGTGCCTACTACCTGGGTAATGCTAGACTTGAAGAAATTCTACAGACAGACACTGCGACTCGATTGAGAGTGAGAATGACAATGAGTGAGCATCAGAATCAGCACCGCCAATAAGACCCAACTAATTTCCATATCGAGCACACAAAATGTGTTTAATTATATGGACGGCTGGCTATGATAATCATATACTTAAAAATATTTGTTTTTGCACAATAAATGACTAAATAAACATATACATACACGCAAATATAATAGTCTGACAACATGGACAACATGTAAAAAGGGATTAGTAGGTGGTCACCAAAGCTAAGCTGAAGGTGTACACGAAATTAAGGATTAAACGAGTTCTTTTGATTTCATGTGTACTCGTAATTATGCTTGGTCCAGCTTTTTTATGCAACGATTTTTTATACACTAGCAAATTGTACTATAATTATTAGTATTGTATTTGTCATGCAATGTGTAATGCATTGAATGTAATGAATGTAATATATTAACTATGTATATTATTACTAGCCAGTATTACCCGGCGTTGCCCGGGTCATTTCCCGGCACTGAATATATCAAAATCACTATTATTTTTTGAGAAATAGTTTTGCGAAGAAGATTAAGGCAATTCTAGAAAATTATAATTCCAAAGATTTCAGATATTTTCCGCCACTGACTAAAATAACTTTTATGTTATATCTCTTGAAAAATATTATCAGACTTGAAATAATATTTTTGAAAAAAGTGGAAGATGCATATTTTATATTATAATGTAGATCTTTAGAATGTTAAAGGTTAAAGAACCCCCCATTTGGTTGCCTTGAGGGCGTATTTTCTAAACACATCAGAATCATTTATTTTTCAGATTTTAATTTAACTTAGTTTGAAGTTTATCGGGAAAGAATTTGAACTTGCTCCACTTTGACTCCCAATTTATGACCTCTCGAGATATGTATTTCGGCATATATGCTGCCGGCAGCAAAAAGAAGGCTACCAAATTTCATTAACCTAGCACAAAAACTGAGAGACTAGTTTGCATATAAACAGACGGAAAGAAGGGCAGACTGACATGGCATGCTATAATAACAATAATATATATAGCTTATGTGGTCGGAGATGGCTCCTTCAATGTATTACACATTTTTGGACAAAGGATATAACAAAATAAAAAGTGCAATTAAAAATCAAAACCAGAAAGATTTCAAACTAGTAAGTTTTGTAGAGAAGCAGTCAAGACAACAATCAATGGTTGTGGTCTTCCCGGTGGGAAAGAGCAAAAGTTCTGTCGAGATTAAGTTATAAAATTTATTATAATTTGTAAACAATACGCGGTGCAATAAAGAAGGTGTAACATATAGTAATCTTTAGTTAGTCTATAAGGAACATGAAAGGATTATCTCGGAATTAATATTACTGAGAATCAATTTAGAAAAATGAAGAAAAATAACACCAAGGATTTCTACGTTTAGTTAAAGAAGGAAGATCTGAATAGATTCAACACAATCTTCGTAGATTCTATTTAGACTGTAAACATATAAACAATACTCTAGGGCGTGTAATTAGTAACTACTTGCCCGGGTCAACATCAGAAATAAATTTTGCTGTTCCATTACTGTTATTTGATCTGGGATTATCAAAATCAGTCAAGGTTTTTTTTATGGAAATAGTTTCAAAAAAAATTATAACTCTACAGATTTTTAGCTAATGTTCTCCCGAGAATAACTTTTATATTATATTTACTCCAAAAAAAGTACTTTGTTTTTAATACTATTACTTCACCCGTCATATTTCCGAGGCCGTCCTCGGGCGATGAATTTCAAAACTCTGTGAATAGTTTGCTTAATAATAGCTCTGGAAATAATGAACGAAAATGAACAGTTTTACACTTATTTTCCCACTTTGGAGAACTGATTTTCATTGGTCAGATTGGTCAAATAAGTGAAACACATATTTTGATTTTTTTTTGTAAGCTCTGAAAATGAATTTAGGAAAGAATTTGAATATGCTTCATTCATCACCTCCATTTTCTTAGCTTGAGTCAGCTTTTTCAAAAATGGGAAACATATATCTAAGATTTTAATTTAATATTTTAATATTTTAAATTTGAGTGTGGAGATTTCATTTTCGAACGTATAACCGTCTGTAGAGAAGAGAGAAAAATTGAGTGAAAAAATTTGCAAAAAGATCAACACTAACTAAATCATTCATTATTAAGAGAAATTGAAGGAGGCATAGGTGTATTTTTTCTCTAAGATTAACAAGTTTGAAGACAAAATCCTTAAGTTAATGCATAAACTGATTTTTGATCAAGATACTTATTATAGCACTGCGAATTAAGAAGAAGTAATTTTGATTTAGCAATAGAATATTTTGAAAAGTCAAGAGTGAACCCGGACAATTTAGGAGAAAACCAGGAAAGCTTACAAGAAGAACACGATTCGGAATATAGACAGCATACATAAAAAAATGAATTTGACGCAGAAAAGAGTAACATTAAATATTATTAAGATTAAATATTGCCATTGCGAAAACAAATGTGAGGTTTAGTTGAAATTTATTTTAAAAGTAGTATAATTGATATAGAAATTTCAATAGATGGATAAAATAAATCTTTAGGAATTACCAATGGGCAAGTTCTTGACACAGCGGTATTTGTGTAATCATTGACAAAAATAAATTCAAGCATTATTATAGAATGAAAGAAAGATCAAGAAGGAAATCTAAAGTCATGTTCTGCAGAAGGCATAAGATAATTAGAGTTGCTAAAAAGAGACCAAAGATTATTAGCTGTCTATGAAGAGGTCAAAGGGATAAAAGAGCACGAACTAAATATAGAACTTGATAGAAAGATACTTTAACGGCAACTACTTCAGCATTAAGAGACGGAAAAAATAATAGATTCGGACCAATTAGCTGCAATGCGTAGAGTTACTCTACCTTCTATGTATTAAGAATTTAAAATTTAAGTATTTATATTCTGTTAATTTATATGTATTACATTAGAGAAAGGATCTGGTTTTTGGAGCAAATTCTAATCTCAACTGATCAACATAAAATTAAGTTTCAACGATGAAATATAAACTAGTAAGGAAAGGCTAACTTCAGCGCGCCTTAAATTACATACTCTTATAAATTGTAAATTTTGTAAAGATACGTTGAAAATCAATAAAGTTTTCCATACAACAACTTTTGAACCGATTGTTCCTATGGGGGCATATGTTAGAGTTGTCCGATCCGGCCGCTTCCGACATATGTGATGCCTGCAACAAAAAGAAGGCGCCATACAAAATTTCAATCACCTAGCTCTAAAACTGCGAGACTAGTTTGCATATCAAGGTATATTGATCAAATTTAAAAATTATATGTACAAGTATAATCTTTAAACGTATACAAAAAATCCTTAAGATCTAACCAATATATCATATAATTTTGTAAGGCTATGTAATATTTGGTGAGCCGAAGATAGCCTTTCGGTACTATTTTCTTTTTATTGATGTTTGAAAATGAAATAGAACACAATTATATAAATCACTCACTCAGAAGAAAGAGTTTTTTATGTATATATGTAGTAAATATAAAGAGCCATAAATATAATGTGAGTGAATATATTCAATAAGTAGATAACGATTGCATCTGTTTGGATATGAGAGACTCATGTGGATCATTCATTGTTTTCAGTGACCTTGGAACAAATCATATAAACAAACATACAAATTATTCTCTAATTCTTACAAAATTACTGCTTTTAAAAGTCCACATTCCTTCGCTTTAATTTGGACGGAATTATTCACTTGTCATATCAGTAGGAAAATTAACATTTTATAAGCAACCAAGTTCACGGAGGTAGCCAGGTAGGCAAGCGTTGTCACTCTCCAATCCCGCCCTTTTACAAAACAAGAAAGCAACAGCGGAAAATGAATTTCATGCAAGATGCGAGAATCAGCATATAATGCATCATTTCATTTAATTTTTTTCTACAATGGTACGCTTGCAATGGATCGGTTCGTCATGTTTCAGCTCAGCTCAGCACACCCCTAAGTAGGGTCTGGCTATCCCAACATTTAGTCTTACATACAGGGTAGTCTTACCCTGACTCGTATCTGTTTCCATATCTGTGTCTTACCCATACATACGTGTGTACACATACACATTTTCCTATCGAGTATGCAGTGTAACTACTTTGACCTCTTTTGATATTATAAAACCTATTGTCTGTCGGCATCGGCTGTGGTTTTTCGGCCTACGTTTTTTTGTTATCAAAGCTAAATTATTTCTCTTTCAGTCGCATTCTGTCTTTACCGCTTTGGTTTATTACCTTTTATTCTCTTCTTTCTTATAAGTCTGCGAATGACGTTGATTGCAACTGCGGCCGAGTTTGTGGCTTATGTCTTCGCCCAGGTCAGGAGAGAGAGCCGCGATGGGGTCAGAGTTGTAATCAGGATAGGGATCGGGATTAGAATGGCTCTTATTTGGCATATTACCTTTTGTTCTTTCTCTTTTCAAAACACAATGAAAAGAATAGAGAATGTTGTATACAAATTCATATCTATCCGCACCTCGGTATCCTCAACGATTTGTTGACAGAGCTAATCAATAGACCAGCCTACTATAACTCCCATGCTCCTCCCTTACTCGTGCCGGGACACACGCCCGCCGGCCGACTTTTAGCTTTCAGCCCGGTAACAGAGTTTTGATTTAGGTCCGACGTTTCCACAAAATACACTAATGTATATATTTGTTTATCATTATTATAAATATGTTCTGTGGCCATCCAAACTACAATGAAAGCACGAAGAATGAGTAGTAAGGTACGTAAATTAGTAATTGGTTTCATATTGGAATTAAATATTGAATTAATGTACTTTATAATATTTTACTCGTCTCAATGTTGTCTCCATGAGTGTATCTCTACGAAAACCCCAAACGGCAATGCATACGAAGACAAAATTTAAACGCAAGATCCATATTACCTAGAAATTTTCCACAATAATCGAATTTTTCAAAACTCGAAAAACGGAAAAACAGTTGTATTTCGATGGAGTTCAAATTTAGTATTTTCCTGACAGTCTAACATGCGTAGACATATATTTTCCCTTCCCAAGATCGAAAATGCAGGATCAATGTTGCTTGTTGGAAATTCTAAATTTTAACAAGCAAAATTTGTAATTTAAAATTGAATACGGAAAACTCATGTCTTTTACCACTTGACTTTGAGCTAATTTTCAAAACTTACAAATTTTTTATGTACCAATTTAAAATAACATACATCAGATTTCTTTTATTTACATAAAAAATAATTTAAAAAAAAAAGTTAGTTTTCAAACGCGTCCCCAAAGACGGAAGTTTCCAAGCTAGTAAGACCAGAAAAGTTATAGACGTCTCATATTTTTCGTTCTAAAAATAAGAATGATTTTAGCTTTACAGTTTTAAAAATTAAAAGTGTGATTTTTTAGCGAAACATGTTCAATTTAGGGGCGGCCATGGGCTCATCAAGTGGGTGAGATGTATGTTCCGATTTTCGAAATTTTAATTTTAGTTTTACAGAAATGTTGTTTTAATTTCATTTATTTCTTGCGGTTGGGATAAAACTGTAATATCGGAGAATTATTTATAAATTTTAAATTTATTGGAAATTTATAGTTTTTATATTATATTTACACTATGAATGATTGCCAAATATTATATTGCGTAAATACCATAATTTATTATTATTTAATACGTCTTTAAACTAATTTATATACGTATTATACATAAATGTAAATAAGTATAAGTATGTTTAAAGATTGAATGTAGAGAGTCGTAAGACTTTATGGAAGGGTGTACTGGATGAAACAAATTAACATTTTTCACACATTCCAGAAAAATCTGATTCGTCACCTCCACAATGCTGCATGAAATTTTAGCCACAGTCGTAGACCGTGCCTGGAATTTGTCGCTTTGAAGAAGCCCTCGACTCTTTTGCTGGTTCGATGCTGGCATCCTGCACCCAGTATTGGTGAGTGAGTGTGGGAGTCGGAGTGGCAATGGTTGTAGGTGTGGGTATGCGACCGTTGATGCGTATGACTTCAAAAATCCCAAAAACGTGTCGGGCAGCATGTTGAAATTGACGTTCTCTTGGTTTATGCAGCAGTATGCGTTAGAGTGAGTATTGAAAATGCTATCCAGACGTAAGACTGGCGCAAGCTCATCTAAGGGTTGGGTCTGTAGTTATGTCTGTGGCCAAGGGTGGGGTTTTGAGTTTGGGGATGAGTATTGAGCTGCGTTTGGCTTGTGGGTTGTGGGCTATGGGCGCTTCTGCAATCATTTCATTTTGGGGTAGAAACCGCTTGTGATATGGCACAATTTTAAGATTTCAGTCCTATTTATTTTATTTCAAAATTTTTTTTTTTTTTTAATAGCAAATTAAAATTTTAGTTTTTGGAAACATAAGTACATATCAACATAATATATATGTAAACTACACATATTATTAAAAATAATAATAATAATTAGTATTTGTGACTAGGGCAAGGAACTAGGAAATAAAATGTGGACATAAATAAAAACATGTAATATCGATATTATATTGATAATATAAGGCGAATCGCTTAGCTCATTATATTTATATACTTTGTATTCATAACTTAATTATTTTACTAATATAGAAACAATCGTTTGAAAAGACATGTTGCAGAAGTTGGAGTCTCAGTATTTATTCATAAATCATTCATACAAGTATATTATATTATTATATACCTATTATTCAAGGTTCGTAATCTGCAGCCAAGTTCGTAAGAAAAGCGCGAAACTGTGAAATTTCACTTTATGATATTCTACTTAAATTCATTTGCAGTTTATCAGAAAATTTGCCCTTTTTTAATTGGCCTAAAACTTTTTAAGACTAATATTTATATGATATTAAATATATGTAATTTGATAAAAATATATATGTTAAAATGAATATATTGACTATTTCATTTCCTATTAATAATAGTTTTAAATATATTAATTACAAAATAACAAGTTCTTTTTATTGTATTCAGAATGCTAATAAAAGGTCTATATATAAATTTAAATATCTAGTAATATTAAAGAGTTGCGTTTTTTGTGAGTTTACTATTTTTAAAGCCCTTTGTTAATCATAATTATGCGATTCACCGCTCTACAGTTGGCTTAGTCGTTCGGTTCCTCGTAGTGAACAAAGTAAATGTAAATGGTAAATGGTAAGTGGTATAGGCGTATGTGTGCACTTCTGTATGTGTGTGTCTGTGAGTGCTTCAAAAATTGACATAAATATATTTACAATCATACGGAGACATGTGTAAGTATACATATAGCGCCATAAACCAAAAGCCAACAAAACTCTTGTAAAACGTCCGAGTCAAGAGTACTTGACTACTAAATACCGTGTAATATAAAAAAGTGAAAATAATCGGTGTTTATTTTCAATTAATGAGTTAATTTTATTACTCAGTTACGAGTATTTATAGACAAAATAACTGTACGAAATTTGTCGGCATCTTTATATTAGGTCTAATATTTGAGATTGGCCATCGAGAGAGATCTCAGCCTCGTTCTGGCCGGTGATGAGATAAGCTTTGGCAGAAGCCTATACGATACATCCAATACCCCTATGATGCCTAAAGAGAATACTGAAGAGAATAACTGAAATATATAGAGATCAATCCAAATTAAAAAGACATCCTTTTCCTTGGTTATAGTCAAAAAAGAAAAAAATGAAGCGCTTGGCAAACAGACGTTTATCGCAGACATGAATGGAATACAATTAGATCTATACAAGATGGTACAACTTTAATTTTAAGAAGAGTATGCCCTTTTGAGGTGACTAGAATATAGAAAACTCAACTTTATACAATTTTAAAAAAATATATATATGCTCATACGATCATACTTTTGTATATACGTACATATATATGTATATGCTACATACATAGGATACATACTCATACTCGTATATACACATGAGATACCACAGGAACCCGCCACCGTTCTATAGTCGTATTTGTAGAATATGAAATACATATGTATATATATGTATGTACAGCTTTCGCTTTGGCTTGGTTCTTATTAAAGTTGCTCGCGTTTTCTGCATTATAAATGGCTGCGAGAACTGAGAGCTGGGATGATTCTGCGTCCTGCGTTCGTATACGATTACAAGTTACGGTATAGCGTCCATCAGATTACGGTATGTACAGCTGTCTCTTTTATGCGGCATTCATTTTACTATTGCCGTTTCGCTTGATGATAGAACCAGTGTCAGTGGCGCCATCTCGCTTTCACCTGGGCAAACATTTACTCAAAATGGCCGCTTGGCCGCATTTGCTATTGCCTCTGATATGCTACCCGCTACCCAGTCTGGGCTGGTCTGGTCTTTCGCTTGAGAGCTCATTATCGTTTCGCTTGGCTAACCAGTTAGTCGTCAAGAATTTCGTTCAGGGCACTCTAATACCGCCGCCGCAAGTTTGATTATTTTGCATTTTATAGCAAGCAAATTGTTAGATAAGTTACGGGCTCGCAATCCGTGGCGTTGCCGCCGGGTCGCTGGCTGCCTACGGCAGATCGGGACCAATTTACATTTTTATTAAATTCGTGATTAATCAATAAAGATATGTGAAAAAACAAAACACAAACGCAACCTAAACGAATCTAACTGCTACAGCAAAAATCAATTGGCGAAACCTAGTACAAAAACAAATTAAAAAAACAGTACAATTACCAAAAATTTTAATTTTTTAAAAATATTAAAGCAACGGATAGCGATAACGATAGTAATAATAAGCCCGCCGAATCAATGATTTGAATTAAAAATGTAAAGTAATGTAGTGTAGTGTAGAAGTCAAGTGGAACAAGCCAACACGCGTACAAAAGTAATAACAAAAAACAACGAAATTAACTAAGAAAAGTAGATATGAAGCAGCCGAAATCTAAATTTATGCAAAAGTGAATAAATTATGGTCAATTGTTTAGTATATTCTTCAACCATTTAGCAAATAAAATTCAGAAATAATAAAAGTACTGAATTGACCGTTTTGGTAACATAATCAGGTTCGACCGAGAATACTGTTTCCATAATAATTGCGTACAATGATGCTAACAACGGAACACATCATGCACGGGCATCCCCACTCGGGAGTGGGAGTAGGGGTGGGCCAAAGTGCATTATTCGGTTGTTCGACAGCGGGCCACAGCGGAATTAACCAACTTGGCGGCGTTTATGTAAACGGTAGACCCCTGCCCGATTCCACGCGCCAGAAAATAGTCGAGTTGGCCCACTCCGGAGCCCGCCCTTGTGATATTTCCCGAATACTTCAAGTTTCCAACGGCTGCGTTAGCAAAATTCTTGGCAGGTGAGACAAGTTTTTGGTTATATCTACCAGAGGAGATTGATAAAATTGATTTAAAATCAAAAAAGATAGAACAATTATGTAACACAGCTTATGAGAATTTACAATTTAATGCAACGAACATTTCATTATCCGTGGACATTAATAGTTTTTAATCGCACATGCCTTTTTCAAACTGATTATTTTTATTATTATTTTTCCCTATGATAGAGAAAAGTAAACATTTATATACATATATGATATATAGCGATCAAACAATTTTTAATTGATACGAGAACACACACAATCACAGAAATATCCAAGAACTAGTAAGGAATAATATAAAATTTATTTTGGTCACGGGCTGGAAATAGATGACAATTTTTAGGATTATTATTTTATAAATTTCTTAAACTATTTTGCAAAACTATTTCCTAACAAATATTTTTCATATATCCATGGAGGAAAAATGTAATCCAATATATTAAAAATTACTTCTAATATTGACTTCCTAGGCAACGCTGCTATCTAAAATATACGATATCAACTTTTTTTGAAAATCGTTCTATATTTAAATCTAAACTAGTGAAGATACGCTATATTCGGAGACGCCGGAGATTACATAACCTTGCAGAGCTTTATGACACAGTAATCAGATCTTAATGATTTTAGGTGTGCGTTTTGAAATCAAACTTACGTTTAACTTGTAAATTTAGTTAAGATAAGATTGTTCCTATATGGGCTATATGACATAGTGTTTCGATCTTAATAATTTTTAATATACTTTTAGAAATTACACTTTTACATATAACTAGTAAATTTTATCAAGATACGTTGAAAATCAGATAAGTTGTCCGTACAACAACTTTTGTACCGATTGTTCCTATGGGAGCTATATGATATAGTGGTTTGATCCGGCCAGACTAGTTTGCATATAAACAGACGGACATGGCTATATCAACTCGTCTTGTCGTCCTAATCAATAATATATATACTTTATGGTGTCGGAGATGGCTCCTTAAATGCATTACACATTTCGTTACAAAGTTATAATACCTTCTGCAAAAGTATAAAAAGGGGGTGCATTTTGCAAAACGTTTGACCGCAAGCAAATGTTAAATTTTTTTAAGAGTATTTGATAATAAATTGCTTTACAAGTTAAAACCACTGTTAAGGTTTTAATATCCCACCTGACGCAATTTAGCCTATTATAACTGGCATAGTAATTTCAATATATATTTAGATGTATATTATATTTTTAATTCACTTATTTTGAGTAGTTCTCTGAGAAGTATATGAAATAGTATTTTAAATTAAATGTTTTCAGTTATTTGTTATTTTTGTTTGTTGTGGCCCGGTTCCGTACATATAAAGGCAATCTACGGCGCACAGAAGATTATATACACTTTCAAACTAGTTTCTTTATGTGGCACTTATATAATATACGGATAATTTTGATCATTTTAATTGGGTGTGTTTAAAAAACAAACTTTTTCTAACGTGCAAATTTCATTAAATTTTCTACACAACAGCTATGGGACCTATATGATATAGTAGACGGATCTTGATTATTTTAAGTGAGTGCTCATAAAACATATTCGTTCATCTATTTTGTCTATTTCCATAAAATACTTTAAAACAAACAAAAAAGTTATCCATAGAACGATTTTTAAATTGATTGGAGCTATATAGTGTAGTAAGTAGTCTGATCTTAATAATTTATTGCTGAAAATGTGACTACTTAGGTTCGGGTAATATGATTGTATAAGCTGTTGCAATAATTGTTCTTAATAGGTTTTTACATTTATAAAGGAAACAGATCACAGACAACGCTTTGATAAGCAAGGGGGCGCTATTCTCCACAAGAATAATTTCTGATATTACAAGATAATAAAGATTATATAAAAATATTCGTCCTTCTTGTTTCTTATAATATAGTGATTCAATCTTAATAATTCAAGATATCTTGGAACACAAAAAGTTTTCAATACCCATGTCGAAGATACAATTCAAGGTCGAAATTTTCTGACTAATTGTTCCACTGCCTGCAAAAAAAGGAAGGCTCCATATTGTCATTCACCTCCCTGAAAACTGAAATATAATAATGATTATTAATTGCATTTATATTAAATCCCAAATAAAATTTGAAAAACATAAAATTCATAATAATTTATTTTTTCGCTATAAATATATTTCTTTTTGTAGATATTACGAAACTGGATCAATAAAGCCTCGAGCGATAGGTGGTTCAAAACCACGAGTAGCTACAACACCTGTCGTACAAAAAATTGCCGATTATAAAAGAGAATGCCCAAGCATATTTGCTTGGGAAATTCGGGATCGACTGCTTTCGGAGCAAGTATGCAATAGTGATAATATTCCAAGTGTAAGTCATCTAATTATAAATGTATTGTGCTTATATTATACTAACTCACGTTAGAGTATTCCGAGAAATTGATACACAGTCTTTATTCAATTTTTATATTGTTATTTGAAAATGAACTTGAAGCTAATCGTAGAAGCACCAAAAAAGTCTCATATAACGATGTTTTCTCACTTATTCACAAATTTCAACGTCGTACGTATTACTGTTTGGCTCTGCGATGATGAATCAGTTAGTCAGTCAGCAACCAAAAAAGTTATTTATATAGAGATTAGTATGTAGTACTCGGAGTAGAGATTATAGCGCTGATTTTTTTTAATTCTTTTTAAATTTTCATTTTATTTTTAAAAAGTTTGCCATTTATTAGTTTTTAATGATTTACTGTGTGGACAGACGAGGGCAAAACAAATTTTGATCAACAAAGACTGATCTGGGTATGGAATACGGTAGCTTGACTTGTGTCCTTGATAACGACACGTTCATACAGACTGGCAGATGGGCGGGCGGATGGCAAGGTTAAATACCAAAAATCTGAAAAGTCAAAAGGATTGCTTATCAAAAAACTTTGCTGCGTATTATTAAAGTGGTATCACCTAGGCGACTACTTTCAGAGAGTGTTTTTTTCGTGGTTTCAAAAAATTAAAAAAAAATAAAATATAATTCAAGTTGGGACTTTGAAAATAATAGCAATACCACACCCTTGAATTTAGTTTTGGTACACTCCAATTTCAAAAGAAGAATCTACTATCAAGATTGCAGTAAAGTACAAGCCAATGTCGTATAGAAGACCTTGTGTCGGCATTCACAATGGATTAAGTAATTTCAAAACAATGCCTACCCATTTTTAAAATGGATTAAAATTTAGATACACTTCTATGCTTCTCATACGGAGCAGATACTTCCATTATTCGATCAGGTAAACAAATGCATCTAGTTCACCTAATCCCACTCAGTACACAGTGTTAGTTCAGTGGTCGGCGTTTTTTCTTTAAGTCTGAAATATACAATAACTCAAAGAAACGGCAAAGGCCATAATGTTCAAAATATACAAAAAAAAGAAAGAATCGGCGTACCGAAGTTTGCCAAACCCTTGCAAATTGCTTCCAGAGCAGGTAATAAATATATCCGAGTTTATGCGAGTTTGGTTAAATTATTTTCAAAAATAAACATAGTTATTAGACTAAATAAGTCCACATGCCAATTTACCAAAGGCAAAACTGAAAAACAAATTTTTAAAGAAACACAAAGTTTGATGGTTCTTGATCTATAATATTCACACTTTGTGAGGTCGGAAATGCTAATACTCTCTCCAAAACATTATATTTTCCCTCATACAGGCTTAAATACCCTATTTTCCACCTTGAAGCAGACTTAAAAAAAAAAAAGAAACTTTAAACAAGAGACGTGTTTACCTTCGGGAATGAAAACTTTAGTCGTAGCATACATCTTGTGTCCGAATATTATTTTCGTATGTGTATTATCGTTTAGGCTTGATGAAGCCTTGATGAATACAAACCTTACAAACCTTTCGTTCCTAGGCTTGCTATTTAGTAACTCGTAGTTTTCATTTGTTTCTCCCTTTATAAATAAGGAAACTAGCAAAAGTTTTTCAACTACCTCCGACTCTCGTCATATTTTTTGATATCACTCTCCACTGCAGTCGTGAAGATTTATTATGTGCCAACATAATGAAATTTGAATTAACGAAAAATGAGCGATGTGTATCGTGGTAAAATATTAAACCGTGCTAAAAAACATTGGGAAAGACAGCAAAAAGTATGTACTTGGGTTTAAAAATGAGCAAGGGATGCAATATATACAACATTCTTACTTATATATATATATATATATATACATAAGGAAAATTCAACATAAAAGACACCCTAATTTGCGACGGATATATTAGAATTCAAGCACACATATTAAAGTCTATATACGTTCATATGTGTGGAAGGTACGAAATTTTGTACTCGATTGCCAGATATAACGAAAGCTTCAATGGAATTAGTGGTCGATAAAATAAATGTTTAACGTCATATGTTGCATGACTTGTCTCCCGAAGGCATTCAGATTAAAGTCTTGCTTGTGGCTATAGTAAATAAATTGTGTATACATGCTGCATACAAGTGTATGTACATAAATGTACACTCGAAAAAAATCCGTTTTAAATGTTATCAAGTTTAATAATAATAATAATCACTATTATTATTTAAATTACACGTATTCGTTCTTTTAATAGTAGATCCCTTAGATATATTAGCAAAAAGTCATTTATACTCAAAGAAGAAAAAAGTAGTTATATTCTTTTCTATAAGTTTAACGATGTTTTGTAATAAATTGAAAAAATGTTGAACTTGGTTCAAAATAATTATTTTTGTTTAGTATTGACGGATTTTGAGTTGATCATTTTTTAATTTAAGCTACTTTGAGTTACTTTCTGTATTCAAAATCTATGTGTAAAATATCCTTTTTGTTATATCTGTCGAAGAATAAAATTTTAATACTAATACTTCTCCTGTAACCCACAATTATCTAAATTTTAAGATTAAGCTCTGGAACTGAATTCGAAGTCGTTGGGCTAAATATTAAAATTTGCCCCATTTATCTTTATCAATTTTAAAATAATGTTTTTTGAAAAAAATGTATATTTTATATATATATATGTAGATCTTTGAAACGCAGGTTAAAGTCAATTGAATAAAATTGAGTTTTGAGTTTGACGTCGATTGTGTTTTCTCCATACATCATTTGACCTCTATTTCCCCACGTTGAGAGCCGGATTTCCCAAAAGTATGAAACACGTATATTTTAGATTTTAATTTGGAGCTCTGAACCCGGATTTTAAGTTAATCATGCAATCAGGAATAATTAAATCACATTTCTTTACATGAAAAGATTTGAGGCTTATTTCCTCACATAGGGGGCAAAAAATCGGGTAAAATTGGCATATAAAGGTTTTCCCCTTTTTCTCCTACTTAAAGGTCTAATTTTTGCCAATATTCTTCCTTAGAGGAAACTTTCAGTATGCCAAAAAGCTTGTGTCCAAACTTATCCTCGTATGTACTACCGTTTAGGCTGTGCGATGATGAATCAGTAAGGAAACAGAGTTATATATAGATGTCTTATCTAGTAGAACTTGCTTAAATGAAAAATGTCCATATTTTATTTGTTCATTCTTCAGAATGCATGAATAAAGACTACAATTAATGACTAAATTGCTTGACTATGGTACCATATTACGAGTAGGCATTGACTTATATATGTATCAATATATATATATATATATATATATATATATATTAGCACTAATTACCTGGGTTACGTTTCCCGTCCCTGAATTTTTCAAAATCACACAACTTTTATTTTCTGTCAAATAGTTTGAGATAATTCGCGAAAATAATAAGCTTTCAGATTTCAGTTATTTTCCGGCCGTGACCAGAATAAGTTTTATGCATATATTCTCCCGTCATATAAATTCAAGTCTGTGAAGAGATTGCTTGATAATTATTTGTGAGTACCTCTGAAAATAATGTTGAAAAAATGGTTTTAATAGTTTCAGATCCACTTTCCATACTTGGAGAATGGATTTTTTGCGATCACGTTGGGGTAATGATTAAACTTTGTTTACTTTGTCAAGAAATGTGACATATATTGAAGGCGCCATCTCCGGTCCCATAAAGTATATTTATTATTGATCAAGGCGACGTATGTTTATAAGTTTTTGTGCTTGGTGAATGAAATTTGGTGTAAAGCCTTCTTTTTGCTGTAGGTAGCACATATATCAGAACCGGCCGGATCGGACAACTATATTATATAGCTCCTATTGGAGCAATCGGATCAAAACTTGTTCGAAATGTTGTGAAGAGCATCCTTACTATTTTTCAATGCAACTGTATATATATATATATATATAGATATATACGTATAAGTAAACTTAATTAACCAAATTAACCAATATTGGCCGCTTTTCGGAATACCAAATTACAAATTTCGTATGTATTTTAAATGTATTTAATTTTTTATGTAGATATTTGTAAACTAGTTATATAGAGTTAGATAAAATAAATTACATTTTAAAACAATATTTTGCGAACCTTTCTGTACTGTACTTACATACTTTTTCTGAGTGTATATACATATATACAAGTAAATAAGTATGTATGTGGGAGAAACGTTTGAAATTGTGGTTTAACGCTATCCTTGCCGTTAACAAGAACATGGAAAACACCACTTTTGACCTTAAGTGTTGCCACGTGTCTTGCAATGGACTTGATATTTCCTCGGATTGGGATGCTCATGCTCCTCCTTGAGTTTGATGTTCACTGTTACGATTATAATGAATTGCTGCCCGTTTTATATTTTTTACTTTAGCATAAAACATCAAAGAAGATCAAAGGCTTCCAATGCCAATTTGAATCTGAGTCATATGACACCATATGGGGGCTGTGGTAATAAGACATCTTAATTGTCTAAGTACATATTTATGCAAAGCATTCCCACACAAGGTTTTAAATCTACTGTTAAACTTAAAAACAATTAATAAGAATGTCCTACTCCTACCAGAACCAGAACTTTCTTAAACGGCATGTTTTACAAACAGATAACAATTTTTATTCTTTAGTATTATAACTTTGTCACGAAATGAGTAATGCATTCAAGGAGTCATCTCCGACCTCATAAGGTATATATATTATTGATCAGGACGATGATACGAGTTGATATAGCCATGTCCGTCTGTTTATATGCAAACAAGTCTCTCCGTTTCTAAGCAAGGCGAATGAAATATAACTCTGCAAGAGTAAGTAATCTTCGGCGCGTCGAAGATAGCCTTTCCTTAATAATTTTTTGTCAAATTATGGAACAGTGAATTTTAAAAACAGAAAAATATTTAATAACATAGGGAAAAACCTTTAATTTTATATCGGCAAACCCAGCAACATATTTTTGTATAATCCGTTTTGTCGGGAACACTGTCAGGTCCTTGACTTGGGATAGACAAGATACAGTTTTGATTAATCTTTTAGTGCATGCAATCCAACACAAGAGAACGCTCCACAATTTTGTTTGTTATTTGAATATTTTTATACATAATGTAAACTGTAGAGTTTACACACAAGGTTCTATGCATTGAAATTTGTAATACATTAAAGAGAGCATCTGCTACCCCACAAAGTAATTATATTATTGATGAAGACGAAATTCCTGTCTAAAATACTCCTCAGTCGTTAAGCTATGTGAATAAAATTTGTTTGAAGCATTAGACGGAACAATATGCCTAATAAGTTATTAAATAGATAAAGATTAAAATTTAAATAATTTTTCTTCACTAATTAAAATGAGTTAAATATATTACACATAAAAAAATAACAATAACGTATATAGTCTAACATTATTTATAAGGATTGTGAAAAACGCAGAAAAAACGCAATCAAACATCTAATAAAATAAAGAAAAATCGGACACCTGGCATAGATCACAAGGGAAGATTCTAAATATAAAAAATAGAAACTTGTGTAGAGATTAAATGAAAAATATATTGAAATGTGAGCACTATCTGGAATCCGTTGCGGTAGTCGGTTGTGAAAGTTGAAAGCAGTTAAGGTTTATAATTTCCATACAATAAATTTTAGCTTTCCGTAAATAAATTGTTTCTTTCTATGGTATATGATATATTGATTTATTTCTTAGTAATTAATTAGTATTTATATTAAGTAATGAAAGACGTTGACATTACTTAACAAAAAATACATTAAAGCCAAGTTTTTCTTTCTTGTTCGGCCACACAACGACCCAAGGTCCCCCAATTAATAGAAAATGCAAGTATAGCGATTCACATTTGAGTTACAATATTTATAGTTAGTTAATATAAATTACAATAATAAAATACATATGAAACATTCAAAGTGATAGTTGCTACTATTTCTATAGCCAATTTACTGTAATTGCCGTGAAAAATGCAACAGTAAAGTTTCCGATGGAATTAGGTATATTATTTTTTTTATGTATAACCTTTATACATTTATAAAATAATTTTTATTCGCGGGCTCATTCATTAACACACAAATGGTGAAACGTAAGGTGATGAAAATTATTTTTGATAAAAAGAAACCATTTTGAAAGAGTTTAAAATCTGGTAAGGAAAGGCTATCCTCGGAGCGTCGAAGATTACCTTGCAGAGAGAGGTATATAATATAGTAATCCGATCTTAATGATTTTAGGGGTTTAGAATTTTATCAAGATACTTTGAAAATCAAAAAAGTTCTCCATACAATAATTATTGAACCGATTGTTCCTATAGGAGCTATATGATGTAGTTGTCCGATCCGGCCGGTTCCAAATTATGTGCTGCCTGCAAACAAAAAAGAGGCTCCATACTAAATTCCATTCACGTAGGTCAAAACAGACGGACAGAAGAACAGAAGGACATGACTACTCGTCTTGTCGTCCAGATCAATAATAAATATTCTTTATGGGGTCGGAGATGGATCCTTAAATGCATTGAACATTTCGTGACAAAGTTATAATACCTCCTGCAAGGGTATAAAAACTATTAAAGAAAGGCTATATACACTTGCAAACTGGATTGCTTTTATGGCATAAATAACTATATATAGTAAAATCAAAATTGAAAATTTTATTAACATATATCGCACCTACAAGATATAGTTGGACAACTATATGTCCCGACTGGTCGCATTGATAAATTATCTTACATATTTCTGGAGAAAAAAAAATAACTTCTATTAGTGAATAAAATATTGTGTATAAATATATAACAAAATATTATGAATCGAATCCAATGATAAAAATATGTATGATGTCCTACGAACAAAAAACTCGAGTATCGGTACGTCTATGGTTACATAGTATACAAAACCTGGAACCCCATGTTTTTTTTTCAATTATTATTCTTCAATAAAAGACTGCAACAAAAAGAACGCTAATTTCATTTACTTTAATTTTCTAACTGATGTTTACCTATACAATTTCGATAGTTAAAAGTCTCATTTTATTAATGTCGCTCACCAACTGAACTAAAACAGTGTACATAGTTATCTTACATTATAGATGCAAATGAATGGTTGCTGATGCTTTAGACTGAAGTAAATCACCAAGTCGAACACTCTTAAATAAGTCATTCTTACTCGTAAGAAGTGTATTTCATTCGCAACATAAACGGAGCCAGAATTGCGTTTGGAGGCAACTGATGTCTACAACTGGGTCTTTACATAAGCATAGATATTTACATATATACATATGTATATGCATACTTATATATATGTATGTTATAATGTTCACGCTTACAACTGTACGCATGTAAAAACATTTTTACTTGCATACACGTAATACTACATAAATGCGGGTGCAAGTGTAACTGAACACAATGCTGTATTCCTTAATATAGCCGTCCTGCTCTTTGACTGCAGCCCGTGATTGGCTGGAATACGATGGCCAATGACAGAATATTTCACTGTATTAGTATTTTAGGGTAGAAATAAGAAACAAACTTATATTTGTTTGTTTATAAGTATTTACTTACATATGTATATGTATGTATGCACTTTGGCTTTAATTTCAGGTTTCTTCTATTAATCGGGTGTTGCGCAACTTAGCGTCGCAGAAGGAGCAGCAAGCCCAACAACAGAACGAGTCTGTCTATGAAAAGCTTAGAATGTTTAATGGGCAATCTGGCGGATGGGCCTGGTATCCTGGCAATACCACGACAGCTCACTTGACTCTACCACCAACGCCCACAGCGGTACCCACGAATTTATCTGGTCAAATAGCCCGAGATGAAGTCCAAAAGAGAGGTAAGCTTCCGATATTTCCAAAATATTCTACATTTTTAAATATAAAAGTGACCTTTTTATGTTTTATCAAAAGATAAGTAAGGACAGTATATCTTCTTCGCGCCGCAGATTACATACCCTTGGACACTCGAATATTTTTTTATCGACTGTTGCTGAGGCCGTTATATAATATAGAAGTCCGATCACATTTTAACATCTAACGAGAGAGTTTCATTAAGCTGACTTGAAAAATAAAAATGGCTTCCATACAACCAATTTTAATATATTTTTAAAGAAAATTTTAACAAACTATTAGGAAATATACTCTTACGTGTCCATAAAGATACCTTAAAAAGGCAAAAAACTTTCATGCAACAGTTTTTGTACTGATTGTTCCTATGGAAGCTATATGATATAGTGGTCCAATCTGTCCGTTTACGACATACATATGTGCTGCCTGCAACAAACAAAAATGATCCATACCAATTTTCATTCACCTTACACATACATACACATACATTTGCTTAAAACTACTATACTCTTTTTTTAATTCATCTAACCGTTATCAAACTTTATAAAAATCAATTCATTTTCTTACGTTTGATATAAGTATATTAAGGTAAGAATTAAAATTTTCTCCATTCATCTTCAATCCCTATTTTCCGACTTAGGGTCTGATTTTTCAAAAATTGTGAATCACTCATATTTTAGATTCTAATGTAGAACATAAAAGAATCGATGAAGAATAACAATTAACCCCATTTAATATTAATACCCCATTTTATGACAGGGACAGATTAAAAAAAAATTAAAGTACGTATGTTTTAGATTTCAAACTGAATATATGATATTCTCGTAAAAACTAGTAAGGAAAGACTATTTTCGGCGCGCTGAAGAGAGATTAGTTTGCATATAAACAGAAGTCAGGCGGATAGAAGGTCAGACAGACATGGCTAAGTCAACACGTCTCGTCGTCCTTATTAATAATATATATACTTTAAGGTCCTTACTCCTTAAATGATACAAAGCTATAATACCTATATACAAGGCTATAATACAAGGGTATAAAAAGGTGAATTGTTTAATAACATATATAATATATACAACTCTTTTTCCTGACTGGCTGACTAATTGATTCGTCGTCGCGCAGTCGAAACGGTAATACGTACGAATTTGAAATTTGGACTCATACGTAAAATTTCCCCGAAGGAAGATAATTTGAGAAATGAAGGAAAAAACCCTTTTGTGAAACTTCTTTGTTTCTTATCCGATCAGGTTCAAATAAAATATGAAAATGGAAAATGTGGTGTCCATGATGAATGGGGAAAACTATAATTTTTTTCCGATCGACTTCAAACTCAATATCAGAGTTCAATATTACATTCTAAAACGCAAATGGTTCTGATCTTTTCGAAAATACAAGGCTGGAATATGAGAATTAATTCTAAATTTTATTCGAATGACTTTAAACTGAGTTTCAAAGAGCTACATTAAAATCTAAAATATGCATATAACATATGAGGTCAAAAATGAACGGGTTAAATTTGCATTTTTACTCCAACGATTTCACATTCAGTTTTAGAGTTTAACATAAAAATCGAAATATGTGATCTTCACTTTTTTTTTGGAAAATACGCCCCAAAGTCAAAAAAATAGTAACCACAGAAAGTCAATTATTCAAATTGGGAAAGTGGGTATGAAACTATTGAAACAATTTTTTCTTCATTATTTTTAAAGATGTTAACAAATAATTACTAAAAAACTATTCACAGACTTCCCAAATTCTTTCACCGAGACAGCAAATATGACGAGAGAAATATTAAAAAGAATTTCCTTTTTCTCAGAAAATTTACAAGGTTTTTCGGTCGCGGACATAAAATAGCTCAAAATCTGTAGAGTAATAATTTTGTCGAATTGCCTCAAAATGTTTTTCTAAAGGATTTCACAAAAAAATAACAGTTGAGTGATTTCGATAAATCCTGGAACGGGAAATGTAACATAGCAGCTTCTAGTGTTGACTCGGGCAGAACCGGGTAATACCGACTAGTAATATATATAATTTATGGAGTCGTGGATGCCTACTGGATGCATCATGTAATACACTTTGTAAGTGTATACATAAAACAACCCCAAGCGATTCGCAGCATTGAAAACATTTTGTCACAGATGATCAAACATCAGGACAAACAAATAGTTAATTTGTTGGTCATTTGTTATTTGTCATTAAATCTAATTGAGGAGCATAATTCGTCCTCTGAAGGTTTTGCTGTTTTCAATTGTTTTTGTTTATTCTTCGATCGATACAGAAGGCTGACATATGTCCCATTGCCAACAAGCAACAACATAAGTAACAGAATCAAGAGTACTGAACCCAACCCATCCTATTTAATTCCATTCTGTACAATCCCATCCCATTACTATTTCAACCACACTCGAATATGCTTCTGTAAATGGGGAAACTGTACAAAGAACCGAGTACTTAAGTATATACCAATGAATGTATGTCCGACAAATGTTCCGAAAAGATAAGGAAAACCAATCAACAAAATGATTTTATAATACTTCTGCTCCGGAAAATAGATTCTCTTCCTTTTAACAACTGTGATACGACCAACATTCAAGTGACGTAAATTTGAAATTGCAATCAAATGGAACTTTCCTTTAATAAAGTAGAAAAAAAAATAATTAAATCTCTTTGATTGCTCGTTTAGTAGGGAGGTAAATAAAGAAGAATTACACAGAATATGTTGCTTTATCTTTATAAACAATAAAAACAGCTTCAAATTCATTTTCAAATTACAATATTAAAATAAAATAAAAACAGCATACCTATTTCCTGGAATTCTTACCCTAATGTCGGGATATGGGGCTCAAAATTGAATTTAAAAAGTTTTTACTAATTATGATCCACGATTTACACGAAACACAGTATCTGAGTTCTAAATTAAAATATAAAATAGAGGTGTTACTGATTTTTTTTAGTTTCCAAATAATAGACCAGCTCTATATGTAGAAATGATTTATTTTCAATGTGTAGACTGTCACTGGTACATCCTTTTAATTGTGCTGTCAATTTTCAATTCAACTCATACTAACATAAAGACGCCACAGTTTAAGGACATACATATAAAAGGTATGCAACGTCGGCGACAGAATTGTAGCGCCAAATATTTAGCATATGAAATGTCGTTAACATTCAAATTTTACAAATATTCAAATTGTCAACTAGGCCTGCGACGAAGATAACTTTTCTGTTAATAGAAGGAAAACGAAAAAATATGAATTCCAAAGTTTAGCGACCATTTTTATGCTTTTTGGGGAAAAGTTTCAAATATATATAAAAACATTTGCATAGCTCTGAAAATAAAGATTATTGTCCAGTAAAATTAAAATAAAATTAGTAGCATTTCAGTGTGAAATTCCCATGAAATACGAAAATTTATTAAATAAAATTATAAATTATTATTTAATTTACAGTTTTTAAATTTAGTTTAATGCCAACTTGGATTCACATTTTCTGACCTTGGGGCCCGATTTTTAATTGTATAAAGTTAAAACTTTTCTTTTTCTATACAACCTTTGGCTTCCCATTTTGTGATCTTGGGGCGGATTTTCTAAATAAAATATAAACTCCAATATGTTAGATTTCAATGTATAGATATGTAACTAAATTTTAAGTCAATGCGGTGAAAATTAGCCTTTCCCCTATGTCCTGATTTTGGGGACCGTTTTTTTAAAACAAACATATTTTAGATTCATATATATATTTCATTCGGTACAAATTTGATTTTTCCTCATATAACTGTTGGCCCCACTGTTCCGACGTTGGGAGCTCATTTGACAAAAAAAAAATATAATCACGTATATTTATACCCTTTCAGAGGGTACTTTGTCATGAAATTTGTAATGCATTGATGGAGCCATCCCCGACCGTATAAAGTATATTTATTATTGATCAGGACGACGAGACGAGTTAATATAGCCATGTCCGCCTGTCCGTCTGTTCTTCTGTGTTCCTGTTTATAAGCAAACTAGTCTTTCAGCTTTTGAGCTAGGTGAATGAAATTTGGTATGGAGCCATCTTTTTACTGCAGGCAGCACATGTGACATGAACCGGCCATATTGGACAACTATATTGTTCCCATAGGAACAATCGGTTCAATCGGTTTCTCAAGGTATTTTAACTAATTTCACAAGTGATATGGTGGGATTCAAAGCGCACACCTAAAATCTTTACTAGTTTTGATTTTATTGTGGAACTTCATTTGAAATTAATCGTATAATAAGATTTTGCATCATACAAAATTTATTAACAAAAATTTCATACCCATTATAAAGGTAAAGTTGAAAATGCATATTCAATATATATTCAATTTTTATATCGATATTTCAAAATAAATTTGAGGCCGATCGGATAACAAAAAGTGTAGGTTTTCTACATTTTTACCTGAGTTTCCAAAATCTCGTCTAAGCGGAAACTTTCATCATGACATAAATCATGAGCCCAAAATTTAATTTTCGTATGTATTACCGTCTGAACTCTTTTCCCGGCGTTGCCAAGGAAAAGTGAGAAGTATATACTCTGTCCAGCTTAAATACTAAAGCCTACTATATAATAATTAACGTTTCGAATATAAATTCAGACTTTAATGTCACATATTTTCCATTTTTAGATCTTTACCCGGGCGATATATCTCATACTAATTCACATGAAAGTACTTCAGACGGCAACTCCGATCATAATTCTTCAGGAGACGAGGATTCGCAGATGCGACTTCGATTAAAGCGAAAGCTACAGCGAAATCGCACCTCTTTTACCAACGAACAAATTGACAGTCTGGAGAAAGGTTGGGTTTAAATTTTAATACGCTCCTTATCATCTATTAAATTTCTGTTCTTTTTCCGTTTCTTTAACTTGGTATTGACGGCAGAATTCGAACGGACACATTATCCTGATGTCTTCGCACGGGAAAGGCTTGCTGAAAAAATTGGTTTGCCAGAGGCACGTATTCAGGTTTGTCTTTCAGTTTTGTTTAATTCAATTTTGATTTAGATTACTTTCACTTTACTTTTCTTTAGCTTAATAGTTATTTTCTAGTTGATTATTCTGGGAATTCAAGTTTTTATTTCTTTAGGGTCTAAGGTTCCGATTAGAACCAAGTCATCTTTTCCTTTTAGCTACGGCCTGAAGCATGAGGGTGCTCAGTTTTTTAGCCGATTCTTTGAAGTGATTGCTATGACCTTTTGCTACGCTAGTCAGAACCAGAGTCAGAGTCGAGTCGAGTCAAGTTATTGCCAACCCTCAACTTGCACCCCTCTTGATACTATTTTGTTATTAATGCTTTTTTATACTTGGGCCGGGATTGAGCCTTCATCGTTCATGGTTAAGCTTATGATTATTTGTATAACTGAATAAAAACAATTTGACTGTAAAAACACTTGAAACTACTTGCGATTTTCACATTGAGTATGTTGAGCCCTCGGACTGGGGAAGCGAACTGCTCAAGAGTTTGTCAAGCGCAGCTAGAATAACCCTATGTAATAAATGTCATCGTGAAAAATATGAAAGCACAACAAATATTGTAATCCTAATTCACCCCTTTGTCACATGAATAATCCGACCCCAACGGTCCTTTTCACATACTTCAACTTCATTATACATCAAGGCTGAGGCCGAATGGAACAAATTGTGGCTCTTGAATATTATTACTATTATTATTAATGTCATGCCGCGTATGTGAAAATTAAAAGAAACAACAACTGCTGCTTCTAGGCTGTTATAAGTGTTTCAAAATTCAAAAAATTAGTTGATCATACGACCTATCGATTATCAAATGTAAATTTTAACTACCTCCTGTCATTCCTTGTTTATCTATATTATTATCTATATTATAATTGAAAAAAAAATATATATATATATAAATAAATATAAACATAGACGTTATTTGAAAAACCATTTTCCATTAGGTCCATTCACCACCGCTTCAGCTGCCGAGCTCGAGTATTCACATTTGTTTTGATTTAAATTCTCAATTATTTAAAGTTAATCTTTTCATTTTCGAAAATTTGATTAACCAAATATATTTGAATAGTTTTATTTCGTTTGTTATCGATGCCTTGTTATCCTTTGCTGCTTTTCAGTATGATAAAGCACATCTCCAGTCATCTTTATCATTGGTAATGTTGTACTTATATAATGATTTATTGCACTATTTGCAAATAGGTTTGGTTCTCGAATCGAAGGGCTAAATGGCGTAGAGAGGAGAAACTACGGACACAAAGACGCTCGGTCGACAATGTAGGTGGCAACGGCGGAAGAACCAGCACAAATAATCCTTCTGGAGGTACTGCACCTACCAATGCAGCAACAACGGCAAACAATTCCACACCCGGAATTGTCAGCTCAGCTGCCTCTGAGGGGCCCTCAGCAGCCCATGGAGGCAACAACAACAATAACAGCAACTTAACTGAGACTTCGGACGGACCAACAGTAAGTACACGGGTATATACCTTCAAAAAAAAATTTATATATACAAACGACAAATTAAATTTAAAATTATTCTAGATACTCGGCGGTGAAGCTAACACTGCGCATGCCAACTCCGAAAGTCCACCTTTACAAGCCGTAGCGCCCCGTTTGCCCCTTAACACTGGTTTCAATACAATGTACACATCTATCCCGCAGCCTATCGCAACAATGGCGGAAAACTATAAGTAAGTTTTTCAAGTTCTAAATTCAACTATTTATAGTTAATTTTACTATTTTTGGGTCTTTTCGACATTTATTTTACTTTATGATTATTCTTATGCATGCGATTTTGCTATTTTTAAACAGCTCTATGACCTCTTCATTAAGTTCAATGACGCCCACATGCCTCCAGCAAAGAGATAGTTATCCATATATGTTTCATGATCCGCTATCTTTGGGATCTCCCTATACGGCACACCCCCGTAATGCAGCGTGTAACCCATCAGCGGCTCACCAGCAACCACCTCAGCACGGGGTCTATGGAAACAGCCCTGGAGTAACTTCAGGCAATACAGGTACAGATATAGATACAAAGATATATAGATATATAGATATATAGATATATAGATATATAGATATATAGATATATAGATATATAGATATATAGATATATAGATATATAGA